>JAGFNQ010008700.1:0-127687 GCA_024364735.1 Boesenbergia rotunda | reverse complement strand
CCATTTAATCTGGAAAAAGAAAACTAACGAAGAAAAAAATTTCCTAAGACTAGGTCTTGGATTAGTAGTGCGGGATGAATAAATGAAATAGCGAGGGGTGTTGCACCAACCTCGATTAACGGGAAACAGAAAATTCGAACGAAATATTTAAAGAAACTTGAACGAAAAAAGAAAATAGAAATCCGAAAAAAAGTTTTCAAACAGGTGGTTGCGCCAAGTTTGAACTTCCCCGCTCTGATACACTTGTTGGATTGAGAGAACCGATAGAGGGGGTGAATATCGGAAAACGTTCGGATTTATGTAAAAGTGATTGCACAGCGGAAGATAAAGGCAAACACGCGAACACAGTAATTTTTACTTGGTTCGGAGCCTAGTCGACTCCTACTCCAAGGCCCCACGGTCGTTGACCGTTTACTTTGGCCAATTCTATATGAAGCGCAATAACAGTTTACAAATTGATTTACAAAATATGGCACGGTAAACTTAACAATTAAAATAATCTCTTCTTTTACCGACGTCCGATGGAGATGGTCTTTTTCGGAGCAGCGGGACGTCGTCGCTCGAGTTGGGAGGTTTCCGGAGCGAGGCGAGAGAGCAGAAGAGCGTAGAAGCGTTGGTTCGAAGTGATGTTCGAAGCTTGGGGTCGAGGGCCCTTTACATAGGGCCTGGGGGCCCCGGGACGTTGGGGGCGCCCCCCCCCCCACGTGGCATTTGATCCGCAAGTTGCTCGGTCAGCGCTGATCCCTTTACCTTCGGGATCAGTTTTGACCAGGGCGCCCGGAGCGCTCGGGGCGCCCGGAGCGCTCGGGGCGCCCGGATTGACCGGGTCAAACTTCTATCTTCTTGGCTTCGAGGGGAGCTGCTGCGGTACTTTGCTGTTGGGGGCGCCCGGACAGCGGGGGGCCCGGGAGCACGGGGGCGCCCGGGAGCACGGGGGCGCCCGGGAGTTAAACTGTGCAGCTCCCTTTGTTTTCTTGTGTTTTGTGTTCCCTTGGGGGCGCCCGGGACACTCCGGGCGCCCTGGTCAGCTATTGCCTCATTCCTTTAAGGCTCTCTGAGCTGCAGACACTCGTTCCTTCGTCCTGCATCCAGGGTTTAGTCCAAAACACAATAAAACAATAAAATATTATTTATACAGCCTTGGCTGTCTTGGTTCTGACTTTGGGTCTCCAAAATGAACCCTAGGTCTAGGACCGGTGCCGTCGATAGGGGGGGGTGAATATCCACCGTGGAAATTATTCGCGGAAACTTCGTAGAAAACTTTAGTTCGTTCTGGACTCAGGGTTAGTAGCAGCGGAAAACAAACAGAACGAATAAAACAAGGACACAGCGGGATTATTTACTTGGTTCCCGACCCCCCAGGGTCAGTACGTCCAAGGCCTATGTACTCGGCGTGAGTCCACTATTAGTCTCCTTTCTAGAATTTCCAGAGGCGGAGAAAACCCGTCTTACAGTGTACAATTACAAGCAATAATAATTTGAAAGTTAAGTACGGAATAACTAAAAGCAAACCGAACAAGAATCTGAAACTTGGCCGATTTGGACCTCCGAAGTGCCGTGCACTTCCTCCTGGAGCCTCCCGGTCGTAGAGCCTTGTTTCTAGCGCGTTGTCGTCGGTCGGAATGATCAGAATCACTCTTGAATGTTGTGTCTGAAGCAGAGGGGTCGAAGCCCCTTATATAGGCCTCCTGGGGGCGCCCCGGACGCTGGGGGCGCCCCGGACGCTGGGGGCACCCCGGAATACTCGGTCAAACTTTATCCTTGCGCCTACCTCGCCGCGGGGGATAAGATCTTTGACCAGGGCACCCCGGATGCTCCGGGCGCCCCCGTGGAGGCTTATCCTGTGTTCTGGCTTCGAAACAGCAAAACAGCTACTAATCCGGGCGCCCCGGACGCTCCGGGCGCCCCGGTTGACACCTGTTTTGACTGCATCACGAAAACACTGCTTTTGTGCTTTACTGGGGGCACCCCCACTGCTGGGGGCGCCCTGGTTGCCTGGGGGCGCCCCCAACACTGGGGGCGCCCAGGTTAGGGCCTCCAGCACACTACTATCTCCTCCAATCTTGGTACCTGCAAGATGTACAACCACAAAGCATAGATACATATAATATTGGTCTTAAGGACTTGGTTCTGACTTCGGATTTACACGAAACCCTAGGTCGAACCGGTACGAGTTCCTATCCCCGAGAACTCGCCCTTCACCTACTCCTTTCAGGAGACGGTTGCCACCCAGCCCTTCGGGTGGACTTTTACTTAGCTTCCGATTACTCCGGATCTCGAGACGCCCGAACCCCGACCCGTCTCTACTCCTGTCCTTAGTCATCGCTCAGCTAAGTTGCTCAGTCCCTTGGACCAAGACTTCATTACCTAGCAATCCTTCGCTAGGTGCCTAGCAGCCCTTCGCTAGGTCTTTTGTTACTAAGCGATCCTTCGCCTGGTGCCTAGCAATCCTTCGCTAGGTCTTCTATGCCTAGCAACCCTTCGCTAGGTGCCTAGCAGCCCTTCTCTAGGTCTTCTATGCCTAGTAGTCCTTCACTAGGTGCCTAGCAGCCCTTCGCTAGGTCTTAAGGTTTCGATGCCTAGATTAACTAGGACTTTTCTTCAGCTTTGGTCATTTCTCTCTTACTCCCCTTTGTCTGTTCAATGTATCACTGACTTAAGTGTATTGTCAAACATTAAAACACTTAAAGAGGAATACCATTGATGCAACTTGCACCAACAATCTCCCCCTTTTTGATGTTTGACAATAACTTAAGTTAGATTGGTTTAAAGGGGCTAAATCACTATCCTTGGGAAAAAATGAAAAAAGTTTTTGAAACTACATTTTTTATCTTTGGGAGAAAAATTTTTCTAACTTAAGCACACCTCTCCCCCTTTGTCATACATCAAAAATAATACTTGCACCAATAATGAGAGTATTTTTGAAGATACTTAGTATAAAATTTTGAAAGATACCAAAAACTAATACTTAAGTATTTTGAACTTAGACAACTTAGACAATGTTTTTGAGAAAATGTCAGATATTTTGAAAGATGATCTTTGAGGCATGCAACTACTTTTGGAAAATAATAGAGTCAGTAGTTTTTGAAAAATGATATTTTGAAAAATAATAAGTAATTTTTGAAAAATATAAGTACCTTTGAAAGATGTATTTTTTTTTTTGGAAAGAGTAGGTACTTTTGAAAAAAAAATATATATATATATATATTTTAAATTAAGTACTTTTGAAAGAATATTAGGCTTTGAAAGACATAAGTACTTTTTGAAACATCATATTTTACTTGACTAGGATTCTTTTCCAGTCTGACACAATCCTAGGAAACCTTATTAACTACAAGGACAATTTCCTAAGTGTCCTGAAAATTTTTCAAACTCAAGTAAATATTAACAGAATTTAAAAAAAATGATAATACTTTTGAAAATATATGCTAGTGCAATTAGAAAAATATGTGAACTTTTGAAGACTCAATATTTTACTTGACTTGGTTTATTTTCCAGTCTGACACTATCCTAGGAAGCCTTGTTGACTACAAGGACATTTTCCTAAGTGTCCTGGACATTCTCCAACCCAAGTAAATATTATTTCAAAAATAATTTCATAAGTCACACAAATTTTAACAAATAGAATAATAGTATTTTGAAAGACTTAGATTTTGAAAATATGAAAACATGTTATTAAAATAAGTCTTTTAATTTGACCTCCCCCTAAACTTGACTCAGTCCTGGGAAGCTTGTTGACCACAAGTACTCTTCCTCTGAGTCTTAAGGGTTGATTCAGATTAAGAAGAATTATTTAAGAAAAATGGATAATTAAAAAAAACTTTTATGAAATTCTTCTTTTGACTTTGACTCCCCCTAAATTTGACACGTCCCAGGAGTCCTTGAAGATCATAAAATGGACCTTTCCTCTGTGTCTTTAGGGTTTATCAAAGTCAAAGAAGCGATAATTTTTAAGTAGATAAATTTTGAAGCTACAATTTAGAAAGAAGATAATTTTGAAAACAGATGTAATGCAAATTAAGGTGCAGTTTTCAAAAAATAATTTTTTTAATAAAAAGAACAAAACACTCCCCCTGCATCCAACACCGTTTGACTCTATCTAAGTGCCTTAAGGAACTTTAGTGTTGTCCTAAGAGGCTTGTGTCTAATTGCGTGAGTCAAACAATTTCTGAAAAGATATAATTTTGAAAAACATATAATATGTATATTCAACCAGACAAGCATGAATTCCATAAAAACATTATTATGTTGAAGCACTATTTTGAAAATATATTTTTATGAAAATATTCTAATAATTTTTAAAAAAACAATTTTGAAAAATATTTTTCAATTCATTAGTCCTTAACATCTCACCCATTTTAGATGTATCAATACAACAAGCATAGTTGCCTTATAGGTGTATTGTGAGATGCTTAATTTATTAACTCTAAGAATTAATTGAAGCTTGTGTTAGATTTGAATTTAACAAAGAATAATTTCAATTTGAAATTCAAAAATTGGCTTCCAGGTCTTGGCGAGGCACTAGGCCTTCTTTGGCCGTAGCCTTATGGGATCATCCACCCTTTCCTTGACAAAGCCGTTTAATGAAGTTTCATTTTCAAAATTAATCTTTGTAAAAGTTCTGGTCTAACTAGTTTGGGTTTTGGATCGGTAGCTTCGGCTAGTTTCACCAGTCTAAAGAGATCAAGTGAACTTGATCTTATTAGAATTGGCTTCCCTAACGTACTATCATCTCACTGCCACCTAATACTAGGTTGATCAAGTTTCAATTATTCTTTTTCCTATAGCCGTTCTAATATATGCATAAAATTTAAATATGCATGACATGTCATATATTTTAAAGAATAGCAAATGCATGTCATGGCAGTTATGCATGAGTCAAACAAGTCAAATAATTTTATTTAAGTTTCTAAAATGTATCAAATTTCCGATTTGATACATGTCGAGTGAACCCGCGAATATGTCAACCCACTTTGACATATTTAATTAATTTTAATTGTTACACTTTGGGTGAAATTTTATTTTAGTTTGAGTTTAAGTTATTTAAGATTTTAGTTGGATTCAGGTTAATTACGAATTAATTGAGGTTGAATTAATTAGAAATTAATTGATTAGGATTAAAGTTAATTTAATTGAAGTTTTAATTTGAGTTCAACTTAATTTTACTTTGAATTTAATTTGAATTAAATTGATTTAATTAAGATTTAATTTAGGTTTAATTTGAATTTAATTGGATTATTTGAATTGAATTTAATTGAATTATTTGAATTAATTTGAATTTAATTGAATTATTTGAATTAATTTGAATTTAATTGAATTATTTGAATTAATTTGAATTTAATTGAATTGTTAGAATTAATTTGACTTATTTAAGATTTAATTAACTAATTTTAATTATTTAAGAATTAATTAATTTGAATTTGAATTATTAATATTTAATTAAATTGAATTTGAATTGTTAAGAATTAATTAATTCGAATTTGAATTGTTAAGAATTAATTAATTCGAATTTGAATTGTTAAGAATTAATTAATTCGAATTTGAATTATGATTTAATTTGAATTTAATTAAGATTTAATTAAGATTTAATTTGAATTTAATTAAGATTTATTTTTTTTGAATTTAATTAAATTTAGATTTAATTTGAATTTAATTGAGATTTAATTAATATTTAATTAAGATTTACTTGGAATTATAATGATTAATTAATAATTGTGGGTTTAAATTCATCATTTTCATTATTTCAAAAATTTCTTCTTCATCTTTATCTTTCTTTTCGAGTTTTTCTAATAATTTTGATTTATTTGAAATTTTGTAATTTTTGTTGATTATGACCCTAATCTTAGAAAATTCTATCTCCTCCTCAAGATTGGATCTTTCTATATTCTCACAGTAGGTGGAGTAGAATGGACCAGTAGTTAAAGTTTTATAATAATATTCAATATTATCTATAATTAAGTTATCATCTAGGAGGATTTTATCTTTATTATCCTCAAGAATATTTTCAACATAATCTTCTTTATCCTCAAGATTTTCAATAATTTCTGGATTATCTTTAGAATTATCGTGTTCAAATTTGAATTCGGAGTTATCCTTAGGATTTTCACATTTGGATTCTGAATTATCTTTAGGATTAATTATGTCTGAATTAAGATTATCAGAATTAATTTTATCAGATAAATTATCAAGATTAATTTTATCAGATAAATTATCAGGATTAATTTTATCAGATAAATTATCAGGATTAATTTTATCAGATAAATTATCAGAATTAATTTTATTAATTTCTGAATTAATATTCTGAATTAAACAATTAATTTCTAATATTTCGGTCATATTCACGTTTTGTAATTTAGCATGCAAAAAATTAATTTTACTATGCAGTAAATCTATTTTATCAGAAAAATTAACTATTTTATCACATGGCAGTGCAGGAACTTGTAAAATTTTTGGAACATAAATTTTGTGTACCTTCGCCGGACATTTGTTTTTGTAGTGTCCGAATTTTTCGCACTTGAAGCATTTGATATGGCTTTTATCTCTCCGGACTCCTGGCGCTGGTGCCTCCTTTGCCGCCGGTGACGAACGATTCTTACGAGTAGGGCACTGATTTTTGTAGTGCCCTCTCTCCCTGCATGTGAAGCATGTAATATGAAATTTAAAAATAGACATTTAAATAAAATATACCTGATTCACCCAAGGCTCCCCCTCAACTCCTGGCGTCGTTGCTCCGTCGGCGGTTAGTCCGGTGAAGAGCAACCTGGCTCTGATACCAATTGTAGGACCGGTGCCGTCGATAGAGGGGGGGGGGGGTGAATATCGACCATGGAAATTATTCGCGGAAACTTCGTAGAAAACTTTAGTTCGTTCTGGACTCAGGGTTAGTAGCAGCGGAAAACAAACAGAACGAATAAAACAAGGACACAGCAGGATTATTTACTTGGTTCCCGACCCCCCAGGGTCAGTACGTCCAAGGCCTATGTACTCGGCGTGAGTCCACTATTGGTCTCCTTTCCGGAATTTCTGGAGGCGGAGAAAACCCGTCTTACAGTGTACAATTACAAGCAATAATAATTTGAAAGTTAAGTACGGAATAACTAAAAGCAAACCGAACAAGAATCTGAAACTTGGCCGATCTGGACCTCCGAAGTGCCGCGCACTTCCTCCTGGAGCCTCCCGGTCGTAGAGCCTTGTTTCTAGCGCGTTGTCATCGGTCGGAATGATCAGAATCGCTCTTGAATGTTGTGTCTGAAGCAGAGGGGTCGAACCCCCTTATATAGGCCTCCTGGGGGCGCCCCGGACGCTGGGGGTGCCCCGGAATACTCGGTCAAACATTATCCTTGCGCCTACCTCGCCGCGGGGGATAAGATCTTTGACCAGGGCACCCCGAATGCTCCGGGCGCCCCCGTGGAGGCTTATCCTGTGTTCTGGCTTCGAAACAGCAAAACAGCTACTAATCCGGGCGCCCCGGACGCTCCGGGCGCCCCGGTTGACACCTGTTTTGACTGCATCACGAAAACACTGCTTTTGTGCTTTACTGGGGGCGCCCCCACTGCTGGGGGTGCCCTGGTTGCCTGGGGGCGCCCCCAACACTGGGGGCGCCCAGGTTAGGGCCTCCAGCACACTACTATCTCCTCCAATCTTGGTACCTGCAAGATGTACAACCACAAAGCATAGATACATATAATATTGGTCTTAAGGACTTGGTTCTGACTTCGGATTTACACGAAACCCTAGGTCGAACCAGTACGAGTTCCTATCCCCGAGAACTCGCCCTTCACCTACTCCTTTCAGGAGACGGTTGCCACCCAGCCCTTCGGGTGGACTTTTACTTAGCTTCCGATTACTCCGGATCTCGAGACGCCCGAACCCCGACCCGTCTCTACTCCTGTCCTTAGTCATCGCTCAGCTAAGTTGCTCAGTCCCTTGGACCAAGACTTCATTACCTAGCAATCCTTCGCTAGGTGCCTAGCAGCCCTTCGCTAGGTCTTTTGTTACCAAGCGGTCCTTCACCTGGTGCCTAGCAATCCTTCGCTAGGTCTTCTATGCCTAGCAGCCCTTCGCTAGGTCTTCTATGCCTAGTAGTCCTTCACTAGGTGCCTAGTAGCCCTTCGCTAGGTCTTCTATGCCTAGTAGTCCTTCACTAGGTGCCTAGTAGCCCTTCGCTAGGTCTTAGGGTTTCGATGCCTAGATTAACTAGGACTTTTCTTCAGCTTTGGTCATTTCTCTCTTACTCCCCTTTGTCTGTTCAATGTATCACTGACTTAAGTGTATTGTCAAACATTAAAACACTTAAAGAGGAATACCATTGATGCAACTTGCACCAACAAAAGATTCCCTTAATTCAACCACATATTATTTTCTTGAAAATCTCATTTAAGAAAACTCTATAGGAAACCATTTTCCTAATTAATTTTGGAGACAACAATATGTAAGAGCATCACCTCTTAAATCAAATTTTCAAGATTTGATCACATATTTTATTCATGGATTAATTAATTACAATAAATTGTTTTCTAAGGGTCGCTCCCCGAGGCTCAGATACCCAAAGAAAAGAAATTTGTCGTAAATCCAATTTGGTCCGCTCCCCGAGGCATAACCAAATTAAACATGACAATTTTATTCAAAATGGGAAATTAAATTACAACAACTAACTTTAAATTGGACGGCTCCCCGAGGCTCAATCCAAAATAAAGAATTTTGTTAATAATTTAAAACCAATTTGAATTTAATTGTCAATTAATGATCCATAAATTTATCTAGACTTTTTTGAAAGAAAGTGCCCAAAATTGCGAGATTTCATAATAGGTTTTCAGAATAATTGTAAGTTTCTGGTACAAAGAAAACTTACATATTTCCAAAATTAGAAAATTTTCAAAATAGGAAATTTCCAAAATTGGAAAGTTTCCAAAGATGGGAAGTTTTCACAATTATCATAAAATTTCAGAAACTAGGATATTTCAAAAGTTTGCGAAATTTCATGAGGATTTCCAAACTTTGAAATTCTTAAATCAAAAATTTATCATAATTCGAAAGTTTCCATAATTGGAAAATTTTCCAAAATTGAGATCATGACAAAGTTTTCCGTAAAACAATTATATGATTATGTCGAACACTAACCTCACTCTGATACCACTGTTGGGACCGGGTGCATGTTGACATGGATACGGGTTCGTAATTTTAAAAAATAATTACGTGCAGCGGAAGAATTAGCATAAATAATTTCTCAAATTAATTTAACCACGTATCTAACATGCAACCTTATGATGTGTGGACATGATCATAAATTAAAATTTTGCAGAAAGTAAACTATTTTACTCAATACCTCGCGTAACTCGAAGTAAGGGACGAGATCCAACCGTAGCGTCCCTTGGAAGCTCCACCTCTATTCGCGTCCACGCCGAGTTCTCTTCGGGATGACTTCGCAAAGCCACGAGTTTCATGCCGACAAGAACTACTAGATTCTCCAAAGGCACGACAAGAATATCAAGAGAGAGAGAGATGGAAACTAACCACCAAGTAACGGAATCAAGATTCCGGGGAAAGGAAGGAAGGAGTCGCGACCCGCTTCTTCTTCTTCTTCGGCGCCTTCTTGGTGGAGTTGGCTCACGGCAACCCTAGGAGGAACTTCTAGGGCCGGCGCCCACTTGGAGAGGGAGAGGGAGAGAAGGAGAGGAAGAGAGGCTAGGCAAGAATCCTTGATCACTTGAATTAATTTCCAAGCCTTGCCTATGCACCTTTATATAGTAGCCTCTTCATCGCCAAGTCTCCTCTTAACGGAATAAATTTTCATAAGAAATTTATCTTAATAATTTTCTTATGAATTATTCCGTTATGCCAAGTTTTATTATAACTAACTTTATAATAAAACAAACACATCTCCCCTTTTATTATGGAATAAATTTTTCACAAAAATTTATCATATAAATTTTTCTTATCATGGAAAAATCAATTCATAATTGATTTTATAAAATAAAATAAACCAATCCATGGTTCATTTTAATTTTCATAAATAGAATAAATTTATATAAATTTCTTTATATAAATTTCTTTATCCATAATTTTATAAAACAAATCGCGCTTGATTTATTTTATAATTTAAACCAAATAAATTGGTTTCCCTCCTTTATTGTGGCCGGCCAAACCAAAGAGGGTGGGCACCCTCTTTGGCCGGCCACACCAAGCCAAAACCGTTACGAATTAAACTCATTTAATTCGTCCAATAAGCCTTCAAAAGACTTAGCCATTTTAAGCTTCCGATTCGCCTCTGATAAATTCAAATTCGACTTATTTCTCTTGATTGGAAAATCCAATTTTCAACTCGTTTTAAATCCCTCGGATTACTAGTAATGCGTGTGACTAAATAGGCTTTCGATTTATGTTGGCCGTCTATAATTAACCAATTATAGAACGATCATGAGTGGCACCTAGTAGTACATCATGATCCCCAATTAATCGAAAGATCAACAGTTGACCTCAGAAATAATCCTGAAACCCTTCAGCAGCTCTAATGAATCGTGCCTCATTCCCTTCACCATCTTATACTTGGTTCAGGACACGGTCTATGTGTGTCAGTCCCCACTAGGCTGACTACGTCACATCTAGCCCAAATAGTGTCTTTCTCGTTCAACGGATTCTAATTACTCTCATGTATCTGAGATATTCATACTTAGATCATGTGATGCTCTGGCCAGAGGCTTCGAGTAACAATCTGACGATAGACCTTGGGTATACATCTCCTCGCAAGAAGTGGTGAATCCTTTGTAAGCTGTTCAAACATCTTCGGGCACTTCGGCTTATACCCAACCATCCTGGGTCCACACCTCCTTAGAGATGCTTGCTTAAGATGTCAAAGTATAAGTCTCCGTGACCAAGATGACTTGAACACCGCAAGTCAAAGGAACATCGCACTTAAGCTGCAGTAAGAACTTTCACTGACATATCTATATGTAGATTACCATATGAAGTCTTACAGCTAGTCACTCCAATGAACTAGTTCCCTTAACTAGCATCCATGTTTATCTCCGGACATCCCAATGTCACCAGCAAGTGAGAATCAGCTGATTAGAGAATAACCCATGCTAGTCTCAACAGAATTGATAGTGTCCGTATTTATCAATTCATCGACTAGGGATAATTTCAATACTTCACAATTGCACATGTAGAGATAATCACTAGTTGTGAATTCATCACAAATTCTCTCATGCTGTGAATTGTATTGCGGGCATTTAGTAAATGAGTTCAAGATCTCAATCAAATACATGAACATGTATACTCAAATAGTGAATTTTCATTTATTAAACTAAATGATTACAATCATAAAGCGATTGCCTTAGGACACTTCTCTCATATTACTAACACGAAGTGTTGCTCGTCTGAAAAGTGTCTTCTACTTCCTCTCTCATACTACTATATTCTGTAAAGAGGAAGATCACCACTGTAAAGGTTTCTCCACCTGAAGGAGATTTTTCATAGTGGAAGTGGTGCGCGGCGTGGATCCTTGGATTAGTCACCCATCTAGGTGGATACCAAGTAACTCTTGTTGTTAGCATTGTACTCATTTTCCTTTACATTTTATTGTTTCCGCTGCGCTAACGACATTGTAGAGATCAAAACGAAAAAGTACTTTTCACCCCCCCCTCTAGCGTGTGCTCCCTCTGGTGAGTGGCAGGATCAGAAGCGGAGGCTGGCCGTGCCCACGAGGCAGGCCTCCTACAGCTGGAGGTCAGCAAGGCGCTAAGGGTGAAGGTAGAATATTGCCTCGACACCCTGCTACCTCTGAGGAGGCTCTGCACGATTACCGCCTCCGGGAACGCGCTCTATCGGAGAAGAACCAGGTCCTCTCCGATGACCTGTAGAAGCTAACCCAGGAGTGGGAGCAACTCTAGGACCAGACGAAGGAGTTGCCTGCCAGCGTCCAGCTCCTGGAGTCCTCAACGAAGACTCTGGAGGATCGTACCAAAGAACAAGAGCACCAGCTAGCCAATCAAGTATCTGAAATAGAGCTGACCACTACATATGTATCTGACCTCTAGGAGGAAGCCACCTGAGCCAAGGATAAGGCTTCGACCACCTCTCAGAGACTCAAGGAAGCCCTAGGGGCTCAGGATCGGTTGTCTTGGGAGGTGGCCGAGTTGAAGTCTACCAAGAAGGAGGTTGAAGACCGACTAAGCAGCTCAATTGTCCAATGCTGAGGTAGAGTTCAAGGCCAGATTTTTGCAATCTGACGAGTTTAGCGACCTTTTGGCTAGGCAGGTATTGAAGCGCCTAAAATAGGGATTCAATGGTGCCATCAGCCAATTGAGAAAAGCCCAACTGCTGAAACCAGATGCGAATCTGAGTGCCCTGAGCATTGGCTAGGTCTGGGATGAGCTTTCACTCAAAGAATAGGAAATATAGAGCTCCTCCCCAACCCGGGCCTTGCCCTTTTGTTTTTTGTTCTTAGTATCTTCTTCATTTTTTCTAATGCGCCATATATGTAATCATTTTGACTGTAATAAAAACATTTCTTGGCCTACTACCTTGAGTATCTTTTCTGTTTTGCTCCTTATGCATTATGTGTCCTCGATGTGAGGGGCAAGGGAATTGAAGAATAAGTGTTCTTCCCTGACTCGAGGAGCGAGGACATGGAAGAG
The DNA here is from genome assembly GCA_024364735.1 of Boesenbergia rotunda. Lineage (NCBI taxonomy): Eukaryota > Viridiplantae > Streptophyta > Magnoliopsida > Zingiberales > Zingiberaceae > Boesenbergia > Boesenbergia rotunda. The sequence continues at coordinate 115,052 of JAGFNQ010008700.1, read as the reverse complement.
CAACCATTCATTCCAAGGGGCAAGCAACCCCGAGGGAGGCCCCAGGTGAAGTCGAGCAGGCCAGGAGGACCCAGCTGAGGCAAGCATCGACCCAGAGGGAGGAGCTATAGTAGCTGCATCTCCTTGTACTTTGCTTTGTTGTTGGAGAGTGTAACTACTAAGTGTACACTGGAATTCTGAATGGAGCATTGTTGTCCCTTTCCTTTGTGTACTTAGAGTCTTTCTTCTTTTGATTATGTCTCCTTGTGAATTCACACGACTCGCCTTTGCCTTCATAAGTGAGATCATTTTATTTCTAGCCACGAACCGAGAGGTCACCAAAGCAGCAAGAATGACCTTCAACTCAAGAACCCCAAAGCTCAGCGGCCAACAGGTGGCTACACATCAATACAAGTCTTCGCCGGACAGTCGTAAAGAAATTACCTCTGCCAAGTTCTTCTAGCCAACTCTTGGTCGGGCATCCGCAGCACCCGAACCAAGCCTACTCCCCTCGGGCATCCACAGCATCGCGAGGTAGTAGGGTTTTGACAGCTCTTGGTCGGGGCATCCGGAGCACCCGGACTAACCCTACTCACCTCGGGCATCCGCAACACTACGAGGTAGTAGGGTATTAAAAGCCCTTGGTCGGGCATTCGCAGCACCCAGGCCAAGCTTACTCACCTCAGGCATCCGCAGCGTCGCGAGGTAGTAGGGTTTTCGCAGCTCTTGGACGGGCATCCACAGCACCCGGACCAAGCCTTCTCACCTCGCACATTCGCAACACATCGAGGTAGTAGGGTTTTAGCAGCTCTTGGTCGGGCATCCACAACACCCAGACCAAGCCTTCTCACCTCGGGCATCTGCAGCACCGCGAGGTAGTAGGGTTTGGACTGCTCTTGGTCTGGCATCTGCAGCACCTAGACCAAGCCTACTCACCTCGGGCATCTGCAACACCGCGAGGTAGTAAGATTTTGACAACTCTTGGTCCGGCATCCGTAGCACCCGGACCAAGCCTACTCACCTCGGGCATCCGCAGCATCGTGAGGTAGTAGGCTTTTCGCAGCTCATGGTCGGATCCACAGCACACAGACCAAGCCTACTTACCTCGGGCATCCGCAGCACCTCGAGGTAGTAGGTTTTTGACAGCTCTTGGTTGGGCACCTGCTGCACCCGGACCAAGACGACTCACCTCGAGCATCCGCAGCACCGCGAGGTAGTAGGGTTTTAACAGCTCTTGGTCGGCGACCGTAGCACCCAGACCAAGCCTACTCATCTCGACATCCGTAGCATTGTGAGGTAGTAGGGTTTTCGTAGCTCTTGGTCGGGCATCCGCAGCATATAGACCAAGCCTATTCACCTCGGGCATCCGCAACACTGCGAGTTAGTAGGGTTTTGACAGCTTTTGGTTGGGCATCCGCAGCAGCCGGACCAAGCCTCCTCACCTCGGGCATCCACAGCACCGCGAGGCAGTAGGGTTTTAACAGCTCTTGGTCGGGCATCTGCAGCACCCGGACCAAGCCTACTCATCTCGAGCATACGCAGCACCGTGAGGTAGTAGGGTTTTGACAACTCTTGGTCGGGCATCCGTAACACCCAGACCAAGACTAGTCACCTCGGGCATTCGCAGCACCGCGAGGCAGTAGGGTTTTAATAGCTCTTGGTCAGGCATCTAATGGTATCCCACAATCGAGTGTCACGATGAGCCTCAAATTTGAATTTATAAGTTGAAAACCCTTAATCTCACAAAGCTAAATGTAGTATAGGGGCCTCAAGTCGTATTTTTCTAAGGACTAGTTAAGTGTACTTAGTTCAAGCTTGAATTTTCTCGTTCTATGATTTGGATTTTCAAATAAGATGGGGGTTTTTGCGAATATGAATGAAATGACAATTTGAAACAGAATGAACTCACCTACATCAAAAACTAACTAGGAATTTCGGGAACTACACTTAACCTATTTGACAACTAAGCAATTAAACTCAAAACTATGGGATTAAAAATTCAAGAACTAATATTGAATGTATGAAAGCATCAGATCTGTAGCTAAATTGCAGAAATATGAAAACTAGAACAAAGCAAGCTAAAGCAACGTAACTGAATTGTAGCTAGGTTCAAATCAAAGCAACTAAATGAAACAAATATTTTAGAAACAAAATTTTCCTAAATTAAACATCAAACCAGTTCCTTGTCAAGTTTTCCTCTTGCCGTCACACGAAAGTCCAGCTAGAAACCCTCTAGCTTGAAAACCAACGAAGGATCTACTCCCTGGATCAGTTTGCAATGGATTAGTGTGTATGGATCTTCCTGATCGGTCACGGGACCGATCAGGACTTCTGCTGATCGGATTGGAGACCGATCAGTGGTGTCTCTGTCCGATCGTAGCGATCGATCAGTAGCTGAAAAACTCCACGATCTCCTCTTGTTTGATACGCGAAATGGCGATCTAGCTCAGAACCTTCAGCAACCCTCCGAAGAACCCCTCCGAATTGCTCCGACAGCTCCGATCGAAGAAAACCAGCGATCAACACAATTCGATTGGCAGAAATAGAGCTCCGGCGAAACCCTCACCTGAGCTCCTTCAGTTGCGAGATTTGGTTGTAAACTTAACCGAAAATCGAACTCAATGATTTGAAACCTTGAAAACAAACTTGGATTTGATGTGGCCGCGCGGATCGGAGAAGAACAGATGAAGAAAATGAAGAACAGGAAGAAAACTGAAGAACTCGCGACTGCTCAGCTGGGGAGGAGAAGTTTTTGTTTTTACTTAATTCCCATCAAAATGAACGGCCGTGATTATCCTCGCTTCATCCAACGGTCAGATCATCTCGGATTGAAGCCAAACCTTCCAGATCTCCATCAATGATCAGGATCTTCCTCTCAGTAGCTTGGATCTTTTAGATTTGCAATGGATGGCTCAGATCTCCCTGCCTTTTGAATGGATGGTTTAGACTCCTCTTAAGCTTGATCCAATGATCAGATGACTTCTGATTTGGACCAAAACTTCAGATCTTGATCTGTGGTCTAGATTAACTCTATCTTGAGCTCGGATTGACCAGAAGCTGAAAGATGGCTCAGATCTTCCTATGTCTTGATTGGACGGTCCACATTTATCCAGTGCTTGATCATCTTGATTAAAGCCCAGGCTAACTCAAATTCGATCTAATCTGATCTAAGTCCATGATCATTCGAAGCCTACAAAATTAGATTCAAATTTAATGCCAAAACATTTCAAATATAAGGGGGTGCTTGGTATATGGGTTTAGGAGGCTGGAATGGGAATGAAATCGGTTTCATTCCCATACCTGATGCTTGGTAGATGGGAATCAAAATTAGTGTATAATTTTGATACCCTTAATTTGATAACCTACCCACCCCTCGGTTATCACTAAACTCATTCCTCCCTTTTATTTTTTTTTTATCGGAGACAGTAAAGCCCCTGCGTCAAAGTCTCCCCCTCCCATCGCGTTGAAGTCTCCCCCTCCCATCGCGTCATCTCACCTCTCCAATGCACCGTCTCTGCTCCTTTGCCAGGCGCCGCCACGCTTCTCCGCTTCCCCACCTCGCGTCCCCCCCTTCTCCCAGCGCTGCTTCCTTCTCCAGGCGCCGGCCGCTTCTCCCCCCTCCTCACCTCGCGTCTCCTCCTTGAGGGTCTCTCGTCGCTGCCGCCTCTACTTGGAGAGCAGGTCCGTCTCTTTTTCCCCTAATGAATCGGGTGTTCTTGTTTCCATCTATATTCTCCTCTTTCTCCACCTAATCACTACTGCTATCCCTCTTTATGTTGTTTTTGAATTTTTCAGATGATTTGTTCCTTTTTTTGGTTGTTTAAAGATAATCAACCTATGGCTATTTTGATACTATTAGGTTTCCATCTATATTCTCCTCTTTATCTTTTATCAATTGATATTAAAGTGCTATTTTGATACTATTAGGTTTGTACGAATTTTTGAGGATTGTGATTTGAAAGACTGCAAGTTTTTGAAGTTGTGATTTTACATTTTAGTTTGGAGATGCACAAGGCTATAGTATTTGATACTTTGTTTTAGAGTTACTTTTGTCAAAACTCATTTTATATAGTGTTTTGAATTAGGTGTTGAACTATTTTAATGCAGAACTTGTAGGTGGAATGAAGAACTTGTTTGAACTAGTGTGTCTGCTTGAACTATTTTGTTGTAGTTTTAATACAGTGGTAGATGTATTTTGATCTATGTGCAAGTTATGCTTTGCAAGTTATGGATGTGCTTGATCCATTTGTAGGTTTTTGGAAGTTGTGGATGTGTTTGATATGAATGTGGTAGTGGATGTGTTTTGATCTGTGTAAATATTTTAAAAAAATTTGCAAGTGAATGTGTTTGATCTATGTAGGTTTTGCTAGTTGTGGGCATGTCTGGTATTAGATTTCGTTAAAAAAACAAATGCCATATATATAGGGAGGATAATTTGTTTTCATTCCATTCCTTACTGTAGCCAAACATAAATATAAAACTAAGCATTCCATTCATGATTCGTTCATACCTTTCTATTCCCATTCTCATTCCTAATTCATTCCATTCAGTTCATACATACCAAATGCATTAAAATATGGAAAAAGAAAAGAGTTAAGAGAAATAATCTCCTAAAAGACTTCAAGGAAAATATTTAACTGTTAAAATAAGTACAAGAAAAGATCACTTTGTTTATGCAGATTGCAGAATAAAGATAAAAAGTATAAAAAAAACCACAAGATCATTTACAAGAGTAGTAGTTATTCTTTTTCCCAGTAAGCTCAGTTGGTCAAGCATAGATTCTGCATCTCTTGGCGAACCATATGAATTTAGAGCGATTAAAGCTATAGCATCAACTTCAACATCAAGATGCTCTTTTTCAGAGATGTTTCTCCTGTTGGATTTTCTTTTCTTTTTCTCTATTTATGATTTGGATCTTTTTGGTTGGGACTTAGGCAAGTTAAAGTTTAATGTAAATGGTTAGCTTGATGATATATTCTCCAAGACAACTATGTATTCAAGAATTTTTTTATTTTCTAATATATAGCTTGCGTTTGGTTCTTACAACACAGTATCTAGCTCATACTCTTATATGTTTCATTAGTTAACAATATGTTGTCAAAAGAAAGGTAGTGTTTAACTTCGATATTATCCTTATAGTACTCATCTTTAGTATGGATTGATTTATCTCATTTGTATGGATTCCTATCATATTAATCGATAATTCTATGCATTCATTTCTACTAATATTAATCGGAATTTCTATCATATTAATGAGTTTCTATTTAATTTTGTAGAAACATGGCACGACCACCATTTAACTATAGAAGACGTAGATTAATGTGCACTTTATGGAATATGTATGGAATGCTCATGGTTTGTTTGATGGTCCTACATTATCAAATTGCAATACTTACATATTGTCGAAGTAGGATTCGTCAAATAAAAAGTAGAGAGGACAAACGGATTGCACGTGTGGAATGGATGTTCAGCCTTACAAAAGAGAGCGATGAAATAAGTATTAGTGAACTTCGATTGGATAGGAAAACATTCAGGATATTGTGTGATATGGTACAAGACGTTGGAGGTTTAAAAGCTACAAAAAATGCCACCATTGATGAAATTGTGGCCTTATTATATTTGTCTACGTGTTGGCACATCATAAAAAAAATCGTACATGAGTTTGCTTTTTAAAAGAAATCGGGAAACAATAAGTCATCATTTCAATTTATGTCTTCGAGCAATTTTACAACTGCACAACATATTGCTCAAGAAACCTGAACCGGTGCAAGATGACTACGAAGATGGTAGATGGAAACCATTTAAGGTAAGAAAATTTTAATCGCCAATAATTCTTTAATTTAATTGTATTTTTTATTTCAATCCATAATTCCAATAATTACCTCTAATTATTATAATGAAAAATTATTATAGGGTTGTTTAGGTGCTTTAGACGGTACTTTTATCCAATTGACACCCCCTAAAGAAGAAAAACAACGTTATCACACAAGAAAGGGAGGGATTGCAACAAATGTCTTGGGTGTATGTTGTCCACAAATGCAATTCATATATGTTACCTGGGTGGGAAGGGTCTGCCCATGATGGTCGGTTACTTCGTGATGTCATCAGTAGACCATTTGGTCTTAAAATCCCCCAAGGTAAATAACAAATACTTTTTTACTTTGAAGTTGAAATTACAACGGAGTTTTAAATTTCTAGAATACTTGTATTTATTAATTTAACTAGTGTGCTTGGTTTAGGTTGTTATTATTTGGTCGATGCTGGATATTGCAACTCAAATGAATTTTTGGCACCTTATCGTGGGCATAGGTATATGCTAAAATCCATGTTTGACCTATGTTTTACTTGCTTAATTGTGAAATTACCCTAGGTTTTAGAACTTACTTTTATTTTGGACTTAATTACAAATTTGTACAAATTTGGATTATTTGGCCACTAAATTTTTGATCTATTTTTGTAGGCATGAAAGGTTCATGGACCTAGGGCATACTGGGTCAAACTTGAGTCGAAAGTGGACCCGGATCAAGTTATCAAGCTTCGGATTAATCTGGGTCGTCTGATTCGAAAGCGGCTAGATCTGAGCCATCCGGGACCATCTGAAGCAATCCGAGCTAGGGTTAGGGTTGATCATGCACTCTGATCAAGATCTGAAGGTTTCATCCTAATCAGAGCTCATTCAACCGTTGGATCAAGCTCGGAGGGCTCTAGACTGTCCATTCAAAGATTAGGTTGATCTGGACCATCCGTTGAACATCTGGAGGATCCGAGCTACCACGAGGCAGATCCTGACCCTTGATCAACATCATCAAAGTTTGGCTCAAATCGGATGAAGATCAGCCGTTGGATTTCCTCTGATCAATCTGGGTCGTCCATTGTTAAGTATTTAATCAAAATTTCCCAGCTCTACAGCTTCGTCGCGTCTCGCCGCATTGTTCTTCCTCTTCGCATTTCTTCTTTGTTTCTTCAGCTGTTTCTTCAATCCAAGGGGCGCGACCACCCTTTCTCTTCATTTAGATCAAGTCGAGGTCACTGGGGAGAGCAATCTGTAGAGGTTTCAGCTCAGAATTGGGCAAGAACAGGGCTGAGTGAGGGTTTCCTCAGCTCTGCATTTGATAGCTTCGATTTCGGTTTTGTCCAGTTTTACATCAATCCAAGCCATCCAGAGGGGTTCCATGGAGTGTTTGGATCATTCCCGCACCTTCATTTCAATCAGACAAGGCTGAATTGAAGAAATCGATTGGGTTTTCCCTCTTGAACAGAGTTTGAGCTCGACTCGACTACAGATTCAGTTCCCCAGTGAATTGCTGAGCTTAGGGGTTCGAGGCCAGCCCTTGCGTGACGAACAAGGAGATCTTGAGCTAATGGAGTGATTGGGGTTTAGATTTCTTGTTGCAATTTCAGATTCTAGTTGTAATTTTTGAATTCTGCAGTGTTTTGTTTCTGTCTTTGTTTCAGATTAGTTAACTTCGTTTACTACATTGTTCCAGCTTAAATTAGGGTTCAATCTTCAAGTTAAGTAGTTTAGGAACTTGTTTAGTGATCAATTGAATTTAATTTCAGTTTATTTCATAGTGTAATTGCTGCGTATCAGTTCCTCTTCTTGTGTATCTGTTGTAGTTTCTGAATTCTGCATCAGTTTAATTGCATCGTTTCTTGCAGTTGGTAGATTCCCGCTTCTGTGTTCTAGATTGCTGAGTTGTTTGTGTAAGGAATGATTGCAATTGGATCAGTTTATCCCGCATTGATTCAATTCTGAACTTAGTTTCCAATCTGAATTTCTGTTCTCTGCTCAAACTGTTGCGTATCAGTCCTTGTTTGGATTTCTGAATTTTGTTTTCAGCAAGTCTCAGTCATTTCTGAATTTCATTTGTAACTTGCTCCATTTTCATAGCACTTTGTATCCATCGTCGCATTTGATTTCAGCTTACAAACCATTTTATTTCAGCATGCGCAGTCATCAAATCTGAAACTGTGCCAAGTGACCATTAGCTTTTCTTAAGCTTTCTTTAATTTCGGTTAGTGACTTTAGTTTAGCTCGCATTCAATTTGTTACTTCACTTCAGTTGCTTCACATTAGCATTTTCACATCAGTTTAAAATCCCTACAGTTTATTTAAGCTTTTGGCAAATGAGTTCTTTCCTTTGTATCAAGTCTGTCTCGATTTTTTCCATTTTGTATCAAGAAGAGTTTTGGCAGTGATAGGTGCCAATTTAAGTGCAATTCTGAGTGAGTAGTGAGTTGGGAGATAGTTCGTTTCATGTATGGCTTGAGTTTGAATTCCAAATTCCATTTCGGCATTAATAGCAAGTTTCAACTCTACAATTAGGCTTTAAGTGTTTGACATTAGCTTTAATCGAAAATTTCAGCCTTGTTCTAATTCACATGCTTAGTATTTGGGCTGCCATTAAATTCAGATTTGTTTCCCAAATTTAGTTAAGTTGCCTTGGTTAAGTTAGCTTTTCATTGGTTGAGTTATTAATTGCAACACACTTGTTTAGTTCATTCAGTGAAGTGATTTCCTTTTCATTCCTAATCGCATTCCAAACCCAAATCACATTCGAAACCCAAATTCACAAACGACACATAAATGCAAGCTCGAATCACACAACATCAACTAGTCCCGAGGAAAAATATGACATGTGGCCCCTTTACTACGTTTTCGTACTTGATTGCAAAAAAAGGGTTTCCAGCATTTTTATAAATATTTAAATTTGGAGGACCCACACATTTCGTGACAGCCTATTTTGGGTCCATCAAATTTTTTAGCAACTAAAATAATCAATAAAATGATACTTATCAACTCCCCCACACTTAAGCTTGAGCGTCTCGCGAAACTACTAAGTATGTATTTCTTGGGTTTTCTAAAGCATAATTAGAAGTAAATGAAAAGAAATTACCTAAGGTTGTCAATTCTTAAAAATCTAAACCCTATGGATTAGTATCTTGTCCTTAAATCAACAACTTAGCATTTTAATCCATCATGATTCATTGAGATGAATTTAATTCACTAGCCTTTCAAGGGAAATTTTGGTGGCTCTCTCCTTAAGTTCTAAGTTGATGATGGAGGTGGAGCTCACTCAAACACACATGTTTCTTGCACTGCCATAGGCTTCCTTATTGTCTACTCTCCACCATTATTCATGATTAGGATCAATATCTACAAAACAAGTGAAAACATGGAAAATGGTAAGAAATGGAGTAAAAACCAAGAAAATGGAAAAATTGATAAAGTGGGAGACTTGGTTGCTCAAGAATGTTTCCAATGTACTTTGCTTCTCTTTACAGTCCTCTAGTGATATAAAAATGTGGTGGAGTAAATCTTGAACAATGCCTTTCATTTGGGTGAAGAAAACTCCATTTGATCTCAATGTGCCAAGTTTGCTCTTGTGTGCCATTTTTCTTTCTCTCTTTTTTTTTTCTCTTGGTCAGCTGCTGAATTCTATTTTTGGTCTTCTTTTTTTCTCTCTGCTTAAGATTCCAGCAGCTACATCACATGGTAATGGAGAATTTGAGTGCTCCACTTAAATTTGCTAATCTGCCCTTGCTTCCCACTCTTGCAACTCAAGTTGGCACATGAATTTTGTTTCTCTTTTTTTTTTTCTGTTTTGACCAGCAGTGGTTGCTCTCAACACTTTGTGACACATTTGTGTGCTTCATTCCTTGATTCACAGCCCCTGAAAACCAATTTCAGTCCCAAGTTGATACAAGTTTTGTGCAAAACTGCTTGTATGGAACACTACCAATCTGAATTTTTTTTTTCTTTTCTTCTTCTTGCAGATTCCACAACAGCTCTTCATAAAATTCTCAGCACTTTGCAGCTTCCCTTGCATTCAGTTTTTGTCATTCCAGCAACTCCAAATCAGCACTGTGCAAATTTCCCAGCTGCAGATTTCTCTTTTTTTTTTCTTTTTTTTATATATCAGCCTTTCTTCAAATTCGGTTTAAATTCCAGAAGATTAGATTCCAGCCATGCTTCTTTCATTCAGCAGTTTAAAATCTGCTCCCAAGAAGTCTAGTCCAATTGAAAACCACTCGGCAAACTCAGATTCAGCATTGCAAGCTCAGATTCAGCACTCCCTGATTTTCAGCAGTTTTTTTTCTTTTCAGCCTTTGTTCAGACCTTGCTCAGACTTCCTAATTTATACAGCTGCAATTCAGCTTCTAGCATAATGTGTCCTGATTTCTATAGCAAAGAACAGCTTCAATCCAAACAATTTTAACCAAGGCCTGCTTCACATATTTTTCTCCATTTTGGCAAAGAATTTTGTGCCATTTTCGTGCCATATTCCTTCTTCATGCAGAATTTTCTTCCTAAGTGCTCCACTTGATTTTGGCATTGCATCACTGATTTCCAAAACCGAAATACTTTGTTCTTCTTTGGATTCTTTGCTTAATTTCATCTCTTGACCACTACTTTTCCACTTGGTTCAGAATTTTTTTTTCCAAATGGTGCAGATTTTTTTCTTTTTTTTCTTTGCTTGCCACTTAACTCTTCAAAATATGATAAGGAAGCTAGATCTCCAATGGCTTCCATCTCTCTTGCTCATTCTTGGTACTTGGAATTGGCAGAAAAAATTTTTTGGACATGAATTGCCTCAAAACACTAGTCACTCCCCCACACTTAAATCTTTGTCCATCTCGGGCAAAGTAACATCAAGAAAACATCCCAAACAATAAGTTCATAGAAAAGTAAGGGTAAGAGTAGGAGATAAGTAAAGAAAAATAGAATAAACATGATTAGTGCTAAAAATTGATGTGGAAAGGGAAACAAATGGATTAGTCTCTATAGATGTGATCCAATCATTAAAATATGGTTTGGAAAGAACCTAAGCATGTTCTATAGTACAATAACATATGTGTGTCACAAATATAAGGCTAATTCTCACTAGGCAAAAATAATTCATCTCAAGTCCTCAATTAAGAATCTAAAACCAAATAGTACTCAAGCATCCAGGAATTCATCCATGAGCTCAAATCATAAGTTTTAACAACCAAATATAATTTATTTTCAAGAGATTCTAAAATGACATAAAGATAACCTAAAGGGATACATTTATTCCTAATCATGCAAGAAACAAATTTCCAAGAAAACTAAAATGGTATCTACAATGGCTCCTAATCATTCTACTCTACTTATGCATTTATTAGCAATGACTCAATTAAAAAGAAAATTCTAGAAGTCAGAAAAATGAAGGAAAATGCAAGAAAGAACAAACTCCCCTTTATTTCTGGTGGACGGAGTCTATCAAGCAGTAGCCTCCATCGTGGTAGTGGAGGAACATGGTGTTGGTGCAGGAAGCACCAGATCGAACCTTGTTTTGATATTGGCAAAGGATTCAAAGTTAAGGGTTGTTTGTTGTCTAACAATGCTGCTTGAGAGTGCAGGAAACAAAGTCCTAGCGAAGGGCTGCTAGGCACCTGACGATGGGCTGTCAGGAAACCAAGTCCTGGCGAAGGGTTGCTGGGCGAAAACCAAGTCCTAGCGAAGGGATGCTAGGCACCTGACGATGGGCTGTCAGACGAAAACCAAGTCCTGGCGAAGGGCTGCTGGGCGAAAACCAAGTCCTGGCGAAGGGCTGCTAGGCGAAAACCAAGTCCTGGAGAAGGGCTGCTGGGCGAAACTCAAGACCTGGCGAAGGGCTGCTGGGCAAAAACCAAGTCCTGGCGAAGGGCTGCTGGGCGAAACTCAAGACCTGGTGAAGGGCTGCCGGGCAAAAGTCCAACTGGAGGATCCGGTTGGCACCAGGTAAATTCTCCCGAGAGGAGTAGGTGAGGACGTGTTCCCCTTGAGGGAACATTAGGCGTCGGTTCGACCTAGGGCTCCATTTTGGAGACCAAAGTCAGAACCAAGACAGCTGAGGCTGTATAACCTATTATTGTATTGTTTTATTGTGTTTTGGACTAACCCTGGATGCAGGACCGAAGGAACGAGTGTTTGCAGCTCAGAATGCCTCAAAGGAGTGAGGCAACCGCTGACCAGGGCGCCCGGAGTGTCCCGGGCGCCCCCATGGTGACCACAAAACACAACAAGACAAGAAAGACTTCGACAGTACATACACAGGGCGCCCCCGCTGTCCCGGGCGCCCCCATTGCAAATCAACTCTGTCGCGTCTGCGCTACATGCACAGGGCGCCCCTGCTGTCCTGGGCGCCCCCAGCCAGATTTACCAAAGAAGACTCAGCGCTGCGGATAAGAGTTGGCCGAGTCAACCAGGGCGCCCCCAGCGTACAGGGCGCCCCAGTCAAGACCTTATCCCGAGGTTCAAGGGATAAGTGGTTGATTGCGCTTTGTGTGGATCTGCTGCCACGTAGGGGGGCGCCCCCGTCTACCAGGGTGCCCCCAGGCCCTTTATAAAGGGCCCTCGACCTCCTTCTTCACAGCATCAATCACTGCGACACTTCTGCGCTCTTCTGCTTCCGCGACACGCTCCAGAAATCTTCCAACTCGAGCTGACGACGTCCCGCTGCTCCGAANGGCGCCTGGCTGATGGGGGTGCCCCCAACACTGGGGGCGCCCTGCATAAAGACTGCAAAGCTAGTTCTTCTGCTTGCTTTATCTCTGGTTCTTATTACCTGCAAGATACACAAACACAAAGCATATATGCATATAATATTAAGCTTAAGGACTTGGTTCGGACTTCGGATTTGCACGAAACCCTAGGTCGAACCGGCACAAGTTCCCATCCCCGAGAACTTGCCCTTTACCTACTCCTTTCAGGAGACGATTGCCACCCAGCCCTTCGGGTGGACTTTTACTTAGCTTCCGATACCTCCGGACCTCGAGACGCCCAAACCTTGACCCGTCTCTACTCCTGTCCTTAGTCATCGCTCAGCTAAGTTGCTCAGTCCCTTGGACCAAGACTTCATTCCCTAGTAGTCCTTCGCCAGGTGCCTAGCAGTCCTTCGCCAGGTCTTCATTCCCTAGCAGTCCTTCGCCTGGTGCCTAGCAGCCCTTCTCTAGGTCTTCTATACCTAGAAGCCCTTTGCTAGGTGCCTAGCAGCCCTTCGCTAGGTCTTGGGGCTTCAGTACCAAGCTGTCCTTCACCTGGTGCCTAGCATTCCTTCGCTAGGTCTTGATGACTAGCAGCCCTTCGCTAGTTGCCTAGTAGTCCTTCACTAGGACTTGGTGACTAGCATCCCTTCACTAGTTGCCTAGTAGTCCTTCACTAGGGCTTTGTCTCCTGGCATTCCTTCGCCAGTGCCTAGCAGTCCTTCGCTAGGACTTTTTACCCTGGCATTCCTTCGCCAGCGCTTAGCAGTCCTTCGCTAGGACTTTTTACCCTGCACACTAGAGTAGTATGTTAGATAACAAGTAAGACTTAACTTTTCAACCCTTTGCCATTTATCAAAACACAGGTTTGATTTGGGTCCTGTCTGCACCAACAATCTCCCCCTTTTTGATTTATGGCAACCCAATTCAAAAAGTTAAGTTAATCATAGCAGATTTAGTTCCCTCCCCCTGGAAGGAATCTCCCCCTTGATTTTTCAAAAATTTGTGGGGTTCTCAGTTTTAAGAAAAAAATGCTTTAGAGTCAAATTTTTCAATCATGATTTTGGTTGTGCACATTGAAAAATTTGTACTTGTAGAAAGTTTAAAGATTTTGAAAACTTAAGTTTGAAAACTCTTGAAGCCTTAAGTTTTTAAAGTGCTCAAACAGTTTTGAAAACTTTAAGTTTAAAGTACTTAGTAGGATTTCAAACATGAAAACTTTAAAGTACTTAGTAGGATTTCAAACACTTAGAATGTTTTTTGAAAAACTTGAGTACTTAAAAAAAAACTTGAGTTTCTAAAGTACTTTGAAGGTTTTCAAAGCTTAGAAGTTAGAAAAAAAATTTTGAAAGCTTAGAAGTTAGAAAAAATTTTGAAAGCTTCGAAAGTCTTTTTGAATAAAGGATAGAGTTTTGACTTTTGAAACAAAATTGAATTTTGAATTTTGAAAAATTTAAACTCTCTCCTTTTCTATCTCTCCCCCTTTGCCATATATCAAAAACAAAGAAATATAGCAAACAAACAGATTGCATAAAAAATTGAACTGCATAATTTGCTTGTACTGAACCAATTCAAGATATGAACTCAATCAAATCAGTTTTAATTTTTCATTTAGGGTCCTGTCTAACCCGATTAGCTACTTACTAACTGTTATAAACAGTAGTTTTCGCTAGGGTTAGTCATGTTAAGTGTTCTATTCAAGTTAGATTTTCTAAACTTGACACTTAACTTGATTACTGTATAAGTTGTATTTAGTGCCCCAATTACTGCAGATGCACTGACTTAAAGCATCTTGAATTAAGGCAAAGACCTAAGCATCTCAACCCATTCTAGGTTATCAATCAAAAGTACCCAAAGGTGCTTGTGAGATGCTGGCTTGTAAATCTATAGGTGCATGCAATTCTAGGGTTAGGGCCTAGGCTAAGTCCATTTATGAAAAAGTCCTAGTTTTGAAAGGCGTAGTTTTGAAAATAAAACTAAGTCGAAAAAAAAGTTTATTTTTAAAGCTTTTCAAAACTGAATAAAGGCTGATTTTAAAGCAAAACTGATTTTAAGTTGAGTGAAGTAGTACGAAAATGAAAAGTCAATAAGGTGGTAAGAAAATGAAAAGTAGAGTTAACCTATTCTAATAAGCACAATCCTAACTGCCTTCTTAGTGAGCTGAACTCAGACTCAGGTAGGGGTTTAGTGAAAATGTCAGCTAAGTTAGATTTAGAGTCTACATGCTTAAGGACTATTTCACCCCTGGCTACATGGTCTCTTACAAAATGGTGTTTAACTTCTATGTGTTTAGTCCTTGAATGTTGGATTGGATTCTTGGTTAGATTGATCGAGCTTATATTGTCAATGAAGACTTGGGTTTGAGTGTAGTTGAGCTGGAAGTCCTTAAGAGTGTGCATCATCCATAAAAGTTGTGCTACACACTCTCCTAAGGCTACATACTCAGCTTCAGTTGTGGATAGAGCTACACAGTGTTATTTTCTGCTGCACCAACTTACTAGACTATTTCCTAATAGTTGGCAGCTTTCACTTGTGCTCTTTCTATCTAATATGCAGCTAGCATAGTCAGAATCTGAGTATCCTGACAAATCAAAGGTTGAGGTTCTAGGATACCAAATCCCTACATTTAGGGTGCCCTTAACATATCTTAGTATTCTTTTTAGGGCTGCTAAGTGTGTTTCCTTAGCACAGGTTTAGTATCTAGCACACATCCCTACAGCAAAAAGAATATCAGGTCTGCTGGCTGTAAGGTACAGTAGACTACCTATCATACTCCTATAGAGTTTAAGGTCTACTGATTTACCATCAGGGTTACTATCTATTTTTGCATTTGTGGTCATGGGGGTACTTATGCTTTTAGAGTTATCCATTTTGAATTTCTTTATTAACTCTTTAGCATATTTGGATTGATGGACATAGTTTTCATCCCTAGTTTGTTTAATTTGTAAGCCTAGGAAAAAGTTAAGTTCACCAACTAGGCTCATTTCAAATTCGTTTTCCATTATTTTAACAAATTCTTTTAGAAAGTTCGAGTTGGTGGACCCAAAGATTATGTCATCTACGTAAATTTGGGCAATAAATATATCTTTTCCTAGGGTTTTAATAAATAGGGTTGAGTCAATTTGTCCTTGTTTAAATTCTTTAGAGATTAAATAAGTTGATAAACGTTTATACCAGGCCCTAGGTGCTTGTTTTAGTCCATATAGTGCTTTAGTTAGTTTGTAAACGTGGTCAGGTTTTTCTAAGTCCTCAAACCCAGGGGGTTGTCCTACATAAACTTCTTCTTTAATGAATCTATTTAGGAAAGCTGACTTTACATCCATTTGATATAGCTTAAATCCTTTATGGGATGCAAAGGCTAACAACATTCTAATGGACTCAAGTCTAGCTACTGGGGCATATGTTTCATCATAATCTAATCCCTCTACTTGGTTGAATCCCTTCGCTACTAAGCGGGCTTTATTTCTAACTATTTCTCCTTGATCATTTAGCTTATTCCTAAAGACCCACTTAGTGTCAATGATGGATTTGCCTTCAGGTTTAGGCACTAGTTCCCAGACTTGGTTCCTCTCAAATTGGGCTAATTCTTCTTGCATAGCTATGATCCAATCAGGGTCAGGTAGGGCTTCATCTATTGTTTTGGGTTCTATTTTTGATATCATAGCTATTTGACTAAGGTTTCTATAGGAGGATCTAGTCCTGACTCCTAGAGTTGGATCACCCACAATTTGATCGGTTGGGTGACTGAGTCTAGGTTTCCTGGTTCTTCTAGAACTTGGTTCAGCCTCAGGTCCAGCTGGTCGGTTTGGTTCACTATTTGATTCGACTCTTTGAGTTGGTTCAATTGTTGGGTTAATAGTTGGTTGATTTGACTCAGTAGTTGGTTCAATAGTTAGTTCGTTTAAGGGTTCAATTAAAGGTTCAACAGTTTGTTCATTATTCTCTTGATCAGAATTTGATGAGGTTAGGTCTAGATTATCAGATGTTGAGTTGATTTCTTCATCAAATATTAAGTTTGTTGTTTCTTTAATTTTCTTAGTTTGTGTATTGTAAACCCTATAAGCTCTACTTGTGGTTGAGTATCCTAGGAAGATACCTGGGGTTGACTTAGACTGAAATTTTCCTAAATAGTCTTTGATGTTTAGGATATGGACTTTGCATCCAAAGACCCTTAGATAGTGTAGATTTGGGAGTCTATGGTAGTACAGTTCATAGGGTGTTTTGTTGTATCGCTTGTTAATCAGAACCCTATTTTAGATGTAACAAGCCGTACTAATCGCTTCTGCCCAATATTGGTTTGCTAAGCTAAATTCGTTGAGCATAGCCCTAGCGACTTCCTGTAATGTTCTATTTCTTCTTTCGACTATCCCATTTTGTTGGGGGGTTCTAGGACATGAAAATTCATGTAAATACTCATTGACCTTACAGAATTCCTCAAACCGTTGATTTTCAAATTCTCCCCCGTGGTCACTCCTAAGTCTTTTAACTTTGGTATCATTTTGATTTTCAATTAATTTACAAAATTCATTAAATAGGTTTAGGGTTTCATCTTTGGTTTTTAGAAACCTAACCCAGGTGAATCTAGAATAATCATTAACTATTACTAAGCAGTATCGATTCCCGCTTAGTGACTTGGCTCCATGTGAATCAAATAGGTCAAGGTGCAGGAGCTCAAGTGTGGTTTGAGTTAGGTCAGATTGGATTAGTTTGTGATTAGATTTGGTTTGTTTACCTTGATTATATGATTCACATATTAGGTTTTCATGATTTTTAATTTTAGGTATACCTTTAATTAGTCCAAGTTGGGTGATTTTTAAAATAGTTTTTAGGTTAGTATGACCTAGTCTCCTATGCCAGAGGTTTGATTGTTCTAACTGAGTTAGCATACATTTTGGTACTAGGGGAAGGTTTATAGTATAAACATTATTTTTCCTAGTGCCCTTAAGCATGATTTTTGAGTCTTGTACATTTCTAATCAGGCAGTTAGAATTGTTGAAGGTGACTATATAACCAGAATCACATAACTGACTTATGCTAAGTAAGTTAAAATTGAAGTTTTCAACCAACAGAACTTTCTTAATAACAAAGTCAGATTTAAGTTCAATATTACCTGACCCAATTACCTTGAGTGTAGCATTGTTGCCAAATGCCACTGAGCCTAGGTTCTTTAACTTGAGTTTGGTGAATTTCAATTTATCTCCAGTCATGTGTCTGGAGCAACCACTATCCAACATCCATTGGTCCAAATCTTTATGTTCCTACACATAAAGAGTTTTGTTGATTTGGATCCAATTAGAGTCAGGAATAGCTTAAATTGATTTTCATTGCCTAGTCTGTCTCACCCAAATCTAGGATTTTCAGTCACGTTAACCTTATAGGTTTTGTGAGACAGGTTTTGATAAAATTATTTTGTGATTCGTTTTGAAAAACTTGATTGATTTTGAAAACAGTTGATTTTTAATTTGAAAAATGTTTGAGTCTATAATTAACTGAAAGTTTGTGTTAGATTCGAATTTTACAAAGAATAATTTGAATTTGAAATTCAAAAATTGGCTTCCAGGTCTTGGCGTGGCACTAGGCCTTATTTGGTCGTAGCCTTATTGGATCATCAACCCCTTTCTTGACAAAGCCGTTTAATGAAATTTCATTTTCAAAATTAATCTTTGAAACGTTCTGGTCTAACTAGTTTAGGTTTTGGATCAGTAGCTTCGGCTAGTTTCACCAGTCTAAAGAGACCAAGTAAACTTGATCTTATTAGAATTGGTTTTCCTAACGTACTATCATTTCACCTCCACCCAATACTATGTTGTCAAGCTTCAGTTAAGTTTGTTCAGTCCTTAAACTAACCATTCCTAAGTCTAAGCATGGTAAATTGCAGAAATTAAATAAACAATCAAACAAGTAAATTGTAAGAATTAAATTCTATTTAACAATAAATATAGTTTTTAATTTGACTCCCCCTGGACTAAAGCCACGATAATGGTTTGGCAAGATGTGAATCTTGTCCTTGGGGATCCAATACTGATTTGTTCCAGTTTGTTTGTTCAGGCACAGTTTAGGTACCCATGCATGAACTTTGGGTCTAGATTGGTTCAGTACAGCATAATAGGATCTTTACCTAGATTTGGTTATATAGCCTAGTTCGGATCGATTAAGAATGGACTTCTGTTTTCCAAGAATCATGTCAAGACCCTTGGAACCAGAAGTGAATCGTTCTAAGGCAGCTCTAAGATCCTTAACCTGAGTTTTTAGGGAGGAGTTCTCTTTCTCAAGTTTTTCAACTTGAGTAGGAGTTCCTTCTTGAACTTTCTCAGTTAAGGGTCTAGAGTCAGCCCCCTCTTTCAGGAGTTTTACTTCCTGTCGGAGGGATTCGACTCGGAGTTTAGCTTTTGCCAAATCTCGAGAAAGATACGAAATTAGTTCGTTTAATTGACTTCTATTGATTTCCCCGTCCTCTGAAAATCAGTCAGTCGTCGTCCTGTTCTGATTCTGACTCAGTCTCGACTTCTTCTGAGGCGGTCAGGGCTAGTAGGTTTGACTGGGGTGCCTCTTCTTCTCCCTCTGAGGAAGATTCGTCCCAGGTTGCTTGGAATGCTTTCTTTCTTCTTGTCTTCTTGGTCACCTTTTGGTTCGGACACTCCGTCTTGTAGTGACCCTTCTTCTTGCACTCGTAGCAGGTCACGTTGGGCTTGTTTTTGTCACTTGTGGGTTCAACTGGTTCGTCCTTTCTTCGGCTTGTTTTCCGTCTGTTGGTTTGGTTCTTCAATTTTTTATAGTAGCTTCGGGCCAGTCGGACCAGCTCAGGTCGATCTCCTTCTTCGTCTTCTGAGTCTGAGTTAGACTCGGGTTCAGGTTGAGGCTTCTTCTTTGTTATTCTTCCAGTTTTTCCTGCAACTAAGGCAATACTTTTCTCGGCCATATTGCAGTTAGTCTGTTCGTGTAATTCTAGTTCAGAAAAAAGTTCATCTAACTTTATTTTTGAAAGATCCCTTGAAACTTTGTATGCATCTACCATAGATGCCCACAAAGTGTTTCTTGGGAAAGCATTTAGTGCGTACCTTATTAAGTCACGATTTTCGACCTTGTGACCAATAGTGTGTAGACCATTCATAAGTTCTTGGATTCGGGCATGAAGCTGCGTTGCCGTCTCGTTGTCGGTCATTTTGATGGTATACAGCTTGTTTAGGAGCAGATCTCTCTTGCTGATCCTAGTGTCTGATGTTCCTTCATGCAGCTCGATCAATTTTACCCACAGCTCCTTGGTACTGTTGAAAGGGCCCACCCGGTTCAGTTCCTCTTTTGTTAAACCGCATTGTAGGGTCTGAGTTGCCTTTGCATCAGCTTTTATTTTGCGCTTCAGAGCGGTGTCCCATTCTGAGTAGGTCTGAGGTACTCCTTCAGCGTTCTTGGGAATCTCCAGTCCGGACTGGATGATGATCCACATGTCCACCTGAGTTTTCAGGTGGACCTCCATTCGACTTTTCCAGTAAGAAAAGTCTTCTCCATTGAAAAGTGGAGGTCTGGCTGTGCTGAATCCTTCTTGCATGGCCATTAGGAATTTTTATCTGAAAAAGAGATAAGAGAAAAAAAAAACTTTGTCCCAAGACTTGGTCTTGGATTAGTAGTGTGGGATAAAAGAAAAATATTTGTCGAGTGGTGTTGCACCAACCTCGATCAAAGAGAAGAAATTTGAACGAAAAAAAATGTTAGGAGAATTTCGAACGAAGAAAATATTAGAAGAAATTCGAACGAAAAAAATAAAAAAAATTCGAAAAATTTTCAAACTGGTGGTTGCACCAAGTTTGAACTTCCCCGCTCTGATACTACTTGTTGGATCGAGAGAATACGATAGAGGGGGGGTGAATATCGTAAATCGTTCGAATTTAGAGATAGAGAAATTGCACAGCGAAAATTAAAACACAACACACGAACACAGGTAGTTTTACTTGGTTCGGAGCCTAGGTCGACTCCTACTCCAAGGCCCACGGTCGTTGACCGTTTACTTTGGGTAATTCTATATGAGGCGCAAAAACAGTTTACAAAGATTGATTACAATAGTAGTATAGTAAACTGAAAGAAAATAGTTCTTCGTTACCGACGTCCGGTGTAGAAAATTTATCTCGGAGCAGAAGGACGTCGTCGGCGCTTTCGTGTCGAGTTGGAAGGTTTCTAGGGCGAAGCGCAGGAGCAGAAGAACGTAACAGCGTTGGAAGAAGTTGTATTGAAGCTTGGGGGGTCGAGGGCCTTTTATAGGGTTTTGAGGGCGCCCTGGAACACGGGGGCGCCCTGCACGTGGCCTGTGATCCCCCCTTCTCGAGGTCAGTGAGTTATCCCTTCAAAGTCGGGATAATGCCTTGACGGGGGCGCCCGAGAAGCCGAGGGCGCCCTGGCTGACCTGTTCAGCGGAAGTCTCGGCTGGATAATATTATCCTCTTCGCTGGCTCCAAGTGTGGGGCGCCCTGGTGGCTAGGGGCGCCCTGGGCGTTCGGGGCGCCCTGGGTGCTGGGGGCGCCCTGACTGCTGAGGGCGCCCCGGCCAGTATTCAGCCGAAGCTCCTTTTGCTTCATTTGTTTTGTGTTCACCTTGGGGCGCCCGGGACACTCAGGGCGCCCTACTCAGCTGCTGCCTCACTCCTTTGAGGCTCTCTGAGCTGCAGACACTCGTTCCTTTGGTCCTGCATCCAGGGTTAGTCCGAAAACAACATAAAGCAGTAAGTTGTTAGTTTTATACAGCCTTAGCTATCTTGGTTCTGACTTTGGGTTTCCAAAATGGAACCCTAGGTCGAACCGACACCTACTGTTCCCTCAACGGAGAACGCGCCCTCACCTACTGCTCTAAGGAGAGTTTACCTGTTGCCAACCGGCTCCTCTGGTTGGACTTTTGCCCAGCAGTCCTTCGCCAGGACTTCAGTACCAAGCTATCCTTCGCCTGGTGCCTAGCATTCCTTCGCTAGGTCTTGATGACTAGCAGCCCTTCGCTAGTTGCCTAGTAGTCCTTCACTAGGACTTGGTGACTAGCAGCCCTTCGCTAGTTGCCTAGTAGTCCTTCACTAGGGCTTTGTCTCCTGTCATTCCTTCGTCAGTGCCTAGCAGTCCTTCGCTAGGACTTTTTACCCTGGCATTCCTTCGCCAGCACCTAGCAGTCCTTCGCTAGGACTTTTTATCCTGCACACTAGAGTAGTATGTTAGATAACAAGTAAGACTTAACTTTTGAACCCTTTGCCATTTATCAAAACACAGGTTTGATTTGGGTGCTGTCTGCACCAACAATTTCTTCGCCTACAATGAAGGAGCATTCAATTGCCTTAGACTAGGAACCATCCTAGTTACAATCAAGTAAATATGTTTGTCTAGTCTCTTACTTATTTTAAGTTGTTGATTACTATTATAACTATCTAACCTGTCTATTTTTGCTAAGACATTGCAAAAGATCTAGTTTTAATTTGCAGGACTATTCACCCCCTTCTAGTTGACCTGTATGGGACCTATAATTGGTATTAGAGCTCAAGCGTTTCAGGAGGACTAACTGCCACCTAAATCAAGAAGACGATGGCTGGACCGAACATCTATCCGCTAAAGTTCGAGGGGCAGTTCACGATGTGAAAATGTTGGATGGAGGTATTTTTCAAAACAAACTTTAAATTACATTTAATAATGAAAAATAATTTTGTAGCACCTAAAGATAATAACGACGAGGACAAGGAAGAACATCTCTAGACAAAGAAGCAGCAAGCCGACTTCGTGACTAACGGAAAAGTAGAATTTCATCTACTAACCATACTTCCAACACAAGAAGTCAACTGGGTTGGCTTATATGTATTTACGAAAGAGCTTTAGAAAAAGTTCCTGAAATTACATGAAGGGGCCTCAAAAGCCAAATTAGCTCATCAGGATCTACTAAAGCCAACTAACGGATCTCTAAATGAAAGAAGAAGAGACGGTGACCCAAGTTTATGCAAGGATTAAGAAGCTGATCACCGGACTCACGAATCTTGAAGAAACAGTAACAAATCGAGATTCGTTAAGGTATGTTCTAAATGTGTTTCTAAGAACATTGGAGTGGATGTCCATAGAACACTCGTACTATATCTCAATAAACTTTGAGGTAAGTACTTTAGAGGAATATTTTTCTACTTTAGAATTACACGAGTCTCAATGTGCAAGAAGAATCAAAAGGATGGACAATATTACCCTAAACACCAGAAAGGTTGAACTAGAAGTTGAGTCTTCAGTCGATGAAGAGGAAACGACCTACATGGTATGAAAGCTAAATAAATATTTTAAATCTAAAATGTTTAATGAGATGCAGGGCAAGAAGCATTATCTGGGAAGAAGAAAAGTCAAATTCTACAATTACCAAGAAAAAGAGCACATAAAGGCAACTACCTAAAACTGAAGGAGGAAAAGGTAAACAAGTCGAAGCATAAGAACTTGAAGGCTACATAGGACGAGTCGTCATTGGATTAGTCTGAACTTAAGGAATACGCCGGATTAACACTTATGGCGAGCCACCAAGAAGAGAACATTAATGAAGGGAGAGCTACTTCAGAAGAAAACATCGATGAAAGGGGAGCTTCCAACGTTGAACATGACATGGTAAGTGAGGTATGTTTACTATCTTCTGACAAATTATATCATGATATTAAACAAATGATTAGATTACTATATAAATTGAAAAATAAAAATTAAAAAGAAAATTAACCTATGTATGCCCACTAAAACTACATGACCAATTAAAGCATGAAAATGATAAACTAAAAAAAACAAATTAAATTATTAAAAAATCATGCATGTTCAAATATTTTTAGCTCAAAAGTTAAGTATTTTGGAGAACTAAATTGGTATTTCAGGAATCATAGGGGTTAAATTATAAAAATGCCTAAAAAAAATTTTCACCTAAATTTTTGATTAATTTAGTGGGTAGAAATCTTTATTGGGTTCCCAAATCTATTATGAACTATTAAATATGTTTTTATGCATGCTTGGTATTTATATGATTTAATGAATTGTGTTAGAAATTTGTTTGATTATTTGAAAAATTCATTCGACGATCTATTTCAGGATTTAAATTGATTTTAGATTTTTTGTGTGATTGACACAATTAATATTTATTCGTAGAAAAGTTTTGAAATTTTTTTGAATGCTTTATGATTTTTTATGAATATCTTTTCAAAAATTAAATTTTTAATTTTATAAATACTTCAAAAATTAATACCGAATTTTTCAAAACTTATCTATTGTAATTTGACCATTGTGAAAAATTATTAGAATTTTTGAAAGTCAAAATCAAATTTTGCGATAAAAATTATTTTGCAAGACATAGAAACTTTTACCCATTAGAATTTTGTTATGCAATATTTAATTAAAACCCTCGATTTTTTTGGTGTGCTCAAAGGGGGAAATTTTTGAAGGTTAAGTTAAAGGCAGGTTTACTTACAATATTTTTATGCTAAAGTGTTTTATTGTCTTTTTATTAAAAATAATGCTAGTTTATGTTTTGCTTACCCTAACTTAACATAGGTTGATGTACATCAAAAGGGGGAGATTGTAAGTACCCGGGGTGATTTTGATGTAATCAACCAAGCCAAGTTAGGTCCTGGTAGGTTTGACCCTTATGTCTTAGTGTGTAGGAGCTTAGGAGCACAAAAAGTCAACTGGAAGACGCAATAAACTAGAAGGATGACATGGGGAAGGGAGTCGACGGGCTCGGTGCATCCGAGAGATGTAGAGGTTACGAAAGAGTACATCGATAGATAAGAAAAGCATGCACAAGATCCAAGAGATGAGAAGCCGAGGAGAAAGATTGATGGGCCCACAATCAGTGTCACGAATGAGTCTCAAATTTGAATTTATAAATTGAAAACCCTTAGCTCACAAAACTAAGTGTAGTATAGGGGCCTCAAGTCGTATTTTTCCAAGGACTAGTTAAGAATGTTTATCTCAAGCTTGAATTTGTCGTTTGATGTTTTGGGTTTTCAAATAAAATGGAGGTTTTTGCTAATATGAGTGAAATAACAGTTTGAAACAGAATAGACTTAGCTAAATCAGAAATTAACTAGGAAATTGCAACAACTAAACATAACCTATTTGAGACTAAGCAATTTAATGTAAAACTATGAGATTGAAAATTCCAGAACTAATATTGAATGTATGAAAGCATCAAATCTGTAACTAAATTGTAGAAATATGAAAACTAGAACAAAGCAATATAAAGAAACGTAACTTAATTGTAGCTAGGTTCAAATTGAAACAACTAATTGAAACAAGTATTTTAGAAACAAAATTTCCCTAAATTGAACATCAAAACTAGTCCCTTGCCAAGTTTTCCCCTTGCCGTCACACAAAAGTCTAGCTAGAAACCCTCTAGCTCGAAAACCAACGAAGGATCTACTTCCTGGATCAATTTGCAATGGATTGGTGTGTATGGATCTTCTTGATCGATCACGGGACCGATCAGGACTCCTTCTGATCGGAATGGGGACCGATCAGAAGCGTCTCTGTCCGATCACAGAGATCGATTAGTAGCTGAAAAAACTCCCACCAAGCTCTTCTTCTTGATTGGCTGGATTGCGATCGAGCTCAGAAACTATCAAATCACTTTCGAGAACCCCTCTAAAGCTTCGACCGCTCTGGACGAAGAAAACCAGTGATCAAACGGAATCGATTAGCAGAAACAGAACTCCGGCGAAACCCTCACCTGAGCTCCTTTCAGAGATGCATTTGGTTGCAAACTTAACTGGAAATCGATCTTGATGATCTGAATCTTGAAAACAAACTTGGATTTGATGTGGCCGCGCAGATTGGAGAAGAACATATGAAGAAAATGATGAAGAAACTGAAGAACTCGCGACCCTGAGCTGGGCGGAGAAGTTTTTGATTTAACTTATCCCATTTGAATTTGAACGGTTGTGATCATCTTCGCTTCATCCAATGGTCAGATCATCTCGAATTGAGTCCAAACTCCCCAGATCTCCATCAATGGTCAGGATCTGCTCCTCCTCAACTTGGATCGATCAGATCTACAACAGATGGCTCAGATTACCCTTCCTTTTGAATGGATGGTTTAGACTCCTCCCGAGCTTGATCCAACGACTAGATGACTTCTGATTTGGACCAAAACTTTAGATCATGATCTATGGTCTTAATTAACTCCATCTTGAGCTCGGATTGATCAGAAGATGACAGATGGCTCAGATCTCACCATTTCTTGATTGGACGATCCACATTTATCCATCTCTTGATCCTCTTGATTAAAGCCAAGTCTGAACTCAAGTTTGATCCAATCTGATCTAGGTCCATGATCATTCGAAGCCTACAAAATTAGATTCAAATTTAATGTCAAAACATCTCAAATATACAAAGATTTGCATCCAAAGTTAAAATAGCAATAACTCATGGAACCTAATGCAAATGCAAACTTAAGCATATAAAAAGGGATCAAAATATGGATTTGAGAGCCTAATTTGATTAGCAAAATGGTAATTATCAAAGATCATTCTGTTGGTGCAAGATGCATCAGTGATGCCCTCCTCTAAGTGTTTCAATGTTTGATAATATACTTAAGTCAATGATACATTGAACAAGGGAAGGGTGAGTGAAGAAAAGAATACCAAAGTCCTAGTTAACCTAGGCACGAAGTCCTGGTGAGTGAAGCTGGGCACTAAGACCTGGTGAGTGAAGCTGGGCATGAAGTCCTAGTGAGTGAAGCTGGGCAAAAGTCCTGATGAGTGAAGTTAGGCACGAAGTCCTGGTGAGTGAAGTTGGGCACTAAGACCTAGTGAGTGAAGCTGGGCACGAAGTCCTGGTGAGTGAAGCTGGACTGATGAGTGAAGTTAGGCACGAAGTTCTGGACCTAGGGTTTGGGCACGAAGTCTTGGTCCGAGGGATTGAGCAACTTAGCTAAGCGATGACTAAGGACTAGAGACGGGTCGAGGGTTAGACGTCTTGAGATCCGAGAGTATCGAAGGCTAAGCAAAAGTCCACCCGAATGGACTAGGTGGCAACCGTCTCCTGAGCGGAGTAGGTTGAAGGCGTGTTCCCGGGGGTGGGAACATAGGCGTCGATTCGACCTAGGGTTTCGCGGAAATCTGAAGTCAGAACCAGGTCCTTAAGGTTAAGATTATCTGCTTGCTTGTCTTGTCTTTGATTGTATTGCAGGTACATAAAAGTTGGAAGACAAAGCAGGCAAACCAACACACAACAAGGCTGGAAACCAGGCGACTAGGTGCCTCCTTCAGCTTGGGCGCCCCAGTCAGCTAGGCACCTCAATGATGCAGGGCACCTCAATTATTGAGGTGCCTCCTTCAGCACAAGCGCCCTGGATCAAAGGGTTATCTGCTGCTGCGAGTCTGGCGCAGAGATAAGCTTTGACCAAGCCCTATGAGGCGCTGATGGACCCAATTAAGTGTCACGAATAAGCCTCAAATTTAGATATTTAAAAGTTGAAAACCCTTAGCTCACAAAATAAAATGTAGTATAGGGGCCTCAAGTCATATTTTTTTCCAAGGACTAATTGTGAATGTTTAACTCAAGCTTGAAATTTTTGTCGTTTGATGTTTTTGAGTTTTCAATTTGAAATGGGGGTTTGTTTTGCAAAAAAAGATGAAATATAGTTTGAAATGAAATAGACTTAGCTAAAGCAGAATTAAACTAGGTAATTGTAGAAACTAAACTTAACTAATTTGATGCCTAAGCAATTCAAGTTGAACTATAAGATTGAAAATTCAAGAACTAACTTTAAATGTATGAAAGCATAAGAACTACAGCTAAATTGCAGAAATGTAACATTTAAAACAGAAATCACTAATGGAACAGGGTTGTGTTGAAAATCGATAACAGAACAGGATTGCTCAAAGCTGAGAATTGCCTGATCGGTCGACAGACCGATCAGATGCAAGTCTGATCGGTCGAACATACAGATCAGGTGATGTCTTGATCGGTCAAACAGACCGATCAGTAGCTGAAATGCAAACTGATACAGAATTAAGCAACTATAGAAATGAATCGGAAACTAAATCTAAACTACAGATCGAATCCTTCACCGAGAATTCCCTCTTGCCGTCACACAAGAGTTGAGCTAGAGACCCTCTATCTCACAAATCAAACAAGAATTCAACTCCCGCGATCAATCTACAATAAACTTGGTGCGCAAACTGAAATCCTCTCCTGATCTCTTCCTCCTTGGTAGATTGGACTGCGAACTAGCTCAGAAACCCTCAGAGGCTCTCAGAGAACCCCTCCAATCGCTCTGATGGCTCCGATCGATTGAAAACGACTATCTAGTAGGATCTGAACAGAAAAAGTAGGACTCTGCCGAAACCCTCAACCGAGCTCCTCTCAGCAACAGAATAGATTTACAAATCTCGTGGAGAATTGCTCCTTTGATTCGAAATCTGGAAAATGATTTGGATCAGAAGTGGCCACGTGAAGAACGGAGAAGAAACGCAAAGAACAGACAAAGAACAAAATAGAATTCGCGACGACCTCGGCAGCGCGGAGAAGTTTTTGATTTAAATTATCCCATTTGAATTTGGACGGCTATGATCATCCTTGCCTCATCCAACGGCCAGATCAGCTCAGATCGAATTCAAACTCTCCAGATCTCCATCAAGGGTCAGGATTTGCCTATCAGTAGCTTGGATCTTCCAGATTTGCAACGGATGGCTCAGATTACCCTGATCTTTGAATGGACGGCTTAGACCCTCTCGAGCTTGATCCAACGGTCAGATGGCTTCTGATTTTGACCAAACTTTCAGATCTTGATATGTGGTCATGATTAACTCTACCTTGAACTTGGATTGATCATAAGTTGACAGATGGCTCAGATCACCCCATTTCTTGATCGGACGACCCACGTTAATCCAATGCTTGATCATCTTGATCCGAATCCAATTTTGACTCAAACTCGATCCCATCTGATCTAGATCCATGATCCTTCGAAGCCTACAATATTAGATTCAAATTTAATGCCAAAATATCTCAAATATAAAAAGAATTGAGTCCAAAGTTAAAATAGAAATAACTCATGGATCCTAATATAAATGCAAGCTTAAACATATAAAAAGTGATCAAAACATGGATTTGAGAGCCTAATTGGATCAACAAAATGGTAATTATCAGGCGCCCCATTGATCACAGGCGCCCTAGACAAGGCTATAAAAGGGGCTTCAACCCCTCAACTCCAAACACAACTTCCAAGATCATTCTGAGATTTCTAAATGATGACAAAGCGCTAACGACGAGGCTCTGCGACCAAGGAAACTTTGGGAGGAAGTGCGCGGCACTTCGGAGTTCTAGATCGACCGAGTCGTCGACTCTTTCATTTGGTTTGATTTACATTCAGTATTTAATTTCTTTAAATCTTTTTATTTGTAAATCTTGCACTGTAAGACAGGTTTCTCTGCCTCCGGAAAGTCCGGAAAGGAGACCATTAGTGGACAGGTGTTCCCGTGCTTAGGCCTTGGATGTACTGATCCTGGGGGGTCGGGAACCAAGTAAAAATCTCATGTGCAATCTGTGTTGTCGTCTATTTTTCCATTTTTATTTTCCGTTGTGCTACTAACTCTGAGTGTAGAACGAAGATCCGAAAGACGAGTTTTTCTACGAAGTTTCCGCGAGATTTTTACGCTCGATATTCACCCCCCTCTATCGACGGCACCGGTCCAACAAGTGGTATCAGAGCCAGATTGCTCTTCACCGGACTAACCGCCGACGGAGCAAAGACGCCAGGAGTTGAGGGGGAGCCCAGGGGTGAACCAGGTACATTTTATTTTAAATGTCAGTTTTTAAATTACATATTACATGCTTTAAGTGCAGGGAGAGAGGACACTATAAAAATCAGTACCCTACTCGTAAGACACGATCTACACCACCGGAAGCAAAGGAGACACCAGTGCCCGGAGTCCGGAGGGATAAAAGTCAAATACGGTGCTTCAAATGCGAAAAGTACGAACACTAAAAAAATAAGTGTCTAGCAAAGGTACGCAAAATTTACATTCCAAGAAATTTTCAATTTCCTGCACAATCGTATGATAAGTTAGATAATTTTTCTAAAAAATTAAATTTACTGCACAGTCAAATTAATATTTTGCATGCCCAATTAGAAAATGTAGATATTGCTAAAGTATTAGAAATTAACTGTTTAATCGTTAATGTTAATTCAACAATTTCTAAAATTAATTCTGATAAGTCAGAAATTAAATCAGATAATTTTACTGATAAGTCTAAACTTAAATCAGATAATTTTACTGATAAGTCTGAAATAACTCTAAAAGTAATCCTGAAATTATTGAAGATAATCCTGAAATTAACTCTGAAATTATTGAGGATAATTTTGAAATTATTAAGGATAATCCTGAAATTAACTCTGAAATTATTGAAGATAATTTTTAAATTCTTAAGGATAATCCTGAAATCAACTCTGAAATTATTGAGGATAATTCTAAAATTAAGGATATTTCTGAGGATAATGGAGATGAAATCGTTTTAGATAATAACTTAATTATCAAATTTTTAGATAATATAGAAGATTATTACAAAACATTAACTAGTAGCCCGAATTACTCCATGTACTATGAGGAGAATGAAGGATGTGATTTTAATGATGAGGATGAGGAGAAAATTGAATTTTCTGAGATCAAAGCTATAGTTAATAAAATTCATAAAAAGTCAAACAAATCAAAGTTGTTAGAAAAACTCAAAAAATTAAATAAAAGAGAAATAGTAAAGGAATCAGATGTTTTCGAAATAATGAAAATGATGAAATTAAACACACAACTATTAACCAACCCAAAAATTTTGAAACTTAAATCAAGTAAATCTTAAAAGCTTTAATTTAAATTTTTAAATCTTAATTGTTACCTTAATTTGTACCTTAATTATCTCAACCGTAATTAAATCCTAATTAATTTAACATTAATTAAATCCTAATTAATTTAACGCTAATTAACTCCTAATTAATTTAACATTAATTAAATCCTAATTAATTTAACTTTAATTATATCCTTAATTAATTTAACTTTAATTAAATCCTTAATTAATTTAACTTTAATTAATCCTTAATTAATTTAACTTTAATTAATTCCTAATTAATTTAACTTTAATTAATTCCTAATTAATTTAACTTTAATTAATCCTTAATTAATTTAACTGTAATTAATTACTAATTAATTTAACGTTAATTAATTTCTATTTATTAATTTAACTTTAATTAATTCCTAATTATTAATTTAACTTTAATTAACTCCTAATTAATTGTTTTTAATTTAACTCTAACTCGTAAATAACTTAAACTCAAATTAAATAAAATTCTACCCAAACTACAACAATAAATTTAATAAAATTAAATATGTCAATGTGGGTTGGAATATTCGCGGGTTCACACGACATGTATCAAATCGAAAATTTGATACATTTTTATAAACTTAATTAAATGCCTTGACTTGTTTGAATCATGCATCAATGTCATGTATATGCATCTGCTATTTCGTTAAAATTTATGTCATGTCATTCATGTTTAAGTTTATGCATGATTTAGAATGGTTATAGGAAAAAAGACAAATTAAAACTTGAATGATCTAGTATTAAGTGGAGGTGAGATGATAGTACGTTAGGGAAGCCCTTCTAATAAGGTCAAGTAAGGTAAGGCGTACTTGGTCTGTTTAATCTGGTGGAACTAGCCGAAGCTATCGATTCAAAACCTAAGCTAGTTAAACCAAAATTTTTCAAGAAGTAATTTGAAAATGAATTTTCAGGAAAAGGCTTTGTCAAGGAAAGGGTTGTTGCTCCAATAAGGCTACGACCAAAGATGGCCTCTGTGCCTCGCCATGACCTGGAAGCCGATTATCGAAAATCAAATTTAATTTACTATTTAATAAATTTGAATCTAACACAAGTTTTAATTAACTCTTAGATTTAAAATTCAAAGAAAAATTAATCAAGCATCTCACAATACACCCATAAGGCAACCGTGCTTGCTTGTATTGAGACATCTAGAATGGGTGCGATGTTAAGGACTAATAAATTGAAAAATATTTTTCAAAATTATTTTCCAAAACTCTTAGAATATTTTTCTAAAAATCTATTTTCAAAATAGTGCTTTAACATAATAATGTTTTTATGGATTTCATGATTGTCTGATTGTTTACACATATTATACGTTTTCAAAAGTATATCTTTTCAAAAATATTTGACCTATACAATTAGACACAAGCCTCTTAGGTCAACACTAAAGTCCCTTAAGACACTTAGATAGAGTCAAACGATGTTCGTGTCAGGGGGAGTTTTTTTTCAAAGTTTTTTTGAATATTTCGAAAATTATGCTTTAAAAATTATTCTCATTCCAAATTGAATTTTCAAAAAAGGTATCATCTTGAAAATTACAATACGGTCATTTAAAGATGTTCTTTTGATTTTGGTAAACCCTAAAGACATAGAGAAAATCTTCTGCATGATCTACAAAGACTCCTAGGATGTGTTAAATTTAGGGGGAGTCTAAGTCAAAAGAAAACTTTCTGACAAGTATTTGTTCTAAATTTTTTTTGGCAATTATTTTTGAAATTATTGAACATTTCAAAATAATATGTTTTCATGCACTATATTTTTTAAATCCTTTTGAAAACATAAGGATTTTTTTAAAATACTGTCATCCTTTATTTTTGTGAAAATATGATACTATCACTTCCAAAAAAAATTTTGTTTATAAAATTCCTTTGAAAATAGTATTTACTTGAGTTTGAAGAATTTCCAGGACACATAGGGAAATGCCCTTGTAGTTAACAAGGTTTCCTAGGATTGTGTCAGACTGGAAAGGAAACCAAGTCAAGTAAAATATTATGCTTTCAAATATTTTTCAAAGATGCATAATATCTTTCAAAAAATACTTATACTTTTCAAAATTCATAATATTTTCCAAAAGGACTTATATTTTTTTTTAAAAAGGAACTTATATTTTTTTAAGAGAACTTATACTTTTTTAAGAACTTATATTTTTTCTGAAGTACTTATGTTTTTCAAATTCATAATATTTTTCAAAAAATACTTATACTTTTCAAAATTCATAATATTTTCCAAAAGGACTTATATTTTTTTTTAAAAGGAACTTATATTTTTTTAAGAGAACTTATACTTTTTTAAGAACTTATATTTTTTTTCTGAAGTACTTATGTTTTTCAAATTCATAATATTTTTCTAAAGTACTTATGTTTTTCAGATCCATAATATTTTCCAAAGTACTTGCATTTTTTCAAAAAGACTAATATATGTTTTAAAAGTACTTGCATTTTTCAAAAAGTTCAAAATATTTTTTCAAAGTATTTGTTTTCAAGGTACAAACTTTTCAAAAGAAAAATATCTTTTCAAAGTACAAGTTTTTGCACAATATGTTTCAAAGTATTCTTTTAAAATGCAAAAAATTTCTAAATGAAATTTTTATATGCATATTTTTCTAAGTCTTCTGAAAGTACAACTTTTTGTTTGCAGTACTTTTCAAAGTGTAATCTTTTGGCGCAATTGTTTCTTAACTATCTCCTTGCTATGCTTTCAAAGATTTATACTAAGTCCTTTCAAAAGAAAATTTTTTCATTGTTGGTGCAAGTATTTTTGTTGATTTTTGATGTATGACAAAGGGGGAGAGTACGCTTAAGTTAGAAATTTTTTATTTTTTCTTTTCCAAAGGATCAAATGAAATAAAAAAAATTCAAAAAGGGAGAGAGTGAACTTAAGTTAGAAATTTTTTTCTCTCAAAGGATAGAGAGCTTTCCCAAAGGATCAAAGTTTATTTTCAAAACTTAGATTTTTTATTTCAAGGATTATAATTTAGCTCTTTCAACCAATCTAACTTAAGATATTGTCAACCATCAAAAAGGGGGAGATTATTGGTGCAAGATGCATCAGTAATGTCCTCCTCTAAGTGTTTCAATGTTTGACAATATACTTAAGTCAGTGATACATTGAACAAGGGAAGGGTGAGTGAAGAAAAGAATACTAAAGTGAACCAAAGTCATAGTTAATCTAGGCACGAAGTCCTGGTGAGTGAAGTTGGGCACTAAGACCTGGTGAGTGAAACTGAGCACGAAGTCCTGGTGAGTGAAGCTGGGCAAACATCCTGATGAGTGAAGTTAGGCACGAAGTCCTGGTGAGTGAAGCTGGGCACTAAGACCTGGTAAGTGAAGCTGGACACGAAGTCCTGGTGAGTGGAGCTGGGCAAAAGTCTCGATGAGTGAAGTTAGGCACGAAGTCCTGGACCGAGGGTTTGGGCATAAAGTCTTGGTCTGAGGGATTAAGCAACTTAGCTGAGTGATGACTAAGGACTAGAGACGGGTCGAGGGTCGGACGTCTTGAGATCCGAGAGTATCGAAGGCTAAGCAAAAGTCCACTCGAATGGACTGGGTGGCAACCGTCTCCTGAGAGGAGTAGGTTGAAGGTGCGTTCCCGGGGTGGGAACATAGGCGTCGGTTCGACCTAGGGTTTCGTGAAAATTCGAAGTCGGAACCAAGTCCTTAAGGTTAAGATTATCTGCTTGCTTGTCTTGCCATTGATTGTATTGCAGGTACATAAAAGTTGGAAGACAAAGCAGGCAAATGAACACACAACAAGGTTGAAAACCAGGCTGCTAGGCGCCTCCTTCAGCGTGGGCGCCCCAGTCAGCTAGGCACCTCAATGATGCAAGGTGCCTCAATCATTGAGGTGCCTTCTTCAACACAGGCGCCCTGGATCAAAGGGTTATTTGCTGCTGCGAGTCCGGCGTGGAGATAAGCTTTAACCAAGCCCTGTGAGGCGCCCCATTGATCACAGGCACCCTAGACAAGGCTATAAAAGGGGCTTTGACCTCTCAACTCCAAACACAACTTCCAAGATCATTCTGAGATATCTGACTGATGACAAAGCGCTAACGACGAGACTCTGCGACCAAGGAAGCTTCGGGAGGAAGTGCGCTGCATTTTGGAGTTCCAGATCGGTCGAGTCGGCGACTCTTTCATTTGGTTTAATTTACATTCAGTATTTAATTTCTTTAAATCTTTTTGATTGTAAATCTTGCACTGTAAGACGGGTTTCTCCACCTCCAGAAGGTCCGGAAAGGAGGCCATTAGTGGGCGTGCGTTCCCGTGCTTAGGCCTTGGATGTACTGACCCAGGGGGTTGGGAACCAAGTAAAAATCTCGTGTGCAATTTATGTTGTCGTTTATTTTTCCGTTTTTATTTTTCGCTGTGCTACTAACTCTGAGTTTAAAACGAAGATCCGAAAGATGAGTTTTTCTACGAAGTTTCCGCGAGATTTTTACGGTTGATATTCACCCCCCCCCCTCTCTATCGACGACACCGGTCCAACACATTCGAGGATAAGGCTGGAGTCGGGTTCGGATGAGTTCAATTCTGGATGACTGAAAATCACCTATGCGAACGAAAGGCGAAAAAGTCAATGCAGATGTTGACATATGTTGGAGCAATCTAGGTACCTTGAGTTTTGATGTTTGGGCAAAAGTTTAAGTTAGGATTATTGTTGTATTTGATATGCATTGTGAGTATGCAGGATATAGGTACAACAAAGGAGAAAAGTTCAAGTGGCATCTTGGTAAAGAAAGACCCGAAAATAAGGACTGAGGCTGAAAGAAGCTCCAGAAGGCAAGACAAGAAGGATGGAGAGGCATCCGAGAGACGCAAAGCTGATGGAGGAGACTAGAAGGCTAGGTTTAGGTTGGTCGGGTGAGGACGAGTATTGAGTGACTGTACTCAGGGTTAAAACCCTAAATTTAGGGTTTGGCCAGTCGACTGTTGTATGCAGCAGTCGACTGGTGTAAGGCATAGAAAGATCAGTCGACTGATCTTCTGTGTAGTCAACTGGTATCAGTTGGAATTCGAACGTTGGGTTGTAACGTTCAAATCTAAGTGGACCATTCGACTGGTGTTGGCACAAGTTGACTGGTAACTACTATTTCAGGGTCAAGCTCTATTTAAGAGAGCTCGATTTGGCTGGGCAAATGTTGACGAAATAAACTTAGGTAAAGCTTATTAGTAGTCTACAACTGCTCAAGCATTGTGGCGAGGTTTCTCCACCCGCAAGGAGTGATGCGATCTAGCCGGAGGCTTTCCGGAGAGTCATCCACCGACGGATCGGGATTATCCACCTTACAGACAGCCGTGGAGTAGGAGTATCATCTCCAAACCACGTAAAAGTTTGGTGTTAGCGTTTGTTTATTTGTGTTGTTTATAGTTTCGCTTACGCACGCTAACAAGTGTAGGAAGAATCGGCGAATCAAGTGGGTGATCGGTTATTCACCCCTCTAGCTGTACGCACCAGTTCCAACAAGTGGTATCAGAGCCGAGGTCGCTCGTCTACGGACTAATCGTCGGGAGAGCAAAGGTGCTAGAGGAAGATGGACTCGGAAGGCCCGCTAGGATGGGATACTCGGATCCCACATCCATATGATCGAAATGACTTCGATTATTGGAGGAAACAGTTGGAGACTTGGTTCTAAATGGATTGGGACCATTGGATCACATTGGAGGTTCCATTCAAGGCTCCAACGAACAAGAAGGAGAAATGCCTCCAACATCGGTATTGGACCAAGGATCAAAAGGAGGAAGTGGAGGTGGATAAGGAGGTAACTAGAATTGTTTTAAGCTTATTACCTTCTTATATTGTGTCTCGTGTAGGTGATTACAAGAATACCTATGAGCTATGGAGAAAGGTGATAGTTCTACACGATAATTCTACACAAGGACATGGAGGGGAGGAGCCCAAGGAAAAGGAGTCATTGATCCAAGAGAAGGAGAAGGGTCAATGAAAATTGAATCGAGTTCAACATCCGAAGAGGAAGAGGAAGTGGAATCGTCCACATCATCAAGTGAGGAAGAGATAGAAGAAGTCTCCACTTCAAGGATTGAGGGGGAGGAGAAACCATCCTCAATAACGGAGCAAGAAGAAGCCTCCACCTCCACTAAAGCAAAGTCAAAGGTTCACATAATTTACTTTGGGTGCAATGAGAAGGGACACTACAAGGACAAGTATCTATTAGGTAAAAAGGAGGTAAACCCTAAACTCAATTCAAATAATTTGAAAACTAACATTAGTTGTAGGGATGGAGCAAAGATAGATAAAAAATATATTATTTGCTTCACATGTGGTGAGCGAGGCCACTACTACACAAAATGCCCAAGGAAAGGAGAGCTCAAGAAGCTAGGGCATTTGAAGAAATTGGAGAAGAAGAGGAGCTCAAATCAAGGGGGTGCTTCAAAGGTAAAAGGGAAGGTACTCCCTTATTTAAAATTCAATCCAATTTCTAATTTATATATACATGTTAAAAATAATATAGATTATTTACTCAAGCATAATCATGGATTTAGGTATAATGATAGGAATAGGGTTAAGAAGGTAGATAACCCTAGGAAATCATTACCCAAGGCTAAACCTAATAAGACCAAAACTACCATGCCTAAGGTGAGGAAAGTAGTTAATGATCAAAACATTAATCTCAAGAAAGGGAGACATATGCCTAAAAAGGTGGGTAGGTCTAGGAATGTCTAAGATGGATATGTTGACTATAGGGTTAGAGCTCTTAAGTTGGAAAATCAAGTCTTGAAGGCAAGGCTTGAGGAAATAGAGAGAGTCCTAGATATGTTCATTATTGGACCTAGGGGACTTGACATGTGCTTGGGTGTTAAAAAACTCAAAAATGTCAAATTGAGTACCTCCAAGATCAAAAGTATGTCAAATGCTAAAGGGCACAAGACATTGATAAGAGATGAGCAATCAAGGACAATACGCCAAATATTAAGAAGGTAACGGTTGAGAGATAAGGATCACCGGAGGTACATTGGTGTGGATTAGTAACCTTGGATGAGTCACCTAGGGAGGTGGCTAAGGTTAAGACTTCAAGAGGGAACTCAAAGAGTCAAATTGGGATCCATGGTAAATGAATCTCAGGAGGATTTCTTCCGAAAGTCTAGATAGACTATATAGTGTGCCAAAAGGTTTAAAGACGGATTTGAATCTCAATCCTTAGGTTTTGATGCATTGGATTTATTTTTCATGCATAAAAATATGGCATTGGGGTCATATTACATGAAAATTGATTTTTAATATATAGATGCCATAAAAACCAATGCTAGGGATGCATTGTGATTTGGTATAGGCAGATACATCAAGAGGAAGCTAAAACTAGGACTTTAGGTCAAGATTCTATTGAACCATTTAGATAATTTTGAGTTTTGTGTCAATCTTGGGATCCGAGATATTTACATTTTTAAATGTATTTTTCCCATGTAGACACGAGTACCATAAATCTCTCCATAAAATTTGGGAATTTTTAGAGACTTGTAGAATTTCTGGTACATTTCTAAAATTAGGTAAAAAATGTAGAAATGGGATGATATCAAAATATCAGTCGACTGATGCAGGGGCAATCGACTGATAATTCTGTGAATTGGGATTTTTGACTGAGGTCAGTCGACTGGTAACTGTCTCAATCGATTGATACATGCTGAAACTATTTTTCAGCAGTCGAAAAGTGTCCTAATGATATAAAATAAGTGTATAATCTTATGGGAGTTAATACACTTTGTTTATGATTATTAGATGTTAATGTTGGTGCAGGAAGCACCATATCGAACCTTGTTTTGATATTGGCAAAGGATTCAAAGTTAAGTATTGTGTGTGATCTAACGTTGTTCACTGAGTGTGCAGAAAAAGCCCTAGCGAAGGACTGCTAGGCAACTGGCGAAGGACTGCCAGTATCCAAGCCCTAGCGAAGGACTGCTAGGCAACTGGCGAAGGACTGCCAGTATCCAAGACCTAGCGAAGGACTGCTAGGCGCTAGGCGAAGGATAGCTTGGGACTAAAGCCCTAGCGAAGGAATGCTAGGCACTGAGCGAAGGGCAGCTCGGCATCCAAGACCTGACAAAGGACCGTCAGGCAAAAGTCCAACTAGAGGAACGGTTGGCATCAGGTAAATTCTCCCGAGAGGAGTAGGTGAGGACGCATTCCCCGTCGAGGGAACAGTAGGCGTCGGTTCGACCTAGGGCTCCATTTTGGAGACCAAAGTCAGAACCAAGACAGCTAAGGCTGTATAATCTAATAATTTATTATGTTATTGTGTTTTGGACTAACCCTGGATGCAGGACCAAAGGAACGTGTGTCTGCAGCTCAGAAAGCCTCAAAGGAGAGAGGCAAGGGCTGAGTAGGGCGCCTGGAGCATCCCGGGCGCCCCCAAGGTACATACAAAACACATCAAAAGAAAAAGGGTTCGAAAAGCTGCTGGGCGGGGTGCCCCCGTGCTCCCGGGCGCCCCCGCTGCTCCCGGGCGCCCCCTGCGCTGCGGGCGCCCCCATGCGCTTACTTCGAACTAAGAAGCCATCGAAGCCAAGAAGATAGAACTTTGACCCGGTCAATGCGGGCGCCTCGAGCGCTTCGGGTGCCCCGGTCAAAGCGGATCCAGAGGATAGACGCTGACCGAGA
The DNA here is from genome assembly GCA_024364735.1 of Boesenbergia rotunda. Classification (NCBI taxonomy): domain Eukaryota; kingdom Viridiplantae; phylum Streptophyta; class Magnoliopsida; order Zingiberales; family Zingiberaceae; genus Boesenbergia; species Boesenbergia rotunda. The sequence goes on along the minus strand of JAGFNQ010008700.1, from coordinate 76,134 downwards.
TCTGTGCGGATCAAAGGCCACGTGGGGGGCGCCCCCGACGTCCCGGGCGCCCCCTAGCCCTATATAAAGGGCCCTCGACCCCAGGCTTCCTACAACAATTCTTTCAACGCCTCAAAGCTCCTCTACGCTCGTGCCTTGCTACAGAAACGCCTCACCTCGAGCCGACGACGTCCCGCTGCCCCGGAAAAGAGTCGATACACTCCGGACGTCGGTAACGAAGAGCTTAATATTTGTTTGTTATTTTATTGCACTATCTCTGTAATTGAAATTATTGTAATCTATTTGTGCGAATATAGAATTGCCCATAGTAAACGGTCAACGACCGTGGGCCTTGGAGTAGGAGTCGACACAGGCTCCGAACCAAGTAAAAACCACTGTGTCTTTGTGCTGTATCTCGTATTTTTATTTCCGTTGTGCACTTACTCTTAGTTTTCCGAAAAAGAATGATTTCCGATATTCACCCCCCCTCTATCGATTTTTCACGATCCAACAAGTGGTATCAGAGCGGGGAAGCTCAAATTTAGTGCAACCACCAATTTGAGAGTTTTTTTTCGGATTTACGAAATTTTTTTCATTTTATTTCTTTTCTTTTTTTTAATTAACACCACTCGATCTTTTCCGCCCTTTTATTTTAAAATAAATAATATCTGTGGGTGGATTTAAAAAATCCTTACGCCTTTTTCAATTTTGAATTCTCATTTTTTCACCATAAGTTAGAATTATTAAAATAATCAAATTTTGAAAATTTGTCATAAACTTTTTTTTATTATTATTTTAATATTTTTCTCGAAATTCATGCTGCTTTAATTCGAGCAATTTTTTTCTCAAACATTAAATTCTTATTTTTTCATTATTAATCAAAATTCAGAAAATCAACATTTTCAAAAATTTGTCATAAATTATTTTCATTATTTTATTATTATTCTGCCTTGAAATTCGTGCATTTTTTTTTGGCTATTTTTTCCCCTTCTCCCGCACTACTAATCCAAGACCAAGTCTTGGTACATTTTTGGTGTTTCCTTTGTGTACAAGGTATAATCTAAATGGCCATCCAAGAGTGGAATAGTATCCGCCCACCCCTATTCTGTGGCGAGAACTTCAGAACCTGGAAGGGTCTAATGGAATCTCACCTGAAGGCTAATCTGGATTTATGGTCGATAATCCAAACGGGGCTCAGATTCCCCACGGAAGATGGAACATCGATCGCTTGGGACAAATTGGACGAACCAACTCTGAGGAAGATCGAGACTGATGCTAAGGCAACAGTAATCATACAATGCGGTCTAACCAACGAACAACTCAAGCTAGTCGGTTCATTTGGATGTGCTAAAGAAATGTGGGAGAAACTAATCAATCTACATGAAGAGAGCTCAGAAATTGAGATCTTAGAAGAGTTAGCACCTGACTACGAACTCGAGCCAGAGTCAGAAGATAAATTGACTGAGTCAAAAATGGTAACCAATTTCGAATCCTTTTTTGAATTACAATTAGATAATCCAACAGATACTATAATGGTCGAGGAATGTATAATTTCTAGTGCAGGGAAAACTCCAAGAGAACCACCAAAGAAAAAGATTGAACCTGTACCCGAGTCCAACTCAGACTCAGAATTTGACGACAAAGAAGGAGATCGAACCAAACTGTTCCGATTAACTCGTGTTCACTACAAAATGCCGAAAGAACAATCAATCAAAAGAAAGATGGCTAAAATCAAGGGGGAGATTCCCAATCGGGAATCAAGAGGTAAATTTACAGTATTTAAAAATCCAATATTTACCTTGTATAATATGATTGAATCTTATAAATTAGTTAAGGCTAATGTGTTAGAAAATTTAATTCATAATATTGCTGTTTTTGATAATCCAGAATATTATTACGATTATGATGTAACTTAGATAATTTTTTTTTAATTGTATGTTTCTTTTTATTTTACTTTTATGTTTTTTTTAAAATTAGGATTGATTAGTTTAAGGTCAAAACAGTTTAACTAAAATTTGAACAACATAGTATTGGGTGGCGGTGAGATGATAGTACGTTAGGGAAGCCATCCTGGCGGAACTAGCCGAAGCTACCGATCCAAGACCCAAACTAGTTAGACCAGAATTTATCAAAAAGTAATTTTGAAGATGAAATTTCACTAAAAGGCTTTGTCTAGGAAAGGGTTGATGATCCAATAAGGCTACGGCCAAAGAAGACCTTGTGCCTCGCCAAGACCTGGAAGCCAATTTTTGAAACTCAAATTCAATTTACTCTTTCTTAAATTCGAATCTAACACAAATTTTTAGTTAACTTTAGATTCAAACATTTCTTTTCAAAATAAATTTAAATTGTGTTTAAAAAAATTAATTTAATTTTTTCAAAATTAATCATGATTTTTCAAAATAAAACTTTCTACCAAAACCTGTCTCACACAACCCATAAGGTTAACATGGTTGATCACATAGAACTGGGTGAGACATCTAGGATCTAAAAGCATAAAGCACTATTCTTTCAAATAAAAATTATTTTCAAAAGTTATTCAAAATTATCTCTATCTTCCAAATTAATGTATCCTACTCTTTCATATTGAATTTCATATCTCTAGGGCTTGTTTGAGTTAGTTATAGATAGTCAACTGAGTCAAACTTGGTCAACATAGTCAACTGAGTCAAGCTTGGGGAACACAGTCAAACCCTAGTCAACATAGTCAAACCTGGTCCACACTGAAGTCCCTTAAGGTACTTAGATAAAGTCAGACAGTGTCAGATACAGGGAGAGTTTTTTTTTTTTGTTTTTTTTTAAATTTAGATTTTTTTTCAAAAACCTTATGCTCTAAAACTCACTATCATCTCAAAATAAGGTTTTCAAAAATTTGATTAAAAAACCCTCGTATATTACTATCTCTTTGAAAAATTATCATCATTTCAAAATGATTTTCGATTCCAAGTTGTGTTTTCAAAAATTATCTTCTTAAAAATTATCATACTTCAAAGCTATTCTTTTGATTTTGGTAAACCCTAAAGATACAGAGGAAGGTCCACTACATAATTTACTAGGACTCCTAGGATGTGTCAAATTTAGGGGGAGGCTGAATCAAAAGAAGAATTTCTGAAAAGTTTTTATTAATAATTATTTGTTTTGAAATTGTTAGATAAATTCCTTTGATCTGAACTGAACCCTATAGACTTAGAGGAAGAATACTTGTGGTCAACAAGCTTCCGAGGACTATATCAAATTTAGGGGGAGGTTAAGTTAAATGAATTATTGAACATTTCAAAATAATATGATTTAATACATTAAGTTTTCAAAATTCTTTTGAAAATACAAGTAATTTGCCTTTAAAAATATGGTTTAGTAAATCATTTTTGAAATACCTTAAGAAATAATATTTGCTTGAACTTGAGAATTTCCAGGACACTTAGGAAAATGTCCTTGTAGTTAACAAGGGTTCCTAGGATTGTGTCAGACTGGAAAAGAAACTTAGTCAAGTAAAATATTATGTTTTCAAAATGCATAACATTCTTCTCATAACATTTTGTTTCAAAAATACTTCTATTTTCAAAAAGGCATACTATCTTTTAAAAGTACTTCTATATAATGTTTTCAAAAGTACTAATACTTTTCAAGGCAATAATGTCCTAAGCATGTGAATCTTCTCAAAGACTTGCCTACAAATATTTTTATGTTTTCAAAACTCATAGGCTCTGATACGCAAACTTACTTCAAAATATATTTCAGGGGAAGAGCAAGAAAGAGAGAAAGGAATTTTTTTTCTTCTTCATTTAGACTTTTATCTCTTTTTCAAAAAGTAAAGCAAAATTTTTAAGTACTTCAAATTATTTTAAAGCGCTAAGTGCTGTTAAAATTTCAAACTACTTCAAGTGTTTTCAAGTATTTCTAGTGCCTCAAATTTTTTTAAGTATGTCTAAATCATTCAAACGTTTTTAAGTACAGTTTTTCCTAAGTAAAATTTTTTTTCTTAGTAAATTTGTCTGAGCAAAAAATTTTTGAAAATTTTGACAAATGTCTCTAAGTAAAAGATTTTTTTTTGAAAACTATGTTTTTAAACTCCTTTACTTAAATTTATTTTGGTAAAACTCAAAACTCCCTATTAGATACCTTGATCGCCCATGTATGTTTTTGATATATATCAAAGGGGGAGGAAAGGTCAGTCAAAGTTAAGTGGTCAAAGTTAAGTTAAGTGTTTTATAACACAATTATTCAGGGGGACTATGAGAAATTTTTTTTGGTTGTAGACTGTTCAGAAATTTAATTTAATATTGAAAACAAAAAAAATGCCTAATCAATGGAGGGCAAGTAGTCTGGTTCCCTTATATAAGAACAAAGGAGACATACAAAATTGTGCAAACTATAGGGGTATTAAATTAATGAGTCATACCATGAAACTTTGGGAAAGAGTAATAGAAAAAAGATTGAGGAAGGAGACCACGGTAACCGAAAATCAATTTGGGTTCATGCCTGGAAGGTCGACAATAGAAGCTATACATCTTCTTAGGCAATTAATTGAAAAATATCGGGAGCAAAAGAAAGATCTACACATGGTATTTATTGATTTAGAAAAAGCTTATGATAGGGTACCAAGAGAAATTATATGGAGAATTCTAGAAAAGAGAGGCGTTAGCGTAACATATATTGACCTAATTAAAGATATGTATGAAAATGTAACGACTAGAGTGAAGACTTCAGGTGGATTGACTGAAGCATTTCCAATAAGGATAGGGTTACATCAAGGATCAGCTTTAAGTCCCTATCTTTTTACACTAATCATGGATGAACTCACTAGGCACATTCAAGATACAGTGCCATGGTGCATGTTGTTTGCAGATGATATTGTTTTGATAGATGAGACACGTGAAGGAGTAAATGCTAAACTAGAATCTTGGCGGGAAACTCTAGAAATGAAAGGTTTTAGGCTTAGTAGAGTAAAGACTGAATATATGGAATTTAAGTTTAGCAATGCTAGACGTAGTGAAACAATTGTTAAGATAGGAGATGATGAGTTGTCTAAAATCGAGAACTTTAAGTATTTAGGATCGTTCTTGCAAAGTGATGGAGGAATTGAGAGAGATGTCTTACATAGAATACAAGCAGGATGGTTGAAATGGAGATTAGCATCGGGTGTCTTATGTGATCGTAAAGTACCTCTAAAACTTAAAGGGAAGTTCTACAAAACGGCAGTTAGACCTGCTATGTTATATGGTGCTGAATGTTGGGCTATGACTCGGGCACATGAGCAAAAGATGAAAGTTGCAGAGATGAGGATGTTAAGGTGGATGTGTGGACATACGAGGATGGATAGAATAAGGAATGAGAGTATTAGAGAGAAAGTCGGAGTTGCATCTATTGAAGAAAAACTTCGGGAGACACGTTTGAGATGGTACGGACATGTACTTAGAAGACCAATAAATGCCCCTGTTAGACGATGTGAAACTATGATAAATACGCACATTAAAAGAGGGAGAGGAAGACCAAAAAAGACTTGGTTGGCAACAATAAAACAAGATAAATTTTATTTAAATCTAGATGATGATATAGTAGGGGATAGAACTCAATGGCGTAAAAGGATCCATATAGCCGACCCCACCTAGTGGGATAAGGCTTTGTTGTTGTTGTTGTTGTTGTAGACTGTTCAGAATTGCTATATTTTTTGATTTTAGACTGTTCAGAATTGCTATATTTCATTGCTCCTAACTGTCTTTCCTGAACTGCTATAAGTTTTCACTTAACTTTGAATTGTGTTGCCATAAATCAAAAAGGGGGAGATTGTTGGTGCAGGAAGCACCATATCGAACCTTGTTTTGATATTGACAAAGGATTCAAAGTTAAGTATTGTGTGTGATCTAACGTTGTTCACTGAGTGTGCAGAAAAAGCCCTAGCGAAGGACTGCTAGGCAACTGGCGAAGGACTGCCAGTATCCAAGCCCTAGCGAAGGATTGCTAGGCAACTGGCGAAGGACTGCCAGTATCCAAGACCTAGCGAAGGACTGCTAGGCTCCAGGCGAAGGACAGCTTGGGACTAAAGCCCTAGCGAAGGAATGCTAGGCACCGAGCGAAGGGCAGCTCGGCATCCAAGACCTGACAAAGGACCGTCAGGCAAAAGTCCAACTAGAGGAACGGTTGGCATCAGGTAAATTCTCCCGAGAGGAGTAGGTGAGGACGCGTTCCCCGTCGAGGGAATAGTAGGCATCGGTTCGACCTAGGGCTCCATTTTGGAGACCAAAGTCAGAACCAAGACAGCTAAGGCTGTATAATCTAATAATTTATTATGTTATTGTGTTTTGGACTAACCCTGGATGCAGGACCGAAGGAACGTGTGTCTGCAGCTCAGAAAGCCTCAAAGGAGAGAGGCAAGGGCTGAGTAGGGCGCCTGGAGCGTCCCGGGCGCCCCCAAGGTACATACAAAACACATCAAAAGAAGAAGGGTTCGAAAAGCTGCTGGGCGGGGCGCCCCCGTGCTCCCGGGCGCCCCCGCTGCTCCCGGGCGCCCCCTGCGCTGCGGGCGCCCTCATGCGCTTACTTCGAACTAAGAAGCCATCGAAGCCAAGAAGATAGAACTTTGACCCGGTCAATGCGGGCGCCCCGAGCGCTTCGGGCGCCCCGGTCAAAGTGGATCCAGAGGTTAGACGCTGACCGAGATCTGTGCGGATCAAAGGCCACGTGGGGGGCGCCCCCGACGTCCCGAGCGCCCCCTAGCCCTATATAAAGGGCCCTCGACCCCAGGCTTCCTACAACAATTCTTTCAACGCCTCAAAGCTCCTCTACGCTCGTGCCTTGCTCCAGAAACGCCTCACCTCGAGCCGACGACGTCCCGCTGCCCCGGAAAAGAGTCGATACACTCCGGACGTCGGTAACGAAGAGCTTAATATTTGTTTGTTATTTTATTGCACTATCTCTGTAATTGAAATTATTGTAATCTATTTGCGCGAATATAGAATTGCCCATAGTAAACGGTCAACGACCGTGGGCCTTGGAGTAGGAGACGACACAGGCTCCGAACCAAGTAAAAATCACTGTGTCTTTGTGCTGTGTCTCGTATTTTTATTTCCGCTGTGCACTTACTCTTAGTTTTCCGAAAAAGAACGATTTCCGATATTCATCCCCCCTCTATCGGTTTTTCTCCAACAGTTAAAGGATCTAATAATTAGGATATTGCTGGAGCTCTTTTGATGTATGAAAAAGGGGGAGAAGTGTTAGGTTTAAGTGGGAAACCAACACACCTTTGCAAAAAATCCAAGCTCAAGGGGGAGCTTAGGTGAAGAGGAAGCATTTGTTGGCAAACGGGAAGAAGTACCTTTGCAAAAAAAACCTACTCAAGAGGGAGTTTAGATAAGGGGGAGCCTAAGGTTAGGTTCCATGATTTATGCATGATTATTTGCCTTGTTGTTGTTTCCTTAACTTAAACGGGTTGTCAAACATCGAAAAGGGGAGATTGTTGGAGCAATCTAGGTACCTTGGGTTTTGATATTTAGGCAAAAGCTTAAGTTAGTATTATTGTTGTGTTTGATATGCATTGTGAGTATGTAGGATATAGGTACAACAAAGGAGAAAAGTTAAAGTGACATCTTGGCAAAGAAAGACCCGACAACAAGGACCGAGGCCGAAGAATGCTCCAGAAGACAAGGCATGTAGGATGGAGAGGCATCCGAGGGATGTAAGGCTGATGGAGGAGGCTAGAAGGTTAGGTCTAGGTTGGTCGGGCGAGGACGAGTGCTGAGTGGCTGTACTCGGGGTTAAAATCCTAGATTTAGGGTTTGCCCAGTCGACTGCTGCATGTAGCAGTTGACTGATGTAAGGCATAGAAAGATCAGTCGACTGATCTTCTGTGCAGTCGACTGGTATCGGTTGAAATTCGAACGTTGGGCTGTAACGTTCAAATCCAAGTGGACCAATCGACTGGTGTTGGCACCAGTCGACTGGTAACGACTATTTCAGGGTTGAGCTCTATTTAAGAGAGCTTGGTTTGGCTAGGTAAAGGTTGACGAAATAAGCTTGGGTAAAGCTTATTAATATTATACAAGTGCTCAGGCGTTGTGGCAAGATTGTGGCGAGGTTTCTCCACCTACAAGGAGCGACGCAAGCTAACCAGAGGCTTTCCGGGGAGTCATCCACCTACGGATCGGGATCGTCTACCTTACGGACATCTATAGAGTAGAAGTATCATCTCCGAACCACGTAAAGGTTTGGTATTAGTATTTGTTTATTTGTATTGTTTATAGTTTCGCTTGTGCACGCTAACACATGTAGGAAGAACCGGCGAATCAAGTGGGTGATCGGCTATTCACCCCCCTCTAGCCGTATGTACCGGTCCCAACATAGGCACCTCAGTTGCCTCTACAGGCACCTCAGTTCACTTAGATGAATTCTGTACAAAAACAGAACTAAGGTGCCTCAGTTGTAACCTGAGGCGACTCAAGTCGGGGACTGAGGCGTCTTAGGTCATAACTAAGGTGCCTCAATTGGAAAGTTTATGAAAACTTACTGTTGGCTGCCGTGGATAAAATATATCCAACCGAGGTACCTCAAATCACAACTGAGTCTCCTCAATGCCATGTCAACACAATGGTAACTTGACTTTTCGGGGTATAAATAGCCCCTTAAAACTAGGATTAAAGCATAATAACTTGTATTCAATTCCTAATATTTTTCAGACCTTTTCAAAGAGTGTAAGAGTCTTATCCACCTATAACGAAGGAGCATTTTTATAGAGCATTCAACTGCCTTGGATTAGCAACCGCCCTAATTACAATCAAGTAAATCTGCCTGTCTAGCCTCTTACTTATTTTATGTTATTGATTACTATTATAATTATGTAACCTATCTATATTTGCTAAGACATTGCAAAGGATCTAATTTAATTTGCAGAGATATTCATCCTCTCTAGCCGGCCTATACGAGACCTACATATGCAAGATTTATAATCAATTTGCCATTAATAGTAACAGTTGTTGCGGGACTCAGATGAAAATCATCAAGAAAATCATAGAGATCATATCCTTCTAATAGACTTCGGATTTGGAGGCTCTACATGATATAGTTTGAGGTGGTCAACTTCGGGTTCTCGAGTATTTTGAATGGTGGCATGAATAGTAGAAGATGTAGAGAAGTCTTCGGAAGCTATAGAAAGAGTTTTGCGAGAGGGAGAGGAAACATGTCATAATCGTTATTTTGATACCATGAAAAGATTTAGAATAATGACTTATCTTTCTTCCACATTGAAATAAGACTTTTATTTTATAAATTTACAAAGGATATCCAGGTTTGCGTCCGACTAATCCACTTGGTTGACTGGTCCTGCCCCACAGCCTTCAACGAGAGTCCCCACCAGTCTACGAGAGTAAATCGCGGGATGGAGACACGTGACGACTTTACCACTGATGATATCGGTATCCAATGGCCCGACCACGTAGCAGCTTGTGGCGATTTTTTTTATCAGCATACTGTGCGATCTACCACGGAGGAATTGAACCTGGAAAGTGAGGGATCACCCGAATAAGCCATTACCGATCGCGCCATGCCTACGGGGGCGAAATAAGATATTTATACAAGTATGAGATCCGATTATTTCCCAATCATAGTAAAATAATAAATTAAATATTCTAAAATTAACCAGTTGTCTAATCTATGAGATTTATTATTATATAAAAATATTTACAAATTTATTATAAAAAATTATATAATTATATAATAAATTATTTCCTCCGATAATTATTTCCTCCTATAGTGGGCCCCTCCTTACATTTAGTTTCTCAGCTTAATCAATCAAGTTCATTTTATTCCTATTCAAGTTCATTAATTAGATTTTAAGTATTCACGTGTATGCAACATTTATTTCACATCATTATCCAACCATTCAGCTCCCGATGATTGAACTTTAATCGGTAAACGACGTAGGCATACGTTCATTTTTTTAAATAATGCACATGTAAAAATATTTTAAATTTTCAGATAAATTAATTTTTTAATAGATAATTGATTAGATTGATGCACTATCATAAAAGATTTCTATAGAATGAAATTAATCATCTTTAAAATTAATCAACCAAAATTAAATACTAACTTAAAACACTCGACATCGTTTTTTTTTAATTTATTAAAATAATGTTTCAATTTTTATTTCATATCCAAAATTATCTCTTTTCTTTAATAAAAATAAAAATCAACTATTACTTTTATGTGCAAAACAATTCTAAATTAATGATATTTTGTAGATAGGATTAAACCAATTAAGTTGAGTAAATTTTATGATGTTCAAATTTATTTGATAAAGTAATTGAATCGAGTCTTTAAAATGAATTGAGTCGAAATGATTGTCCAAACTTGATTTGATTTTTTTTTAGTTTGAGATGGTTCATTTAGACATTTTTGAGTTCTTAATTTAAATTTATTTAATTGTTAAAAATTTTTATATTTTAAATTTGTTTAGTTGATACAAAATTATTTATTTATTTTGAAATTTTTTTATTTTTTTTAATATTTTGATAAGAGTTTATTTTATGAATATAGATGATTAACTTTGTTTAAAATATGGTTTATCATTATTTATGAATAATTTATGATCTCTATTCACGAGCATCGTTAATTGGATACATATGTATTTAAGTTTGTTCATTTAGTAAAATTGTTCTAATTTGTTAATTTAATTAATTTGGTATGCAATTGAATAAATGATGCAGGAGCAACACAACTGGCAAGAGCACCTGAGTTTCAATAGATTATAATTTTTAACTCAGGTATTAGAATGAGGTATAATTTTTTGAATCAAAGCTCGTTTAAAGACTTAGGGGTGCTTGGTAAGTAAGTTTAGAAGGCGAAAATGGGAATAAAATTTATTTCATTTCTATTTATGATGTTTGATATATGAGAATTAGAATCAAAATATGGATATGATATCCCTAATTTTATAACCCAACTCCCACTAAGTTATCACTAAACCCATAAACCCCTCAATCAAAACCTATTATTATTTCCATTGCCGAATGTTATCACCTAAGTTTTTTAGATTTGTTACTGCGTGGAACTTATAATCGGTTAAGTTTCCGATCTAAAAAACTGTGTTTAGGTCTTTTTTTAGGTTTCGAATATATTTTTTACTTTTTTTTGGTAATTTATATATTTTTGATATTTAAGATATTTTTATTTTTTTTCTTACAAATTAGGCTTTTGGGTCTATATAATATAAGCGCCCTATTTAATTATTTAAAAATTATCTTTTGTTATTGAAAATTTTTTATTTTGAATAAAACTTAGAGACACGATTTTTTTTTCATTTTCTTCACAAATTCTCTAAAACATTAAATTTTAAATATATATAAAGTAAAACACCAAATTTACCCTGGAACATTTGATTCATTTACAATATTATTCCTATATAACTACGAATATAATATTATTTTGTATGAATTAGCTCCAAAGTACTTTTATTTAGTATAATTAAAGCATCTTTGACATTGGATGCTATTTTTTTTGTTCAAATATTAAATTATGAATGAAATATATTTTTTAAAAAAATTTTCAAGAAAGTTTTTTGAACTTTTGCTATTTATTTTTAAAATAAACCTGTATAAGTCTTTTAAAAAAATGATTTTAATATATTAAAAAAAATATCTTCATATATGTGTTTACTTAGATGACATATTTGTTTGTTTGATATATAATTCAGGGGAAAATAATACTTAAATTAAAACTTTAAGGGGTACAAGTAGGACAACCAATGAATCTTAGGTTCAAAAAGAAATTTACTCCTTTTCTTATAATAATAACAGTGTTCAACAACCTTTTCATTGTCGATTTGGTCAGTCGGCCCTTTATAACGTTGCCATCGAAGCTATGAGTGTCTTGCATGGTGCCTCGAATCCTTTCCATTTTCTAGGGCTATTTAAATCTCAGATCGATCCTCTTCGTCTTGTTCCTCACTTTTGTCGCTTCCCCTGGAGTTCTTCGATCTCGTCGCCGATCTCTAATGAATTTCTTGTGTTCTTCTTCCTTCGCGTCCCCTTCTCTCTGCTTTACTCAGCCTCGCGTTCGATCCCTCTGAGCTGCCTTCTTGAACAACATCCGGCGGGTAATGATGGCATCGACGATGATCATCTCCCCGTCAATGGTTCTCCTTTCTGATCGTTCGGAGTCGTTGGAGTTTTTCTGCGTGCGACGCGAGGTCTGGGATAGGAGGATACTGCAGAGTGGATGCGGGCGCTTCTTGGGATGTCGCGTTCGGAGGCGTCGCATTTTCTGTAATTTAGAGGTGAGGTGAATCTCTTGCTGACAGTTTTGATTAATTTAAGGAAATCGGAAAAATGACTTTTTTTTTTCACCGGGAAAAATTTATCAGTTCGATGGTTTAGGTGGTGAGCGATGCCTATCGGCGTTTTACTTGAAATTGAAGTATCTAGACTAGGAGTAATATTGCAGATAGTGAACCAGACGCCAGTGGTGTAAAACATGTTCAAAAAGAAATTATATAGAGGCATCACTGGCACAGGTAGACACACATACAAGTTCCGACTCTTATCTCCAGCTAATGGTTTCCTTCCAACAATAGACAGTTGCGTTCTTTATCTGTAGAGGAGAAATTCTGAATAATCTTATCTTCATCTCACATTCACATTAAATATGAAATTTGCATTTTTTAAACTCCAGGTTTTAAGAACCATAGCTCGATTTGCCTCTTATGTTTCTTTGTTGACTTTTACAAACGGTTGATGTTGTCAAGATGGTTTGAGCTGATTATCTCAACCTGTCGGCCTAGCTGGGTAGGCCAATTGTCAACTTTGTCTATGACCGCCCAAGTCCGAGTAGGAGAGGGAATTTGCCTAGCTGATTCGCCAAGTTGTCGAGTCGGCGAATACTCCGAGTGCTGAGTCATTGAAACTGATGCCGAAGGCTCGAGTTCGAGTGGATTGCGTGAGGAGTGTCGCCCTCGGAACAAAGACGCCGAGTCTTGCAGCCAGACAGTCTCCTTAAAGCAGTTTCTTCCCCTCCGGTGGTGCTAAGAGGTCACGTTTGGATGTCTATTTTCCATGATAAAACGGCGAAACTACGAACACAACCTAGCACAGATTGTCGTGACGGGCTGAGCGTATACCTGAACGCTATCACAAGTATTTGCCCAATGAAGAATTGCAAAGAAGAATGAAAGAGGAGAAGAAGGGGATCAGATGGAAAGAGCTCTCTTTCTGGTTTGCTTTTCCTTTTCTTGCTTCTGTTTTTTCTCTTTTGTATGAAGAAAGCTTCACAAGCTTACTTTTCCTCATGCTTGCTTATGCTCCCTTATAAAAGAGTGCCCACTCTCCTGGTTTGATTAATATGCATTAGCATTCACACAAGAACCCTTGGCTTGTTGCAATCCAGGCATTCACACCCCTTCATGCACTATTGATTAGTCGTAATGCCACTCTACCAATGTGGGACTAATAACCCACAAGTCAAATTTCCATTCACATTTTTCCAACAGTTGGTCCCTTGAAGGAGCACGACATTAAGAGGCCACACATTGTTAGTTGCCAAGGAGAAGTTTAGATAAGCCACATTAATATAACTCATTAGGCGTGCCATAATGCCCTAATGGATGTTTCAGACTATAAATAATTGTGATTAGTGGAAGATATTGTTTTTGCAAAGAAAATCTTTTGTGTGGATTGTGAAGTTTTCAGCAAATAAATTCAAACTTTGCGGTTTGTACAGGGGCAAGGCAGAATCCTTTCTTAGCGAATAGGTAGTAGGAACTATGGTCGTCCTGGTTGCAGACATAATAACTAGACGAGAGCAGGTGTGATCCAGAAAATGAGTAAATGTACTCCGTGGCATCTGTTGGTGATGTCTTCAGTGCTACTAGTAGCAGAAAGAAGGATTGGACATAAGATGTTGTGAAAGGGCATCTGCCAATTTTCAGAAAGAGAAGAGTTATAAATCAAGGGTATAAAATTATCTAGATTGTGGATATGATTGTCACACGACATTTCACTCCCAAAGCAGGTACTCTTCCATTCAATACTGTGTCAAAAAGTTGGAGATCAGTCCCAAGGAGCTGTCAATTTGATGCATCTGTAACTAGATAAAGTTGATAAGAATTATAAGGATCAAGGCTTACTAACAATAATTGCTTCAGAGAATCTATGCTATCATTGTCAACGAATCACACTTTGTTTACCCAAATATCTCAGCACACACACACACACACACACACACACATATATATATATATATATATATATTCCTTCTGAAACACAATTACCTTGGTGTATAGTTATGCATCATTATTTCTATAACATGTAACCTTGAGGATTGTAGCCCAAGGAGCATTATGTTTGAGATGTGTTCTGAGGCACGGGGATTGCTGGTACCTTTGTGAAATATTTTGTGTATTGCTCGTTCAGAGAATTCTGTTCCAACTGAGCTGAACCTAAAGTTTCACTTAAATACATGCTCATCCTTATGGAAATTGGAATGTGATGAGGGTAAAGTTACCTTAACCATTGGGTTAAGGATGAAATTTGGCTTCCAATGGAAAACTCCAACCTCCCACTTTCTAATCATGCTTTAGTCACCATCGTTAGGAGTTCTCTATTAGTAGCATGCGAGAAGACATTTTTGAGGTCTCAAATGTACCTCCTTTTTAAACCCACCGATGCCAGTCCCAAGCCCGGATGAAAAAGGGCGAGGGTTGCATGTGTTAGGTTGCCGGCCAATGTTGACTTTCAACAAATGTTCAATGAATGAATCAATCAAATGTACCTCCTTTTTCTTATGATTGATTTAGGTTTTGATAATATACAGGAAAATTAGAGATTTCAATAATTCATTTAGTTTTTCTAAAAGTAAATGAAGTTAGAATTTTTTTTATTGAATTGTAGATTATTTATTGCTCGTGTAGGAGTTGCTTGCAACCAAGCAAATAATTAACATGACGATATAACTAACTAGATTATTGTCTATAGGAAGGTTCCTTATTACAAACTTCTATTATATTGGATGATGTGGTGAAGTTATATAGGTAGTTGGTGGATTAGAATACCACCTACTGCACATGCAAGGTTCTTCATGGAATCATATTATTTATGGGCACATTCAAGTGAAAATTCTTCTTGTTAATTTCCTTACATGTTTGGCGAGGAAACAAACCGGTAGCATTTCCAAATTCATCCTTTGACACCTAAAGTTTTTCTCTAAATTTTAAATGCCAGGCCTGGGCCATCATGGTCTTAATGATTGAAACATCTCATTTAAATAGTGATTGAAAATTATAATAGATCCGCATAAGAAGAGGAGAGTGGCAGTAGAATGACAAAAAGGTGATTCCTTATATCCTCATCTTGTTCTTGGACACCCAATATTGCTTCTTCCTCTTTGAGATGTGCTAGCAACAACACCTGAAGTTGCTTTGCCATCTTTGAAATATGGAACCACCTGTTCTTCCTTCTTTCTTCAGATATGGTAAGGTGGAAAGTCTGTTCTTTTTTTTTCCCTTCTCCTCCTCCATTGCTTCTTGTTATTCTTCCCTGGTCACTCCTCTTGATTTGGTTCTACCAGACACCATCTTTAGAATTTAATTCTTTCACAAATTTTAATTCTCACAAATTTTAATTCTTTGCATTAGAATTTAATTGAAGATACATAATGATTGCAACAAATATACATTGATCAAATCAAATTGTTTTAGATTTTTTTTTATTCAGTTTAATTTAGAGGTTTTGAAAAAAAATCAAATTTAAATTTAATTTATTAAAAAATCTTTAATCTAATATTCCAAATTTGATTTAGTTGAGTATAATTATAAAATTAATAGAATTTAGTTACCAAATTTTAAATTTAATTTAAACCCCAAATGTAATATTTTACGCTTCCAAAATTGAAAAAAGTTGGATTTCTCTATTGTATGTCCACTCTAAAATTGTAATTATATGGAAGAAATATAACCGAATTAAAATTAAATTTGAAAATTTGAATTGTTTCATTGCATTAAAGATTTTTGTTTAAATTTATTAATCAAAGTACAAGAAACAAAGGGATATTTAATTTATAAATTTTAAGCACAATTACATAAACCTACAAAAATATACACTCATTTTAAAAGCTAAACAATGACGATTAATTAAGATTAATTAGTAAATAAATTAAAGGTTAACATGACCAAATCACAAACTGAATTATTTAAAAATAAAACATAATTCAGAATGAGAAATGAATTGTTATCTTAAATATTTTTTTATTGAATTTTTAGATATGTAGCAGATATAATCTGCAACGCTATGAAGCTTGATGTCTACAAAAATTTAAATGAACAATTTTTTGCTGAAATGTTAAAAATTATTAACTTATAACATTTTCAAACATGAAGGTCTCTAGGTTCTTCAAATATCAAATATGGAATTGCTTCAATATTACAAAATTTGAAAGCAAATCAGTGAAGGATTCTTGGTTGCTTAATATCACTACAAAATGTTCCATTTTTTCCATTGCTCATTCTAACATTCCAGTTGCAAAAGTTGAGTAAATTAGAAGCATAAGTCATTAATCCTGAAATGGTTTTGGGTTTCCTCGTTAAACTTATTAATCAAATATTGCTCACCCTAGATAAAGGTGACAATGGCAAATAAAGGATGCAGAGTATGATGTCATAGGCAAGTTTGTGTAAGATAGCGGAAGTGCTAGAGGGGAGGGGGTTGAATAGTACAATAAAAAAGTAGTTTGAAATTTGAGTTATCTAAGTAATGAATACAATGAAAATTAACATTTTTAATGGTTTAAAAAGTGTTCTAAAAATTTACATTGTGAATATACAAGTTAAAAAAACTATCAAGTCAGAAAGTTATGCAATAAGAAAAGAAAAGTAGATACAAACACAGGCATAACTCCGGATGGACCTGTAGGCTGTAGTGCAGATTATGTAGTACTGTACAAAATTAACAATGAAATACGCAGCAGCAATGAACCCACCAGAGATCCAAGAAAATTCTAATTACATCGTAGATTTTGTAAAGATGTTATCTCTTGATGCGTAAAACCCTTTTGCTTATATGGAGAGTTTGGTCAATTTGCTCGCGATCAGAACATTCGTGTCTCTAGTGGTATCCACATGAGTACAACCGTCGCCCATCTCATGAGCACAATTGGAGTCTTTCAAAGTTACATGCACGAAGTGCTAACTACTATGCATATATATTGGTTAAGATAAAACCATAACTTTTAAGGTTATCTTATTAGATGAGATATGCTCGCCACCACCAACTCTTATCTAATAAAATTTTATAAAGTGTGACCAAGTCTTATCTAATAAGACTCAAATAAAACATGGTCAAGGCTTATCTAATAAGATTTTATCTAATAACGTGGCCAAATCTTA
This sequence comes from Boesenbergia rotunda, assembly GCA_024364735.1. Taxonomy (NCBI): domain Eukaryota; kingdom Viridiplantae; phylum Streptophyta; class Magnoliopsida; order Zingiberales; family Zingiberaceae; genus Boesenbergia; species Boesenbergia rotunda. The sequence goes on along the minus strand of JAGFNQ010008700.1, from coordinate 58,796 downwards.
TCCACTAAGATATTATCTAATAATGTGAGTTTTATTGGTTTGGATTTATTTGAAAAACTCAAATAAATATTAGATTAACCATTGATCTAATAAGTTTAAGATTCAATTAGATTAACCCATTAGTCTAATAAGATCCAAATAGATTAAGATCCAAATAGATTAAAGTGGTACTTTGATTGTATTCTCAACAATCCTCTCTTCAAATGAAGGATCACCATTAATGTAACAAGTTTAAAATCCAAAATTAATTTTAGACTTAAACTTAGGCTCACTTTATTTTAGTCCTATTAAAATAAAACAAACTCCAAAATTAATGCGCTTTCTGTGTGTGACCCAATAGATTCTCGTAACATTGATAGTGACTCTAAAATCACATTTTAAAGACACATGCAATGAGTGACTAACATTCTGTATCATTTCTATTGAAGCGACGAGAATGTCATAGAACCCACCTAACTCGTCTATGACTATTGTATAACTTAGTCTTTTTATCCATGATATCTAGATTGATTTACGAAGCATAAATCGTGTCATTCTTTCATTAATCTATGTGTTTCTTGATCTCTAAGTAGACTTAACCAAATAAATTTAATATCTGATATTGACTTATTTGAGCATAACCATACATTTCAATAGTCCTACTGAATCAAGGGACTACAAATATCACTTCCGTTATATGAAAGGGACAAATTCCATCTATATCACTCACATCCCTTCACATAACTTATTGTATACCTAGTGAACCACTTTATAATCGACTTTGTTATAGGTGATGTCTATCGATAGTAAAGTATGCAACTTCTTATGTAAGGAACCGTAGTGCCAATACTCATTATGAGAATGTTTATGACACTCATATAACAATCCATGAAACATTCTCATGGCAGGTCAGTTTAGTACATATTCTCTAATATATACTCACGTGTTAATTTAATATCTTATATCCATGACTTGAGTGATTAAGTTATCAGTTATCCTACATGCTAGTCTCAATGTATTAATATTGCCTAGTATATTAAGAAAGTGGAAGGGGGCATCCACTTTTGTTAATCAGTCTCTTAATCAATCTCAAGAACAAGAAGGTGATCAATTGGAAGAGTACAGACATGGATGTCTGTTAAGAAAGTGGAATTACCCATGTTTGATGGTGGGGATCCACTAGTGTGGATTAATAGGGATGAAATTTATTTCGAAGTCCAGAATACTTTGATGAAGTTAATGTAGGTCCGAAAAGCGCGATAAAAGGTAGTTAAATATTGCTCGTCGAAAAACCTTTTTTTTTTATTCAAAAACAAAGATAGGCAACATAAAGTAAAGCAAGACAATTAGAACTCGGGCGGTTTACTTGGTTCGTAGTCCAACAATTACTATTCTAAGGCCTATGATCCTTTAGACTGTTTTTGAAGGGGTAATCACTAAAATCTCCTCTCCGAAAACCTTTAGAGAAGGAGGAAATATGTACAAAGAATAAGGAGGATAGTAACAATAATACTATCTCCTTGTATGAATGCAAGTAATGAAAGAGTATACCAACAAGTATTAGAAGATTTAGTGTCGGTTGTTGGAGAGCCTCATGACGTCGTACTAGAAGTACTTGTACGAACAGAAGCAACAACAACGAGATTGACGATGAGAGAAATTCAATTATACATCCTCAGCCTTGAGGCTTGTTTTATAAGTTTTACATCTGGTCGACTGAACCACCTTTAGGTCGACCAACTCCAAAATCTGCATGGCTTCACGTCCATGTCCACGATCCGCAAAATCTACTTTTATGTTCGGTTGACTAAACCTCTGAGTTTCCTTTTGCTTCACGGTCCGATCTTATCCAATTTGCTCTTGCCAAATGTATTTGGTCGGCTGTCACCATGTTCGGTAGACCGAACTCTGTTACTTTGTTGTCTAATCCGAACTTATATGATCTTTATGTTATGAAAATGGGATTGGTCACCGAACCAACATTTCCTTCTTTGGCTCAATTTGATTTTGATTTAATCTTATCACTGGGGATCGGTTGACTGAGCCACTTGGTTCGGTTGACCGAATCATTGAATCATGTTGAACTTTATTTTTTTGCAAAACAAAGTTAGCACAATATAGTAATAATTATATCCTACAAAACAGAGTTAGATATAATATGCATATATAAGGAGACAAATAAGACTGTCATATTGACTTACACTTTGTTTGGGAGAGAGGGAAGGTTAATTAACGTAACATGTGTATCTTGTTTGGGAGGAAAGGAAGGGAATAAAGGGTAAATATATAAAATTACATAATTATCCTATTAGGATTTAGAAAATTTAATTTAATTATTTATTTGAAGTTAGGAATAGTTTGAATTAATTAATTATTAAAAATTATAATATATATTATGTCTATCGAATAATCTCTATTTCCTCACCTGCATGGTCACCGCTGTTGCTTCGCCATCGTCAATGTTCGACGATCGACGTTATCCATGATTTCATTGCTCCACTATCACTGTCATTATTACCGTTATTGCGAGTTTGCATGTCCTCTCTGTAAGCCGTCGGCATCGACGTAGCCTCCTCCAATATAGTCAGAGTTCGGCGTTCGCGTCGATGTCGTCGTCGATGTCGGCGTCGTTACCCTTGCGATACTTTACCCGTTGAAGACAAGACTATTAAGATAGGAAATAAGGATAAAATTGGAATATATTTTTGTTGAATTTCCCTTCTTCCTTACACTCCGATTTAGGGTGTAAAAATTCTCTTTTCCCCTCACTGAGGTTAATGTTTACCCTTCCTTCCCTTTCACCTTCTTAACTCACTCCTTCCTAAACGTGGTTAATTATTTTCCCTCCCCTTCGTTACCCTTCCTCCCCATCTATCACCTTCTCCCAAACGCAGCATTAGAAACCTCCGTTGGTTTTTTTAATCGGATCAACCCTAAGGTTTGTCCAATCGGGACACGACCTCATTGCAGGAGCTTATCTTAATTTACTCGCCAAACACCTGTTTGGACTCTTTAGTCCTACTTAGTGTTTGATCAACCTGATTGACTAAGACTTTCTACAACACTAAGTTAGCACAATAGATATAAATTTGTCATTCAAGATTCGTTGGACTAGTCACTCGGTAGACTTCTCACTATTGCCAAGCCTTCAGTCATCTTGACCACTTGGATTTGCTAGTCATTCGGTAGACTACTCACAATCGCCGAGTCTCTGGTCACTTTGACCTCTTGGACTTCATTAAATATATTGTCAAACAAACATCAAAATCTTGAATACCGATTGCACCAACAGTTAAGGTCAAGCTGACACATGTAAGTATGAATGACTACAATTCATTGGTTTAATCTTCTTAAGGAGATTGAAGTTAATCTAACTTAGGAAAAACTTAAACACACTCTCATAGCTTGTTATGGAAGGCATAGACATGAGAATCCTTTTGAAGAATTGGCAGCATTACAACATACTGGAAATATGGAAGAATTTGTTGAAGCTTTTAAGTTAATTTCTTCACAAGTATTGCGTCTGCCAAAGAGCAATATATTGGCTATTTCATGAGTGGATTACTACCTCATATCAGAAGAAGAATTGGAACATTGAATCCATTGTCTAGAGGGAAGTTAATGAGTATGACAAAGGATGTTGAAGTGGAATTGCTAGAGGAAGGGGAGATCCCACAAAAGACATTAGGGAAGGAGCTTATAGAGCAATTTCAGCCAAGACAGTGCTGGATTCAGAAGAAATTGGGTCAGTCTTTCCAAATGGGCAGAACCAATACAACATCAGGATGAGGTTCTAACAAAATTCGCGACTCTAAGAAAACTATTGGAGAGTATAGTGTGCAAGCATATCTACCGAATGGATTGGAGGTAGCACTAGAAGATGATGTGGAACCAGAATATGTGATTGCTATTAGAGACATTGTTCATAATGGTGAAGTGATTCGTCAATGGCTAGTTAATGGAAGGGCAAGAGCATGATTGACACAATGTGGGTGGTTGATTTCACTCGTAGAGCAGTAGGTGGTAATGATAGGAACCAAGTTCTAGATGTGGACTAAGTGCTGGATCATGGGTGAAACATATTGGATCATGAAAGAAACAAGCCCAAAACATGACTTATATATTCCAAGAGGGATAAAACAAAAAGGGGCCGAACAGAATTAATATATAGTGGTAGTTTATGTTTTAGAGTCAGTTATATCTTTGTGGTAGTTATGTTAGCATGTTTTAGAGTATGTGTGGTTATAAGTTTGTGAGAACTTAGAGAGGGGATATAGAAGAATTATTGTCAAAAGAAAAGCATTGGCTTTGACGAAAGCATTGACTTTGGTTGGTGGAGAGAGTTTTCTTTACTAGATTGTTTGTGTTAACCTTAATATAATTTTGTGTTTTGTGTGTTTCTCTATTCTGAATTTTGGGTACCTAACAATCTACTTAGGTTGACTATATTTCATAAGATTTTTCTGTCTGGAATTGTTACATATCAATAGCTGAAGTTTACATGAGCTATATGAATGATTTAATCTATTTAATAATGCAAAATATAGCTCAGGAGCTTGGTAAAAAGGAAGTGCTCCCCTTATCTAGAAAGTGGACTTCTTTCTAGCACCAATCACCCATCCTTGCATGAGTGGAGAGCAGTTCCAGATATTTGGAGGTCATCTGCAGAAAAATATGGGGATCATGTTGCTCTCGTGGATCCTTACCACTCTCCACCTACAGAGTTGACATACAAAGGGGTAAAAACTTTATATTGCTTATACTTAAAAATCTTTGCAATTTCTTGTACCTTGCCATATTATTATTGCTGAAAGATTATTCTTGTATAAATATCTATTTAAGCATAATTAGGTACTCAGTAGTTAAAAATTCTTAGTTTGTTATATTAGTGATTCTTATTTGGTTGTTGTGCAATTAGGTACTTAATAATTTAATTTTCAGCACACTAATATCATTAGTCTTGCTTATTTTGAAAGCTTGCTCTTGCTTCTCTCTTTCATATTTGTGTTTGAATTTGTTGAGGACCAAATTATGGTTCACTTATAAACATGGTTTGAAATCTCATACTGCCGAGCGAAACGGTCGAAAGATATCATTCTAGTAAATCATTGAAACTTGATACCACTCGGCATTAAAGTTCAAAATCTCAAGTGCTGTAGTTTCGGTTCAGTATCATGTTGCACGCTCCAATGCATGGTGTCGATGACAGATTAGAGGCAAACAAGGAAGAAGATGAAGCAAAGGAAGTATTGAGTTATGATACTTTAGTGGAATGATATGTGTCGACCATATCTCTGGGTACAAGATTTAAAACCATGCTGGGCACAGACAATGTCTTCTTCTTATGTTTCATCTCTTTCCTTCTTTAACTCCAATCCATTATCGTCACCATGCATCAAAATATCGGCATGATACTCGTTCCGGTCAAGGATCGAATCTTCGGCACGGTTCAAGATTTTGAACCTTGCTGATAAATATACCAACCTGAGGTGTGTAGATGTAGATGAACAATAACAGTAGTCTGTATAAAAGGAAAATCCAAATAATTTTCCCCGGTAATATGGTATCTGAGCTGGTTCGCTGATTTCTGTGTTTCTGGCTTGCGATTGCTCTGTAGTGTTCTTCCTTTTCTTCCCCACATGACATTTTCTTTTGACCCAACCCTCTTATTCTTCCTGCGTTATTCTTCCAGCACATCAGCCTTTGCTTCTGGTGGAACAGTTAAGAAATGACCACAGCAGATGGAATTGAGCTCTTTTCTCATTGAAGCTTTCATCCAGCCAGATCTGTGGCTAGTGCATCTGTTCAGGTCCCAAGCAGTATCTGTTCTTGCAAGTTCTTGGTTTTCTTCATCGGATTTTTCAGATTTCTGAATCTTGTCTCTGATGTCGCAACAACTGGAGGTCCTGCTTCTGTCTACTGCCTTCTTCCAGAATTGGGTTCTTTTCTCATTGAAGCTTTCATCCAGCCAGATCTGTAGCTCGTGCATCTGTTCAGGTCCCAAGCAGTATCTGCTCTTGCAAGTTCTTGGTTTTCTTCATCTGATTTTTCAGATTTCTGAATCTTGTCTCTGATGTCGCAACAATTGGAGGTCCTGCTTCTTTCTTCTTCCCAGGATTCCCATCTCCAGAGTGAATTTGGAGTTCCATTTATTTATTGATCAATGATTTGCAACTATTTTCAGGCTGATTTGTTGTTTTCAAATTTGCATTCCACTTACAACATTCTTTCAATCTGCAATTTCCAAGGACTTTTTCCTGCTTAAGCCTTCTACTGCTGGATCTACTATCATGTATCAATCAAGGAATATCTATGCCTCCTCTAAGGGGCAAGCGACACAATCTAGGTTCGCATCCCTAGTCCATTAAGATGCTTTCATTGCTTGTATGACAATTGTTTGTGGGTAAAGAGCGCAGATTCTAGTTTTTGGTAGTTCTGAGCGTATATTTGACAATGCCCTTCTCTTTGATATTAGATTAACATCTCATCCTATGGTAAAATAATTTAGATAAGAGAAATGAATCATTAACTTGTGAACAGTTTGAATACTTAATACCCAAATTAATAAGTGGTCTGAATACTTAAAACCCAAATTAATTAGTTAATAGTAGCTTACTTATTTAAGCATGTAAAAATCCAACTACCAGACCATATGAAACTAAACTGGGAGTAACACTGTCGATTTAAGGCTTAATGTCCTGTCAAAAACAAAGTGCAACTCATAGCCTAGAATCATCCCTAACTAGTAACATGTGAGACCCAATGATGGCTGCCCCATTATGCAACCCTTTTCCACACCACTATACCTATGATTAGGTCTTGTTACTTATGGTCGGCCCACCTTGCCCCGTCAAATGGCCGACCCGCCATGAGCCAATCCACCATGAGCCGGCCCGATAACATTACTTATGAAAACAAGCCACTTAGATAAGAAAACTAATTGACTCTCAACAATAATAGCTTTGAATTCTTTATGTTGCCCCCGGGGCTATGGTGCAGCGGAAGGGCGACTAGTTGTCATCCTAGGCATCCGCGGTTCGATCCCCAGCTACAGTGTATTTTGCAGGAATTTTTCCTCCAAATGGGGCACGAACCCTGGGACGCTGGGCTTCTGGACCGCCTGCCGCGAGCACTTCCCGATTTACCTGGCGACCGGTGGGAAACTTCCGTAGGGCCGGGCCGGTCGTCCGAGGTTGGAAAACCTCGTTAATCATTTTTTTTAAATTTGAATTCTTTATGCTGGGACACAAATTAGCTATTTATGTCACCATCGGCAATAGTAAATAATTGGTACTTTGAATAAGGATTTTGTAACATTGCATGATACTTGCATTGTGAACTCTAAATCGTAGGCTCACTATATGATATGTAAAAAATCTTTATCTTTGATGCCCACATTGAGTCTTGTGTATAAGAAGAATCCTAAGAAGTAAAAAGAAAGATTGATATACTTGCTGTATGTGTGGGCATGCACACTCAATATTAAGAATATTAGAAAACACATACATTGATAAAATGACTAATATAGTTATAAAATAAAGTATATTTATGGGTACTTTTACTTCATACTTAGTTTATAAAATAGTACTAGTCATTTATATAACACAAAATACATTTAATCTCACACATATTTTACATATTTTATTGATAATATGTAGGCTATTTAAATCTTGTTTATTATATAACACAAAATACATTTAATCTCACACACATTTTACATATTTTTGTTGATAATATGTATGCTTTTTTAATTTTTTTTCCAAAAGAAAACCCATGATTAGAAGGGGAGCTATACCTGACCTTCTAATATGGGGCGTTACATGACTGTTACTGATTTACAATTGACCCAAAATGTGAAATCTATAAAAAATTCTTGGCTTTGCAGGTGCCCAAGCACAAACTCAAAATGACAAAGATAGAGAAATTATTTATATAGCTCAGTAAAACGTTAGTCCCCAAACCTAGAGCATCTTCTTATCCCACAACACCCATCAACATCATATGAGAGTAAACAGACCTCAAAAGCAAAGACCAAACCTTTCCAAGCTGTCGAGAAGATTTGTTCTGTTGCAAATGTGCCTAGGTTTATGTCAGCGTAAATCTCCATCCAAGACATGCATATCTTTGATAATCCGACATCTATATCCGTAAATCTACACAGCTCCCATCGAATTCGGAAAAAAGACCCATAAGCAAAATCCAAACCTTCTCAAAATGCCGGGAAGAGTTGATCGAAGCAAAACAGCAAGCATGAGATTTGGAACATGAAAATCGTCATCCAATCCAAGCATATCATAAATAAATCCAGCCACTTTATTAGTGAAGCTACAAGAAACCCATCCAATCAAGCAAAACCATACGACTGAAGTACTCGAGGTTCACTTTGGACAAGTGACCAACCATTCATGGATTTGGAGTGTCTTTACCGTAGCCGTCACTATAACTAGATAGATCTATGGTGGATCGATTCACCCTCACAGGTTTTTTTTGGCAAAACCTCAGCCATCAACGGATTTGATTTGTCTTTATCGTAGCCATTCGTTGCGGACTAGATAGATTGGATATGGTGGATCTATTCACCATCCCTATCTACTCCCATCACCTTCTCACTAATCTTGAATCCTCCCCACTCCTTTTGTGTTAGCCCAAGCTCTTACTCCCCACCAACATTCCACCATAACTTCCCCAGCAGCAGAACATTGAACCACACCAACCATGGCTATGAGGCTAAAACAAAACCCTCCAAGCCACACTCAAATCTATAGGGCCCCATCATGCATGTATCCCTTCTTTGGTAAGTTTGTCCCACTTGGCACTAACCTGGCACGCCATCCCGTTTCTGAGATCCACTGCCCTTCACCAGTCCACATACCTTTCCTAATCAATACCCTGTCTTCCATGTCACCATACCATGCTGATGTCTTTGCTCACCAAAAGACCAAAGCTTCATCTAACACTAAGAGACTAGTGATCCTCCATTTCTTAAACTCCACAGTATAGGTTTCGCGCACTTCCCTCATGCACAGAACACACAGTCCAACTCTTAGTTGATCTCCTCTGATCCCTTCTGTTCCTTCTCCTTGTACTTCTTAACGATTTACAAACGGTTTGCATCCAAGTCTAATATACAACAGACCCAGTCTATCCACTTTATAGATACCAAAGAGATACTTGTCAATTTCTTGTTTGAAAAGCACATGTGCTATGGGCCAGTCGAAAGCCATATTAGCAAGATAATCTGCCACTGCATTTGCTTCTCTAAACGTGTGAGAGATGTGTACTTGATACTTAAACATTATCCCCTTTATTTTTGTAACGAGCTGCAGAAATTCCCAACCACCCACAGATGCTTGAATTGTTCCATCATACCAAGGAAACCACATTAACTTTGCTATTCTGAAAAAACCACCCCAAAGTCTTGGCTACTACTGTGTGCCCTTTCCAGTGACTACCTAAGTTCCAGCCCATCCTAACTGTATAATGTTGATTCCAGAATGTTCATACAGCTCTCCACTGTGTTTGCATCACGACCCCAACAACCAACAAAAATGACAATCAAAGTCCCTAGACAAACACCACCCAACAAAAAACCACTAAAAGTCGAAATATCAAACACAACACCGAAAAAATGCCCATGACCTGCCTGACAAGACATTTGGACACAAAGTATCACGCTGCAGTCTCATCCACAGAAGCCTCCTCAAGAAACGCCATGCAAAAACTGAAATGTTGGGAGTTAGCAACCCACTCCAAACTGCCTGGTTTATACTGAACATTGATGCACTTGTCGGATACGATTCCACGTAGATTTAAAAGAGAAACACCTGTCCGTCGTGGGCTTCCAAATGATCCTGTGTCTTCCACTGAGCCCAGCTGCATATTTTTCCACCTCTTCTGTCACGCATTCCGCACCAAATCCTTAGTTTTTCTAAATTCCATCCCCTTCTATCAAAGAAATCAGCAACCATGATATCCAGATTACCTAGAACTTCCCTGATTTGAAAAGGGGGTCGCTGTCCAACCACACATCAAACCAGAATTTAATTTGTCCCTTCCCACGATCCATCCAATTTGACTTTCCGCCACATTTCTAAACTGCAATAACTGTCTCCAAACAGGTGAAACGTTTCCTTTTAGTACTATTGCTGGTGCTTTCACCCCACAATATAACTTAAGCAAAAAGTTTGCCCAAGGTATCGTTTGCTCCCGAAATATGTACCATAATTTCATGGAGACTGCATATACCAGATCCGACAATCTCCTTATCCCTAATCCTCTTCCAGCTTTGACTTGTAAATTTCAGTCCACGAGATCCAATGTCTCCTTTTGTTTGCTCTCAAGGACCCCAAAAAAATTCAGCCAAAATCATCTTGATCTGGTGAATAACTTATAGTGTTGGTTGAAGGACTTGCAGTAGATAAATGGGCATCGAGCACAAAACACTGTATCAAAAGGAGATGACCACCATATGATTGCCTTGTGATGTTACACCCCAAAAGCTCTTTCTCACCTTTTCAATCACCGGTTGAAAGTATACAGTTTTTTTAATACCCAGAAATATGGGGACGCCTAAATAAATCATAGGTACAACTCCTTCCCTAAAGCCCGTCACACTAGCAATCAGGTGTTTTCTATCTGTAGAGATAAGTTTGGAAGGGAAAAAAGAGCTCTTGGCTGCATTAATCAGCTGTCCCGAGACTGCCGAGTACTGGTCCAGAAAAATTTTCATCCTTTTTACACCATCAATTGAACCATTCATCACTATTAAGATGTCATTCAAATATGCTAGATATGTCACTCTATATTCACATCTAGTGGCAAAAAACATCTGTGGATACTGATGGAATAATTGGTTTAGCCCCCTCGAAAGAAACTCTGCTCTGCTGTAATGAAAAGCAAAGGGGAAATAGGGCTCCCCTGCTCAAGTCCCCTATTAGAGTGGAAAAAAACCTGATAGATGCCCATTAATTCTCACTGAAAACTAATAGTCTACAATACACCGTCTGATACATATGACCTTATCCGTGAAACCGAAAGCCGCCATTACCTTCAGTAGAAACTCCCACTGAACTCTGTCATATGCCTTTGTCATGTCCAACTTCAGCATTAAATTTCCCCCTTGAACTCGATGATGTAATTTATGATTGATCTCTTGTGCCAACAGAATATTATCAAAAATCAATCTCCCTGGTACGAATTCACTTTGGGATGGTGAGATAATTCTATTCATCAATTTGCTCAGTCGATTAGCTAACACCTTTGAAATGATCTTGTTAGACACATTGTATAGATTGATCGTCCTAAAATCTTGCCAACTTTGTGCGCTATCAATATTTGGGATTAGAACTATGGATGTGACACCCATTCCCATAGGAAGGGATCCCTCTCGAAAAAAATCTATCACAGCTTGGTGCACGTCCTCCTTGATAATATCCCAGCATGCTACATAAAAAGCAACTGAATACCCATCTGGCCCAGCTACACTATCTTCACACATCTCCCATACCACTTGCTTCACTTACTCCAGAGTAGGCAGCTCCACGAGTGTTCTATTCTCCTCCGACCTAATTAAAGATGGAATATGATCCATGATTGCCTCTTGGAACTCAATTTCTTCCCCCGTTAGCAATTCCTCAAAATAGTGAGCACTCGAAGTCTGAATCAACTCTAGACTTTCCAAGCAGACTCCATCCTGAAAATTCGATTTGCCATCCTCCTCTTTTGAACTAGATCATGGAAGAACTTCGTATTTCTATCCCCCTCTCCCATTAAGTGCCTTTTGTTTCCAGAAACTTTCCTCCATATCTAGAACCTTGAAAAGTGTTGCACGGCACTTTGCCAACTCATCTTTATTTTCCACCGTAGGGGCCATATCAAACTTTTTTTCAACAGCAACACAAACATCCTCAGCCATCCTAACAATATCATTTATGTTTCCAAAGACCTCCACATTCCACCATTTTAAATGGCCTTTCAACTGCTTGAGCTACCTGTAATTTCTGCAGGCCAAGGGGATCATCCAATTCAGCCTCACTGTAAGTTGAAAATTTGGGTGTTTTGTCCATATCTTTTGAAATCTGAAGGATGCCGCTAGAGGAGCAAAGCTCGGGAAAGATAGTAGTAGCGGGCTGTGATCCGATGTAGTTCTGCTCAGGTGTTCCACTCGCATCGAATAATCCTACGCATTCCAACTTGTAGATAATAAAAAACTGTCCAACCTCTTCCACACTCGATTATTTGTCCATGTGTATTTGTCTCCCACATAACCAACATCTAGAAGTCCCGCCAACATTATGAAATTATTGAAATCATTCACCGCCCTGGCTTGGCAATACAATCTGTTGAGTGCTCATTGAGGCTCGTTACGGCATTAAAATCTCCTCCCACCAACCAAAACTCATCCCCCATTGGCTTGATATCAAGTAAATTCTCCCATAAAACCCTTCTGTCCTTTTGACTGCATCTAGCGTAGACCAATGTCAGCAAAATATTAATAGGAAAAAGTTACGAAGCCACCTTCAAATGCAGAAACTGATCATTATCCACCAGGACTGTGTACTCTATGTTAGCGTAAAAAACAAACAATATTTTCCCAGAGCAATTTGAAATGGCTGAGCTAAACCCTAGTCTCCTTATAATAACATTTTCATCTAATGTAATGAAAGGTTCCAAGATCCCCATGAAATTTAAGCGATGATATTTCTTCAAAAAATGCACCCTTCGCATGGAAGCTACATTCCCTATCCCCCTTATGTTCCATACGATTCCTGACATCAAAGACAGTTGGAGGAGGAGGATCTTTGTGCCTGAGTCTTAGTTCTACTTGTTCGTTGATACACCACCAAACCACTTCTGGGGCCACTCTTCTCGTGCGTTTCCTTGGACTTAGATTTAAAGTTTCCCTGCTAAGCAACCACCTTGATTCCCTTGAATCTGAATCCTCAAACTCCTCAAATGTCTTTGAAAATGAGATTTCATTTGACTCCCCCTCACCCGATGAAGAGCTAGATCCCATTGCCATCACTGAGGACTCCGAGATTTATTTAATTGACAAGGCACTAGCTGTTCCATTGGAGTTGATACATTCCTTTTTGCTTTTTTTTTGCTCCCCCACTTCTCGTATACCCGCTGAATTTGAGCTGCTTTGGTAGTTTATCATAGCTCCCTACTTAGAAACTCCTAAGTTACCCACAATATTTGGGAATCCCTCACCTTCTTCTACACTTCCTGTAGTGACCCTTGTATCCTTTTCAGCTTCCCGAAAGTGATGCTGTGAAACTGTCCCCGGCCTTTGCTCCACCTCTTGTCGATCACCAGACATTTTTCTCAGTGCTCCTTCTCCCAGACTTCCTGTAGCTAACATTTCCGCAGGTCTTGGCACACTCGACCCCAAATCTCCAGAGCTTTGCACCTTTTGAATTAATATCTGACTGTCCAATTCAGGTTGTGCCAACTTTATTGAATTCTCACTGCTGCTCCTTCCCTGCTAGCTGGTGTTCTACCTCTAATCCTTTTGATTTTGATCCTTCCGCCATATTCAGCTCCGCCCCACTTATCCTCCTCCCATTTACACCCAGCTCCATACTCAACATACTTGGCTCCCCCTCAATAGCATCCTGCTCTTCCTCTTCTAAATCAGCCAGCAACTGAAAGTTGTTTCTCAGCCCACCACCCACCTTATTTGCCGTGGATTTGTCTTTAGCAGTCTCCTATCTCCATTCTATTCTGCTCCTCCGGCTGAGTATCAATTTGCTTCGGAACTTGACCTTTGCCCTTCCCAACTTCATGTTTTTTGCTCTGAACCTCCCTCAGATCCTTCCCACCATTATTGATGTTCTTTCCCAGGTTCCAATTTGGCCTTGGCTTATTTCCATTGACATAACACTCTTCTTTCGAGTGTCCCAGATGTAAGCAGTATTCACAATATTTGGGAAATTTTCAAGTTCTAACTTCTGCAATCTCTTCTCATCTCCAATGCCTATCTAGAATTCTTCAACCTTTGGTTTCAAGAGATCTATTTCTACACAAACTTTGGCCATCAACAACTTTGAACCATCCGTCGTAGCTTCGTCGACCTTAATCATCTTCCCCACCAACCGAGCTGCCACGTATAGGCAACTCTTATTAAACATATGAATGGGCAAATCCAGCAGCCTCACTCACACTGGCACAATCGACAATTTTGCCTCATGTTAAATGTGGCGATCATTTGAATACCCAAAGAGGAACTCCATCAATGTACCAGATTCCCCTCGTCCACACCCCTGCCATGTCTTTATTGGAAGTCAAATGCATAAAAATATACCCCACATGCAAAAAGCTGATATTGTACATGCTTGACAACCCTAGATCTCGAAAGGCTTGGAGAACAACCTAGGGATCTAGCCTCTTACCCGAAAATTTTTCGATCAGACCAAATCTATTAGGATTGGCCAAAGAACATACCTCCTCCTCAGTGTAGAAAATCCCCGTCTTGTTGTTGTAGACTATGCCCTCCTTAAAGTCATCCCCGATCTCCGCAAACCCCTTCTTTGAGGAACGCGGGGATGCTAGTCTCAACACCGCCGTGTATGATGGCTTTTCCAGTCGAGGAGGAAATTGATCTGACTCTGCTACCCGACCAGAAGCGTCCATAGTCGAGCCTGGAAGAGTGGGCAGGGAGGATACATCCGACATCGGCTGCCTAGGGATGTTGGCGGTCATCGCCGCAAAGGGAAACACGCTCATGACTTTGTCCTCCACAAATCGCTCAGACCAACTAGTCGTTTGATTGGGGTGAGCATCTGATTAAATCTTATTTATTTATGTAAAATTAAGTATACTATTCTCTGTCTCCCTTCACAAAATTCTATTTGTTTCAATTGTTTAGAGATACACTTGATAGGTACACTTATCTCTCCTACTAAATAGATCCATCTCAATGCTCATCAACTAGACAAATTTTTTGTATTATTTTAATTTCTTATTACCATCTAATTTAACTAACAATCTTATTTTCTTGGGTTATATATAAATCTCACACATGTTGTGAGTTTCCCTTACCTTTTGTTATCTACAATAATCGTAGAGCAAAAAGAGAAGATAAACTAAAATGCATACATTGGAAGGTATAACACCAAACTCCATGCAATGACCCAATGATTAACCTCGAGGCCATAGAAGTTCAGGGAGCGAGCATAAATTGCAAAGTGAATAATGTAGAAAGAAAGTCATGGATTTATTAAATTAAAAACTCAAAGCAATAACAGCCAAAATTCACATTAAAGTATTACTATTGACCTTAAGCTTTAAACATATTATAAGCATTATTACTCTTTAGCAAGGTTTAAGATTTAGAGTTGTGCTGAAGTATCGGTATAAGATCGGAATGAACCCTATCATGATATTTTAAAAAATATGAAATATATTAATTAAAAATATTTTTATTAATATTTGATTATTATAGATGCTTATTATTAAGTTATATTTGAGATGTTGAATGTTAGTTTAAGTTTTGATATTATCTGTGAAATGTTTTGATATTATCTGTGAAATTATTAACAAGATCGAGATTAATTAGGTGTAATGGTTAATTTTTTAGATTATATTTAATTTACTTGGGGTGGATTAATTTTGAACAAAGGCTGATTATAAGTTGGTTTTGAGTTAGATTCAAGTTTGTATTGGTTTGATTTTATGTTAGAAGTGAACTCAATTATCATCCTTGTTGATTGAGGGTATTAGGGGCCAATTTTGGTTTGAATGAGTTCATCAGGTAAGCCATGCGGTTAGAATTAAGTGGCTTCAAATTGGGCTTGATTCGAATTAATTTTGACCAGTTTAAGGTTAAACCAAGTTTATATGGGAAATAAAGCAGTTCAATTGTGTTGTGTGTGAATTTTGTGTAGCGTTGGGTTACACAGGATTATTTAACCGTTTCCCTTTTCTTTCCCCATGTAACCCTCTCCTCTATGATTCTTCTTCTGCATCTGTCTCTCTTAACAATGCATCTCTGATTGTGAGACGGAGCCATGGTATCAAGGTCAAACAAAGACACTAACCCATCCTCCTCCTAGAGCCCTATCTTCCCTCTGTCTTGATCCCTCTTTCACCCGGTCTCTTTTTCCCCTACACATCTCTTTTTCCCTAATTCCCTTCTTCTCTATGTCACGTTACACACTGGGCAAGGACACAGCCACCGAAGCAATGGTCTCCCTCCTCAGATAATCATCTCATTGTTTTCCTTTTTGATCTTCCTTCTTAGTTCCTATTTTAGATGAATTGCTATGGCTTGAACAATATGATTTTTTGAATCTTTTCTTTTTTACTTCAATAATAGTTGGCTTTCTTCGTAGTAGATTTGCTTTCCGTTCAAAATCTCTGGAAATCCTAGATTAGCTTACATTGGGAGGGATAACATTTGGGTGAATAGTTTTATTTTTTGAAAAAATTATGCTCCATTTAATATCCTTGCTGTTACTTATTATTTTAACGAGTAATGATTGGGAGAGTGAATTTGGGAGAGTGAATGGGAGAGTGAATGACGTGTAGCTAATGTGTACATGTTCGATCGTCGATCGGACACCACCGATGACCTCTGATTGCCGTCCCGAATCAAACTATGTCTTGGGGGATGGTGAACCCGGCAGGGTCGCCGGTAATTGAGATCTCGCCGGATTGACGGTGAATGCGACGAGATCATAATTGCGGCGATTCCCGATGAGTTCACCGATCTTCTTAGGACATAGTTTGATTCGGGACGGTGATCAGAGGCCGCCGGTGGTGTTCGATCGGCGATCGGACGTGTATACAATAACTACCACGTCATTCACTCTCCCATTCACTCTCCCAAATTCACTCTCCCTATCATTACTCTATTTTAACATGCTTTACCTTGTTGAAATTTGATTTCATTCTTCTTGATACATGCTTTGCACGTAAAATAATTTCAATATGAATTTATTTACTAATATACTATTAATTTAAGAGCAAACCTACCTAAATCCGTTAAAAGCAGCTATTCATTAGGGTAGTCCGGTCATGAAGCTCCTGCCAATTTGGGATTCCGGGGAAGGGTCTATTGTATGCTTACCCTCTGTTATTAGAAATAACCAAAAGAATTCAAGATACATATTATAAGATGTAAGCCCCTATTTATATACAAAGTTAGGGGCTTATTCTAGGAAATAATTAGGATTCTATTCTAGGAAATAAATCAAGATTCTATTGTAGGGAGTAATTTGTATTTTAGAAAAAAACAAATTAGGATATATATATATATATATATATATATATATATATATATAGCTAATACTCTCCCTTCACGTTGGAGCATAGATATTAATCATGCCCAACTTATTACAAAGATAATCAATCCGAACCCCATTTAAAACTTTTGCGAAGATGCTCACTAGTAGTTCTCCAGTTTTTACATATCCTGTAGTGATCAGGCCTTGTTGAATTTTTTCACGAACAAAATGACAATCAATTTCAATGTGCTTAGTTCGCTCATGAAACGCGGGATTTGATGCAATGTGAATAACAACTTGATTATCACACCACAATTTTGCTGGTACTGAAATTTTAAGTTCTACTTCAGTCAACAGTTGATGTATCCATTATTTCACACATAGACTGTGCCATAGTCGTATATTCTGACGCTGCACTGGACCGTGACACAACGTTTTGCTTTTTACTCTTTCACGAGACTAAATTTCCTCTAACAAAAATACAATAACCTGAAATAGACCTTCTATCCATTTTAGAACTTGCCCAATTTGCGTCTGAAAAATATTCAATATAATTGTGCCCATTATTTTTATATACGATCCCCGTCTGGGTGCTCTCTTTAAGTAACACAAAATTTGCTCTAGCGCTGCCCAATGATGGAACTATTGTAGATGACATAAACTGACTAAAACACTAACCGAATATGCAATATCTGGACGATTTACAGTAAGATAATTCAACTTCCCAACTAACCTTTGATATCTCTCTAGATGTTCAAATAGTTCTCCATCTACTATGAGGTCCACGTTCTGAGTTATTGGAGTACTACAAGGCTTTGTTCCTAATTTTCCTATCTCAGCCAATAAGTCGAGAACATATTTCCTCTGAGATAGAAATATACCTTTTTTACTCCTCTTAACTTCAACACCTAAGAAATACTTTAGCACCCCTAAGTCTTTTGTATGAAACTGAGTAAGAATGAAAGATTTGAGAGATGAAATTCCTGTATTATCACTTCCAGTGATAATAATATCATCCACATACATAATTAACAGAATAATATCAACTCCTGACTGTTTGTAGAACACAGAATGATCAGACATGCTTTCGTCATATCAAATTTTTGAACAACCCAACTAAATTTTCCAAACCAAGCACGAGGACTCTTTCAAACCATACAAAGATTTCCGAAGACGACAAACTCATCCCATCTCCCCCTGAGCAACAAAACCAGGAGGTTGCTCCATATACACCTCCTCATGAAGATCACTATGAAGAAAAGCATTCTTGATATCAAGCTAATGTAAAGGCCAATGATGAGTAGCAGCCAGTGAAATAAATAATTGAACAGATGTTAACTTAGCAATAGGAGAAAAAGTATCTGAATAATCCATACCATAGGTTTGAGCATATCCCTTAGCAACAAGATGAGCTTTAAGTCTGACAACTGACCCATCTGGATTGACTTTAACTATGAATACCCATTTGCATCCAATAGCTCGTTTTCCTGCAAGTAGATCAACCAAGCCCCAAGTATCATTATCATCTAAGACTTTCATTTCCTCTCTCATTACACTTCTCCAACCAGGATGAGATAGAGCCTCACGGACATTTTTAGGAACAGAAATAGAGTCAAGTGAAGCAATAAAAGAGCAAGAAGAAGACGACAAGCCGTTATTAGAAACAAAAGAAGAGATAGGATAAGTACACTGGCATTTACCTTTACGTAATGCAATAGGAAGATCATCATTTGGAATTGGATCTGACGACGAAGAAGTAGGTGCAGGACATAAATCAAAAGGTTGACGTCTGGAGTATACTTGAACAATAAGAGGCTTGTCAAGAGTCGGTTTTGAGACAGGCGTGGAGGATATGATAGAATTTACCAATAAATCATCTTCTTCCCTTTGTGGAGTCGGGATAAGTGGGGATGAGAAATAAGGTGTGTCCTCCATGAAGGTATCGATTGAGACAAGATATTTGTTAATACTGGGACAATAACACCTATAATCTTTCTGATGACGAGAATAACCAAGGAGGATACACTTAAAAGATTTCGGATCTAATTTAGTGACATGTGGACGAATATCCCGAACAAAATAAATGCTACCAAATATCTTAGGGTTAACAGGATACGATTTATTAGGAAATAGAATTTTGTAAGAGATCTCACCATAAAGAACAGAAGATGACATGCGGTTAATGAGAAAACATGCGGTAGAAACTGCGTCTGCCCCAAAAGACTTGGGAACATTCATTTGAAATAAAAGAGCTCGTGTAGTTTCAAGTAGATGTCTATTCTTACGTTTAGCTATACCATTTTGGGATGGAGTATCAACACAAGAGGTTTCATGAAGCATACCATTCTGACCCATTTTCGATTAAAATAGACTAGATATATATTCCTTGGCATTATCACTTCGCAGAGTATGGATGGACGTATTGAACTGAGTTTTAATCTCGGGAAAAAATGTACAAAATAGAGAAAATAATTCAGAATGATTTTTCATTAAATATAACTAAGTTACACGAGAATAATCATCTACAAAAGTAATAAAATACCTAAAATCAGGTTTAGATAAAATAGGACAAGGTCCCTAAATATCAGAGTGAACTAATTCAAAAGGAATTATAGCACATTTATTTACCCTTGGACTCGAACAAAGACGGTGATGTTTTGCAAACTGACATGACTCACAATCCAATGAAGACACCTTACTATATTGTGGACAAAGCTTCTTCAGCAAAGGAAGAGATGGATGATCTAGCCTACAATGAGTCTCGAAAGGAGAAGTTACACTGGAGCAAGCAAAGGATCTCGGGACAAGTGGGTCAAGAATATAGAGGCTTCTAGACTAATGTCATTTATCAATAATCTTCTTCGTCGAGAGATCTTGAAATAAATAATGGTCCGGAAAAAATGAGATGCAATAGTTTAGATTACGAGTTAATTGACTAACAGAGAGCAAATTAAATGATAAATTAGGTAAATGTAAGAAAGAAGATAGAGAAAGCAAAGGAGTAGGATTGATAGTGTCAGACCCATGAACACAAGAAGAAGATCCATCAACTAATGTAACAATAGGAGTGTTTGATTTTGGCGAAAAAGTAGAAAAGAGACTTGAATTACCTGTCATATGATTTGTAGCCCCAGAATCAATGACCATTTAGAGGATGAGGAAACTAGACGTGTTGTAGTTACCTGAATTAGCAATAGCAGTGACAGAGGAAGATGAAGACTCGAGTGATTTCTGATATTGAGAGAACTTGGCAAATTCATCTGTAAAGATAAGAACTGATTTATCAGGGGCCTCTTTAGTGGATGCAATATGAACCAAGTGTTTTTGTTGATTTTTGTACTGAAGCTTTCTGCACTCAAACTTTGTATGACCTTGTCTACGACAATAGTTACATATAATACCACTAGAATTTGACGTCCGAGTTTCAGAGTCTTGTGAGCCTCCTCCTTTGTGAACAGTTGAGTTCTTAGGCACATAATTAGTATTGCGACTCACCAAAGCACCAAGTGGAATGGGTGAAGTACTTTCTGTACGAAGAATGCGACTAAATACATCTTGTATGGAGGAGACCTCAGAACTAGAGAGAATTTGTGATTTAGCAGATTCAAAGTCAGGAGATAAGCTAGCGAGAAAGCTCATGATAGCCATCTGTTCTCGTTGGCGTTGTTGAACCTTCACATCAGGGCTAAAGGGCAATAACATATTAAACTCCTCATACGTCTTCTTGAATGCCATAAAATAATTAATCAGTGGCTGATCTTGTTTTTCCACACGGTAAAAAGTTTTGCAAACCTCATATATACGGAAGATATTTCCTTTTCCAGAATACAGAAATTCTAGATAATCCATCAATTCTTTAACAAATTCACAATGATTGATCAAACCAATTACCTCACTATCAATACAATTCCGGATCTGAAGGAACAAGCGAGTATCCTCTCTTAGCCATACCTGCCTTGAAGCTTCTTGAGGAGGGTCATCAGTCAAATGCCCATCTTTGTCAATACTTCGTAGATAAAGACGAACAGTTTTACTCCAATCCAAATAATTTGAACCATTTAACTTGTAATACGTGATTTTAGACATCACAGGAAGAACATCCGTGACAACAGAAGACATATTTTCAACCATAAAATTTTATGTAGAATAAGAGACAACTGAAAGAAGACTAACATCGCTTTAGGAAGGAAATATCCAAGTGTAATCAGATATGTGGAGAAATCACTCAGTATATTGAAGCCTAGGAGAAATTGTTGCTATAAATTCATGCACAAAACAAAGAGCTATAAATAAATTGCCGTTGACCTGGAGTAATCAAGGAAAAAAACAGTGTTGCTGTGGCTTTATTTGAAGAGGAGGAAAGCAGGGCTGAAAGCTACTGCTATCGCTCAGTAAAGAGGAAGAAAGGCTTGAGACAAACGAACCAAATCGTGGGTCATGAAGGTGCTGTTGAAACAATCGTCAAGGCAAACAGGGCCGGAGCAAGCAACGGCTAAATTCTCGTCGACGTAGTCGTAGCTGGCGCAGAAGGCGGAGTGACGGTGATGGGAGAACACCGCCTAGATGATGAACGATGTGAGGGGGAGAACCCAGCCAAGGCGATCATGTGCGCTATTAAGCAACGAGAGAGAGAGAGAGAGAGAGAGAGAGAGAGGAGCGTGTAGACCTAAATTGGCTCTGATACCATATTATTAGAAATAACCAAAAGAATTCAAGATCCATATTACAATATGTAAGCCCCTATTTATATACAAAGTTAGGGGCTTATTCTAGGAAATAATTAGGATTCTATTCTAGGAAATAAATCAAAATTCTATTCTAGGGAGTAATTTGTATTTTAGGAAAAAATACAAATTAGGATACACACACACACAACTAATACCCTCTTTGCAAGAGGTTGTTTCCAAGACTCGAGCCCATGACCTCTAGGTCACACGGCAATAATTTTATCGTTACGCCAAGACTCCCCTTCTAAAACCAGCTATTCATTGAATTGTAAATTGTTATATAATTGTAACTCAAAAGTGAAATAATACAATAACTACTATAAAAATTGAAATAAATACTAAAATGAAAACACTTTAAGCCACTAATATTGTCAAAACTTTTGGCCACCCACAGGACCGTGATAGCATGAGATGTGTATGATAGTATTTATTTATTGCCAACGAGAAATTCAACCTGTGTCGGATGACACTACTCCCACTTTGAAAATTTGACACAAATGTTCTACTTCATAACAGATTTACTTGCAGAAAATAAGTGTGCAATGATTAAATGTGGAAATAAATATTTGTGTGATGATTAACAAGTGACTATAAATAAATATAGACACTCTTTGTTGTCTTAAAGAGCAAGGATTTGAATTGCGTGCTAGGCCGGTCGGCATGGGTAGAATTTATCTTTCCTTGCCAATAGCCACTAGCACAATATCGACACTGCCACCGGCGAGGTTGTCGCGACAACGTGGTAGCCTTGCAAGGTTGCGGATAATATCACTGACCACGTGGCACCCTACACTCCCACGACATCCTTCGTGGGGCGTGGAGGACATCAGGACCCCCACGATAGCCTCTATGGGATCGCGTCACTCGCGGCAATAGCCGCAAGTTTTTTTTTTAATAATTATTTATATTTTAAGTTTAGAAATTGAATTTTTATTTTTAAATAACTAATTATTATTTTTTCCTATTAAATTTTCCCTTCATAATTTTTTTCTCTTTTATCCATTACTTTTTTTCTTTCTTATTAATTTTTTCTCATTCATTCATTCATTTTTTTTCTCCATCAAAATAAACAAAGAGAAAAAAAATCTCTTAAATTTGAAACCTGATTTAAATGCAATTAAACTCTTAATCTTTCAACATGCAAGTAAACTCTTAATCTTTCAACCTGCAATCAATTGGGTTTTGGGTTTAACTTAGGGCCAAAAATAGTGGCCCTTCATATCCATGGTCGCATGTGCCTATTGCTGACATGGTCAAATGACCTCATTGCTATGCCACATTTTTAATGGGGTTAGATGGCTCAAATGGAGGATACATTTTGATATAGTTTAGAGACAAAAGGATAGATATAGAACATTTTAAAAGTTTGAATAAATTTGAAAAAAAAAGCGTAAAGGTTTGGATAGATTATCTATGAAGTCTTTTCAGTATTGACAATAATTTTTTTCAAATAGTTATCTTAGTGCTTCTTAAAAATTCAAAATATGACGTATTTGGATAAACAGAGCAAGACTTATGCCTTATGTGTGAACTGATTTTTAAAATTTAATGGCAGCTTGAGAAAGAAATACTGAACTTTTCTGAAGGTTTAAGGGTTGTTGGAGTTGTCCCAGATGAAAAGTTAGCACTTTTTGCAGATAACTCTTGCAGATGGTTAATTGCAGATCAAGGTAACATGTTTCATCTTGGACTTCAGCTATACGTTTGTTTGCAACTCATCATCCTATTCTTTTGAGCTAGTGTTTTTTTGGCATTCTTTCTATAAGGTGGTGATGAGTGAGGTGCTGGACTTATAGTTTCGACACTCTTTTATACTATATGGACTTGTAGTTTTGGTGCTTTAGCTGGTTTAATTGGCTTTGATGAATAAAATTCTAGTTTTGCTAGTAGATTAAGTGCCATCGAGATGAAAAGAGGTATTGACTTGTGTATAAACATTATAATGAAAAATTAAAAATTGACTGGGCATAAAACAATGAGAACGTAGTAAATAAATGTTCATGACAAATACTGACAAGTCTAAATACTTTTTGAAAATTTTATGAGATCAAATTTCTGGACCAACAGTGATGTTAAGCAATTAATCGGTGATAATAATAAGAAAACATTGCTAACAAATCCATGTGCTTCTTTACCTCTGAGTCTGTTGAACTCTTACTTCCTAGTGTTGCTTCCATACTACTAATCAACATTGAGCTGGACTTTATCATCACATTTGCTCTTCCATATCTGTTTCTCCTCTCCACGAGGAAGTTCTTGCATTGACCTTGGAAGCCCCAATGTTAACTGTCTAATTCCGTCTAATCTATGACTCATAATGTTGCTTCTACCTATTAGGTCTTGTTTCATCCAATTAACGACAATCCAAAGTCACAGATCTATAACATCACATCAGATGTCCCTAACAAGGGGTGGGTGATGTGGACATGTGCCTACATTGGAATAGGAAGGATGCCAAAAACATGGGAGCTGCAAGCAAAACTTGTAATATCTAGTTTGGTGTATCTATGGGTGAAGACATGTCTTTGGTTATCTAGTTCATTAGTCTACATGTTAGCCGGTTTACTTAGAACATGCTCTGTTATGTAATTATATTGGTTATTCATGTCATTGTTTTTGGTCATGTCATGTAATTATATTTATCTGTCATGTCATCTTGCTTTCTCTTTGTGATCTAGTGACATTTATGGTGTGGTATCCTTGTGTTAGTCTTGTTAATGATTGCTCTTGGACAAGCAATTACAAACATCTGGTTGCCCACGATGA
Source organism: Boesenbergia rotunda (assembly GCA_024364735.1). Taxonomy (NCBI): domain Eukaryota; kingdom Viridiplantae; phylum Streptophyta; class Magnoliopsida; order Zingiberales; family Zingiberaceae; genus Boesenbergia; species Boesenbergia rotunda. The sequence continues at coordinate 34,096 of JAGFNQ010008700.1, read as the reverse complement.
ACTGGTTGTTAATTTAAGGTGAGAATGAGTGAATTATCAATGAATGGCTGAAAGTTGTTCCAATTTGACACAGAAGCTCTTGATGGGGTTAGTTCAGTTTTGGAATTCCACGTGACATCCATGACAAAGTTCTGGACTAAAACTAACCTTTTAAGCTGCTGAACCTTGGCCAGATGAGCTATTACAAACATCTGGTGGCCCAGAATGAGCAGGTTCTTAATGTAAGGTGAGGTTGAGTGAAATAGTGAATTAATAAATGGATGAAAGTTATTCCTATTTAACATGGATGCTCTTTTGATGGGGTTAGCTTGGTGTTGGAATTCCATTTGACATCGAGGTTCATGGCAGAGTTCTGGATTAAAACTTGGTCAGAATCATCAGCCCCAGCCCCCTCCCTCCCATTGGTGAAGTAATAGACAACATTGCTTATTTGCGTCACTTTTCACTTTTTTTCTTGCTTAAGAGTTGCCTTTAATCTAAAAGAATGTTAAATTCTTCTACTACTGAACCACTCATATTCTACAACCTCTTTATTTCTCTGACTTTATGATTTATCATATGGAAACTAATGCAAGATAACAATTTCACTTTGGGGTTGCTGTCATGGTCAACTTTATGGGACGCAGTTAATTAGAGCTAGAAGGTACTGATGTTCTTGGATAAAAAAAACATAGGAAAATGTTGATGCTTAGTTATTCACCTCTGGTAGCTATTTACCCCACTCTCATCAGTACCTTTCCATATTTTTACTCATTCTATGAAGCATGGTCACAAACATGTGGTTGATAGTTACTACATTAGTGGCATCTTTCATACATACGAGGCAATCAAGAATCTCTTCAAGCTTTTAAGTTTTTCAAAGATTAAGCATCGGTAGGTTTCAAGTATGCATTATCGAACTCAGATATTGGTCAAAGTCAACTAGATGCTACAGTTGTTATGCTGAGGGGAATCATTCCAACTTTAAACCCTAAACAACCCCCTCTACCAATATATACATATTGTTTAGGATTAGGAACATTACAAATAGACTCCTACATCTAATATATTTACAGATAAGCCCAATTAACCCATAATTCTAGCGCTCAAGTATATTTAAATATATTGTAAAAAACATACTTGTTGCACATATATTCAATTCTAAGACTTTTAATAATAGTTGGCGAATTTGCTAATTGAGTGTTAGAACTGGTAAAAGAAATAGTCCAAGTAGATTACACTTTCTCTGTAATGAAGTGACAATCAACTTCTCCCATGAAATATGAGATTCAAGACTATATATTGCAGTAAAGGTTCGTTAGCCCTGGATGCTTAACCCAAGCTCACATGTTGATAGAGCCATTGCCTAATATTCTGTTTTTGCACTCAATATTATTGCTATTTGCTTCTTGCTCTTTCAAGTTACCGCCTTGGAGAACACAATAACTGTATTTATTTAGATTGATCATCTATAGGGAACGCTCGCAACCTGCATCAGAGTATCAGATATCTTTGATCAGTAAATAAGATACTTTTACTTAAAGCACTTTTAAAGTAACATAGGATTCTTGTAGCTTCTACCTAATGATCATAACGTTGATTTTCCATAAAGTGACCGATTACACTGACAAATGAGATGTGATATGGTAAGTGTAAGATAGTCCAATTTCTACTTATGGTCTTTTGTATTTCCAGGTGTCAATTAATGGCTCCCTGCCTTAGTATCAATATAATAATACGATCTGTAAGAGTATCTATTTGGTTTATTCTCTAGCATGCTAGCTTCTTTGAGCATATTAAGTATATACTTGGGTTGTGATATCTCCCTTTGAGCAATTCACTTCTATGCTAAGTATTTGAGATCACCCAACTCTCTAGTATGGATGTGTCCATGAAGATAATCTTTCAATTATGCAATCCTGATGAATGATAATTTTATTCACATAGATGATAAGAAGAATCTTCCTAACTTATAGATGAAGTGGAAGACTAAGTGATCTCAACCATTCGTGGTCATACCTGACTGAAGAAGCATTGAGCTTAACTTCCTAAGCTGCACTTCAGCTGGTGAGATCTTTGAAGGTCGAGGGAGGTTGACAACTATAGCTGGGAAGGATATCGATGCAGTTAAAAATTATGTAGATGAAAAGGAGTTGACTTGAAGGTCACATCAATAAAGATAACGATGCAATGGAACTTCAGAGAGTAACAACCATAGCCTTTCTGGAGATGTGGATAACCAGAAGTATGCTCTTGGGGCCCGTTGTGATAATTTATCATGACCAGGGGAGGACAATATTAACAAACTAAGTGCATATAAAGGTCTTTGGTGGAAGAGAATAGATAGTAGTGAATGAGTTCTAGCCATGAAGAGTGGAAGATATATATAATTGAGAAAGTATCAAACAGTGAGAAGAGCATCACCCCAAAATGAGAGGAACACAAGCATATGTAAGAGTAGAGTCCTAACATTTTTAAAGGTGTCAATTCTATTATTCAGTCACTTTTACTGAGGTGTGTGGATTCATATAGTCTGTGTTTCTAACAAGACACTAGAAAGGGCTTAACATATAATTGGCCCTGACATTCCTAAACTTGTACACTAGCTTACGAGTGTCTACACCAACATATCAAGAAATTGGTTGCTACTTATTTCATTTGTTATAAATTAGTTTGATATAGCTTTTCTCTTCATATAATTTGTTTTCTCGCCACTGTTAGTGTTCTTGCTTATATTGTTCTTGATGCAGGGATAATGGCTACTGGTGCAATAAATGTAGTTAGGGGTACTAGATCTTCGGACGAAGAATTGTTGAACATATACAACCATTCTGAAAGGTTAGAACTTATGCATTGTTCTTGGCCAAGAAAAATTTTCTAAATTAGGTTTCACTTGAAAAGATGCACCAGCTATTGTGCCATGTCAATCCAGTAAATCTTTTCTGAACAGCAGTTATTCCCAAATTTAACTTTGGCCTTTTAAATCTACAATAATAATATTCTCAAGTTTCTTAAGCTGTATGAGATGTAATGACACTAAATCTTTTAAGCTGTTGTCACAGCATTGCACTTGTTGTCGACAGTCCACAATTTTTCAACAGGCTTGCAGAGTTTTTGATGCCAAAGGCTGATGTTAGATTTATTGTTCTTCTTTGGGGTGATAAATTATCCCTAAATAAAGAACTTGTGAAAGGCATTCCTCTATATGATTACAATGATATCGTAGAATTGGGCAGTGAAAGTCGCCACACATTGCTTCATTCTTCTAAACCGGGTATATTCCTTTTATTCCTTCAACTATTTCAGTAGAGAGTTTAACCTTCATGAAAAATGGATTCTCGGTGATGTGATTATGCTTCTTTGAATGCTAAATTGGAATCATAACTAATATGATGTTGCACATTTGGTTTGGAAATTTTTGTTGTGCTGAGCAATGAAGCATATCTTTCTGGAAAAGTTGTCAAAACATTAGACTGAGTAATCTCTTGTGCCAATAAAGGTGATGAGTCTCATACCATGTGCTTATCGCTATAATTTCATACTATATTGACACTCAACAAGCTATGATATGCTTTAACATGTGTCAAAATGGATTCCAATAATGTTTGATAGTTTTCTAACTTGTTTCTCCAAAATTACAATTGAATTGATTGTCTAACTATCATAATTGATTTTAAAAGTAAACAAATTAAGTGGAAGAATATAGGAGAAAAACTTTATTTAATGCACATTGACCAACTCCTACAAATAGACAATCTACATCGACATATTATGTCCTCTTAGGATAGGATGTAATCTTATTTTCAGAAAAAGTAAGAATTTAAACAGTGGTGACAAGGTCAAGTGTAGAGGCAAAGTATAGGAAAATGACCTTAGCCATATGCGAGCTTATTTGAGTTGAGCATTTAACGGTTGAGCTAAGATACACTCTTGCTGATTTAAAATTTTACTATCACAATTGTTAAAGAAGTCCTCTCATCAAATATTACAAGATATAAGTCTTGTTTATATTTAAAGTTAGGACCTATTCTAAGAAATAATTATAACTCTATTCTAGGAAACAAATCAGGATTCTATTCTAAGGATTAATTTGTATATTAGGTAAAATACAAATTAGGATACATCAAATTATCTCTAGCTATATTTATAATATTCTAACACTCCTCCTCAAGCTGAAGAACATAAATCATATGCACCCAGCTTATTATATATATATAGTCAATTCGAGGCTCTCTAAGTGACTTAGTGAATATATCTTCTAGTTGATCATGTGAGTTGACATAACCAGTAAATATTTCTCTAGATACAACTTTCTCTCTGACAAAGTGATAGTTTACTTCAATATGCTTTGTTCTTTCATGAAAAATTAGATTTGAGGCGATATGCATGGCGTCCTGATTGTCATATATAAGTGACATTTGTGTAATCTCACCAAATCTTAGTTCCTGAAGCAACTGTTTGAGCCATATAAGCTTTTGACTGGCTATGACCATAGCTTGATACTCTGCCTTTGCACTGGATCTTGCTAAAACATTTTGCTTTTTGCTTTTCCAAGAAACAAGATTATCTACGACAAATATACAAAATCCAGAAGTATATCTCCTATCAGTGGGAGAACTTGCCCAATCTGCATCAGAATATCCTACGACTCGAGTATACCCTTTGTCTTGATACAAACGACCCTTTTCTAGAGCGCCTCTAATATATCAAATAATGTGGATCACATCATCCCAATATTCCTTGCATGAAGAGTTGAGAAATTGACTTACTGCACTTACTGCAAATGAGGTGTCTGAACGAGTAACAATAAAATAGCTTAGTTTCCCCACTAATCGCCTGTATCGTTCAGGATCTGGAAGAGGCTCCCTTTGATTTGGCAAGAGCTTGACATTAAGATCTATCGGGTTGTCAACTGTCTTTGAGTTTAACATTCCTGTTTCTTCCAAAATATCGATTGCATACTTCCTTTGGGATATGATGATTCTATCTTTGGACTGTGCTACTTCTATCTCCAAGAAATATTTGAGTCTGCCGAGATCCTTTGTTTGGAAATGATTGAAAAGATGCTTCTCCTATGAAATCCCGAGATGATCACTACCTGTGATAACAATATCATCAACATAAACCACTAAGTAGATGCAACCAGTAGATGAGTGACGATAAAGACTGAATGGTTGGTCTCGCTCTGAGTCATGCCAAACTGTTGAATTACAGTACTAAATCTATCGAACCATACTCTAGGTGACTACTTGAGGCCATATCAAGATTTTCGCAGGCGACATACAAGACCAGAAGACTCCCCTTGAGCAACAAAACATGGAGGTTGCTCCATGTAAACTTTCTCGAGCAGGTCACCATGTAAGAAAGCATTTTGGATGTTCAACTGATAAAGATGCCAATGTCGAATCGCAACAATAGACAGGAATAGGCGCACAAATGGCATCTTGGCAACAGGAGAAAAATTGTCCCTATAATCCAAACCGAAGATCTGAGTATAGCCCTTAGCAATGAGGCGGGCTTTAAGTCAGTCAACTTTTCCGTCTGGATTAACTTTCACTGTATATACTCATCGACAACCAACAATTGATTTTCCTGGTGGTAGAGGAACGAGGTCCCAAGTCCCACTGTTTTGTAAGACACACATTTCATCAAGCATAGTCTGTTTCCATTTTGGATAGGCAGAGGCATCACCTGCAGTCTTTGGAAGAGAAATAAACGACAAAGTGGAAAGACAAGAATAATAGGAAGGAGAAAGACGTTGATAACTCAAAGAAACATAATGAGGAGAAGGTTACGAGTGGAATGCATACCTTTTTTAAGTGTAATAGAAATATCAAACTCAGGAGATGAGACCGGAGGAAGAGGCGAATGACTTGGCTCCAATGATGTGTCTACGGAAGTGTCAGCGTTGGGCGGCGGCAAAGCAGGACGAGGATGACGTTGATAAGCATGCAATGGAGGAGGAGATGGGGCTGAAGGTGATATAGAGTCCTCCGGAAGGTAAACGATAGTCACCGGCAAGGTTTAAAATCTCGACCCGTGCCGAGGTTTCGGTCCCATACCGGAACGATACGGTTTCGGTATCGTATCGTGCCGTGCCGGTACGGTTTCGGTAATTTTTTATTTATATATAATAATTATGAGATAAATATATTTATTGTGTATAATTAAAAATAAATCATATATTAATTTTATATAAGTTCTCAATTATTGAATAACTTAATATCGTTATAAAAATGAAATATAATTTTTTTTAAAAAAATTAATCTATCAATAACTCGAATTAAACCTTACTAAGTTATTAATACCAAAACTTTATATGTTCTGGAGCAAAAATGCTAAAAATAAAAAGTTTAATATCGTAATATTTATGAATCCAAATTTCAAATTTATTCTAAGATAAAAAATATTGTCTATAATAAATATATAAATTAACATAAAATACTACTTTACATATAATAATTATATAAATTATTTATTTATTTATTCATTTAATTAATTATTAATTTAAATAATATATTTTTAAAATGATAAAAATATCAGAATATTAATTAAATAATAAAGTAGTAAATATATAAAATAATAAAAAATATATCAAAATATAAAATGATTTTTTAGAAATTTTTAAAGTTTTTTTTAGATTTTTAATTTTTAGAATTTTTAAATAATATTTGAAACATTAAAAATAATTTTTAGAAAATAAATTAAAAAAATTTATTTAATTTTAAATATAGTTTTAAATATTTTATTGAGATAAATATTTTTGGGAGGAAATGTATAAAACATTTCCTCCACGAGCCCTAGCGCGGGCGAACGCGGGCGAAGCAGGCGGAGGCGGAGGCTGCGACCGGCAACTCAGGCGACGTCCGACGGAGCTTCCGCCGGCGCCGGAGGAGTCTGACGACTCTTCCGGCAGCCCCGGAGGAGTCTCGCGACGCCCCAGCACGTGCGTGGCGTTTCTTCCTCCGGCGTTGGCGTTTTTTCCTCCGGCTCTGAACGATTCCCTCTGTTGCCGCCTCCGCCCATCGCCGCATGATGCACGAAATCACGATGTCTTCGGTGCCGGTTTTGGATCTCCAACGGAACGGTAAGTATCGCCCCGTGCTGTCCGGCACGGGACGAAACTTTAAACCATGGTCACTGGCGTAGGCGTAGAAGGAGAAAACTCGAACGGGGATGCGTTAGGCCTAAAAAATGGAACCGAATCAAAGAACGTGACATCAGCAGATATGAAGTACCGACGAAGAGTAGGGGAATAACAGTTGTACCCTTTCTGAGACTGTGGGTACTCAAGAAAGACACATTTATGAGACCAAGGAGAGAGTTTGTCAATGCCAAGATCAAGAGCATGAGCAAAATATATAAAACCAAAGACCCTAGGTGGTAAAGGATGAAGAGACTGATGAGGATAAAGTACATGATGAGGTATTTTACTTTGTAGAGTGGAGGAAGCCATGCGATTGATGAGATAACACGCAGTAAGTACAACATCACCCCATAACACGCAGTATGCGATTGAATCAGAAGCCTGTCGATCCTCATATCATTTCAGAAAGTCGTTATAGGAAGGCGGTGGGGTCGCATCCGGTGGCAATTGTGAAGTGGAAGCTCAAGAAGCGACAGAACTCTGGACCATCTGAGCAACACGAGAGGGTCGACCATGTAGACTTCAACATTTATCAATCTTGTGTCCTGGTCGGTGGCAGTGATGAGTCAATAAGAATGGAAGGAGGTAACGTCAAGACTTTGGCAAGGACACGAAGGAGAGTCGCCTAGGTACTGTCCATGGTAGCTTCTGTGGGCTGCCCAAAATTTGATCAGGAATATGAGAATAATTTGTGGGCAGACCATATAAAACCAGAGACATAAAAAATTTCTTCCGATTTTCTAGCTCTGCAACAGGAGTGGCCACAGGTGGCAGCAGTTCATTGAAGTCACAAAGAAGGCTAGAGATCGAACCCAGATAAGTTGACATAGAATCCTTAATCTGATGGGCACTGAGGATGTTCATAAGATTTTTACAAACTTGATAGAGTTGCCGAGAGGTTTTTGCAAAGAATTGTTGAGCTTGTGTCCAAATAGCTTTGCAGATTTTGTGAGTGCGGAAGGCATCCCTAAGAAATGGATGGATTGTGGCTCGGATAATACAACATAACTGAGCGTCAACCTTTTTCCACACTCTTCAGTTTGGGTGAGATGTGTCTCATAATCCTATCCAACAAGCCAAAGCTCAATGTGAGAGGCCCAAGAGGAGTATTTCTTACCATTCAACTGTTCAGAAAAGAACGGTACAGTGATGTGGTTGGTAAAGATTGAGATATACAACTTTGGAGTGTCAGAGGTAGCCATTGATAAGTTTTGAGTTGTTGAGAGGTTGTCGGGGTTAGGAATAGGCGACGGAATATACATGCGATGGAGGAGCCTTCGACGTTCAACAGAGGAAAGCACATTGCGGAGAACAACACACGACGTGCAGGAAGAAGCCTTTAGCGCACCTGAAGATGGAGGCTGCGAGCCGAGGAAGAAAAGGAAGGGCTGCCTTGCGCGAGTTGGTCGTGAGGAGCGATGCGATCGAGTAAAGAGAGAGCGCGATCACGTGTGGAGAGCGACGCGTTGCATGTAGGAGAAGAATAACAGCGTCGCGAGGAAGAACAACAGTGTCGCGTGGAGAGAGGGGAAAAGAGAAACGGATCGACTAAGATTTAGGGCAAAAGAGAATTTTAGGGTAAAGGAAAAAAACTTAAACCTCGTGCTCTAATACCATGTTAATGAATTTTTCTCATCAAATATTACAAGATATAAGCCCTATTTATATACAAAGTGATGTCCTATTCTAAAAAATAATTTGACCTTTATTCTAGAAAATAAATCAGGATTTTATTCTAAAGACTAATTTGTATTTTCGGTCAAATATAAATTTGGATATATCAAATTATCCCTAGCTATATTTTTAATATTCTAACAACAATGAAATGATAATGCATTAACCTCAGATCTAGTATTTCATTAGAGAACGTAACATATGGAGATTTGACTGTCACTTGCCAATTCCAACAATCAATTGATTTTAAGGTATAAAATTTTGAGCCGTGTCGAAGTTTCGACGATACCGTATCACAGCGATACAGTTTTAGTACCATGCAGATTAGTTAGGTATAGTATCATACCGATAAAGTTTCGATACCTTTTTAAATACAAATATAATAATTAAAAAATATTTTTATTAATATTTGATTATTATAGATACTTATTATTGAGTTATCTTTGAGATGCTGAAAGTTGAGTTTAAATTTTGAAATTATCTCATAAAATGTTAGATGCTTATTGAGTAAAAGTTAATTTAGGATTAGTTAAAGTCAACTAAGTATATATGACAAGATCAAGTACATTTAAATTGAATTTAAATTAGATTTATTTTAATTAATTTAAAATTAAATTAAATTTATATATAATAATTTAATTCATAGTAGTATATTTATATGAAGCACCTGCCAATGCGGGGTCCTAGAGAAGGGTAGATGATATTGGTTCTATTATATGCAGCTTTACCTTACATTGCAAGAAGTTTATACAACTTAAACCCATGACTATAAGGTCATACAATAACAACTTTATCGTTGTGCCAAAGCTTTACCTTGTGAATGGATAAAGGAAAAAATTTAACCATCATTCAAGAGGGATTTTTTTTTTCATGGATAGATAGAGGGAAAAATTAACCATTGTTAAAGAGGTAAAAAGATTTTTTTTCCACTTTGTTTATTTACCATCGTGGATGGATGAAGGAGAAAAAAATTAAAAATGAAGGATGAAAAAAAATTAATGGATCAAGGAGAATTTTTTTTTTAAAAAATAAGAGAAGACATTTATGGATCTATTAATTGAAACACTGGCTAGCAACCTAATGTAACTCTCCTCCTTTATCCAGGCTTGGGACCGACCATGACTCGATTGTCACAGGCGTAGTTAAAGACATGTTTAAGAAATGAGAGCATTAGAGAGAAAGTCAGAGTTACATCTATTGATTAAAAATTTTGAGAGATAATTTAAGATGGTATGGACATGTACTTAGACAGCTAATGAATGTCTCAGTTAGGTGATCTGAATCTATGACAAATACATACATCAAACGAAGGAGAGGTAGGCCAAAAAAGTTTTGGTTGACAATAATAAAATAAGATAAAATTTATTTAAATATTTATGATGATATAATAGGAGACAGAGTCCAATGACATAAAAGGATCCATATAGTCGACCATCTAGTGGGATAAGGCTTGGTTGTTGTTGTTGTTTAAGAGAAGAAATTTAAACAGTTAGAAATAAAAATACTAAATAAATATTTTTTAAAAAATAAAATAAAAAATAGAAAATGTAAAATAAATAAATAAATTTAAAAAATAGAGGGCCTTCTCAATGCCACAAGGTTGCAACTTCATCCATGATATCGTGCTAGTGCCAATTTATAGGCGGAATGAAATATTTTGCTTGTGCTTACTGGCATGCTATAGTATTTGAACCCATGATTGATAGATTTGCTAACCAAATTATTGAGAGGGTTTAAGGATGAATATATTTTTATAAGTTTGATTTGTATAATATACTTGCATGCCCGTGATGACCTAGTCATGGTTGTGACAACTAGTCATGGCGGATAAAGGAGGGTTATGGTAGGTTGCTAGCCAACCAACCTTAAACTATGACAAATAGTCGATGAATGGATCCATTAAACGTTTGTGCTAATGCTAGGTTATTCCCGGAAGGAATGCATTGCCGACTGTAACTTCTCGACAAGGACTACTACATTTTCAGAACTCGGGTGTAGTGTTAAATATACAAGAGTTTGCGCTGCAGGATCCAGCTGAAACGTATCAGCAAGGACGACTACATTTCCATGAGAACTTAGGTGTAGTGTTAAATAGACAAGAGTTCTCATACCATAGGTGAGATAAGAATAAACATTATAGGAAGACCAATAGTCTAAGATTTGGAACATCAAACATAAGAACCCTTATTAGTAAAGCAATGGATACGATGATTAGGAGAATAATTAACATTTTGTGTGTACAAGAGACAAAATGGGTAGGTGAGAAGACAAAAATGATAAAAAAAACTCGGGTTTTAAGTTATGGTACTCAGGAAAGAGTAAAACAAGAAATGGAGTATTTTTGTAGATAGTTCTTTAAAAAATAAAATTGTTGGAGTAGTTAGAAAGAGGGATAGAATTATAGCTGTCAAGATACTAGTGACAAAAGAAGCTGTGAATAATTAACAAATATGCACCTTAAGTAGGATTAGATGAAGAAATGAAATCAAGATTTTGGGACGAGTTGGATGAGTTATTATAAAATATTCTGCCAAATGAAATAATTTTAATAGGAGACGATCTAAATGGATATGTCAGAGTGAAAAATAAAGAATATGAGAGGGTATATAGGGGTTATGAGTTTGGAACAAGAAATGAAGAAGAAAAAACTATATTAGATATTGTGATAGCATATGACTTTATACTAGCTAATACTTTTTTTAAGGAAAAAAACACTTGGTCACATGGGAATAATAAATCACAAATTGACTTTTTTATGGTTAGGAAAAGAGAAAGATTTGTAAAGATTGTAAGGTCATCCTTTGAGAAAACTTAATTGCCTAACATAGGTTAGTGGTGTTGGATATAACGCCTTAATCATAATATCAATAGAAGGAAAATATACACGACTTCTAAAATTAAGTGGTGGAAGTTAAAAGATGGAAAACAAAATATATTTAAGAAGAAGGTAGGAGTACAAGCATTAAGTGAAATATACGGTGACTCTCATACGATATGGGATAAGTTGGTATCAAAATTGAAAATAGTAGCCAAGAGTATACTTGGTGAATCAAAGGGACATGCATCATCAAGTAAAAAATCTTGGTGGTGGAACGAGAAAGTACAAGAGAAAATGAAGGAAAAGCGAATAACGTACAAGGAATTATAGATTTGTAAGAATGAGAAAAATTTAAAAAGATATACAATAGCCAAGAAAGGCCGAAAGAGGCTAAAAAAATCAGTAAATGAAGGAAAAAAAAATCTTTTGAACGATTATATCGAAACTTGGATACAAAAATGGGGAAAGAGATATTTATAGAATTGTTAAAGTGATAAAAAGGAAAATAAGAGATCTTAAATATTAAAGATAATGCAATATGATATTAGTAAATAATGGAAAAATAAAATAGTGATAGGAAGATATCAACTTTTTAATGAAGGTTTAGGTGATTAACTTAACTTAGGCAATTTAAGTATGTCAAATGAGTATAAAAATTTAAATTTTTATCGTAGAATTCAAACTTCAAAGTAGAACAATCTGTGAAAGGAATGCAAAATGGAAAAGTCATGGGATTAGATGATATCCTAATAGTGGTATGAAAGTGGAAAATAAGATATGAATGACTTATAAAATTATTTAATATGATATTGAAAACGAAAAAAATGCCTAATCAATGTAAGGTAAATACTCTAGTTCTCTTATATAAGACCAAAGGAGATGTATAAAATTGTGTAAACTATAAGGGTATTAAATTAATGAGTCATACTATAAAATTTTAAGAAAGAGTAATAGAAAAAAGATTAAGAAAGGAGACCGCGGTGACCGAAAATCGATTTAGGTTCATGCTTGAAAGGTTGATAATAGAAGCTATATATCTTCTTAGACAACTAATTGAAAAGTATGAGAGTAAAAGTAAGATCTACACATGGTATTCATTGAAAAAACTTACGATAGGGTTCCAAGAGAAATTATATGGAGAATTCTAGAAAAAAAAGGTGTTAGCGGAACATATATTGAACTAATTAAGGATATGTATGAGGACATAACAACCAGAGTGAAAACTTTAGGTGGATAACTGAAGCATTTCTAATATGGATAGGGTTTATATCAAGGATCAACTCTAAGTTCCTATTTTATTACACTAATCATGGACAAACGCATTAGATACGTTTTGTACTACGGTGCATGTTGTTTGCAGATGATATTGTTTTGACAGACGAGATACATGAATGAGTACATGCTAAACTAGAATCTTGGCGGGAAGTACTAGAAGTGAAAGATTTTAAGCTTAGTAGAGTAAAGACAGAATATATGAAATTTAAGTTTAGCAATATTAGACGTAATGAGACAATTATTAAGATAGGAGATACGAGTTGTATGGAACTAAGAACTTTAAGTATTTAGGATTATTTTTACAAAATTGAGTGATTGAGAGATATGTTTTACATAGAATATAAGCAAGATGGTTGAAATGGAGATTAGCGTCGGGTGTTATATGTGATCGTAAAGCACCTCTAAAATTCAAAGGGAAGTTCTACAAAACGACAATTAGACCTGCTATGTTAGATGACGCTAACTGTTCAGTTATGACTCGAGCACATGAACAGAAGATGAAAGTTGCAGAGATGAATTTGTTAAGATGAATGTGTGGATATACGAGGATGAATAGATAAAAGAATGAGAGCATTAGATATAAAGTCGGAGTTGCATCTATTAAGGAAAAACATTGGCCAATAAATGCCCCAGTGAGGCGATGTGAAATTATGACAAATACACATCAAACGAGGGAGAGGAAGGTAAAAAAAAACTTGGTTGGCATAATAAAACAAGATAAAATTTATTTAAATATATATGATATAATAGGGGACAGAGCCAATGGCGTAAAAGGATGTATATAACTAATTCATATAGCTAACTTCACCTAGTGGAATAAGGCTTGGTTATTGTTGTAAGTTTGTATAATATACTCAAACCATCTTGAGCGAAACCAACTTAAGCGTCTTGGGACCCATTTGCAATTATGTAACTTCGATGTGTTTGTTGCCTTTTCTATATCAATAATATCTAGATAAGGAAGTGTGGGGCTACCTAGGGTTAATGAGATTGGCATAATTCCCCCTAATAATATTAATATTAATCATTATTAATTTAGTATGCTTCTTTTTCTTATTTTAATATTTTTTTAATGTAGACCGTGTAGGCCCTTAGTGCTCAGGCACTAGGTAGTTGTTTAGAACCACCTTTTGAATATCTTGCTCATTAATCATCAACTGAACTTTTACAGGCCAAAAGTATGTTTATGAAGCCATCAGTCCTGAAGACGTTGCTGCAATAATGTATACAAGTGGAACAAGTGGCTCCCCAAAGGGTGTAATGCTCACCCATAAAAATTTGTTGCATCAGGTATGAGAATCCTTTATCTGATCAACTAGTATGCTGTCCAATCTAACCGTACATATTTTCCAGTACCCTTGTTGATTTAATACCAACATCTTTGTACCAGAATATGACTGTCCTAACAGATACTTCTACCAATCCCAAACTTAATATTTATAATTTCCAAAATCTTTTGTTTGAGTTTGTTTCCTGACTATCAGAACCATTATAAATACAGAAACCTTCTTTTGTGCTTGTGGGTGTCTACTGTCTATCATAATTCTTCTCTTTCTCATATGTGAGCCTCATTCTGATTTCTGCAAGTTTTTTTGCAGATACACAACTTGTGGGAGATAGTACCTACTGTAACTGGAGACTGTTTCTTAAGCATGTTGCCAACCTGGCATGCATATGAACGAGCTTGTGAGTATTTCATATTGATCCATGGGGTCAAGCAGGTTTACACAAATGTCCAACGGTTGAGGGTAAAGTTTTGCATCCTTGTTTCTGAGAATTAGTGTGTTCGAATTAGTGATTTGTAGCAATTCATGTAGGATTTTGTTTGGCAATCATGATTCCTATAGTAGTGACTGGTGTAGCATTGTTCCCACCTGGTGAATGCTATAAAAATGATAAGAAAATAAAAACAGTGGAATTCTTTGTTAGATAATAATCCACTTCATTGGTTGGAGTTCAGTGGAGACTAGAGCATGGGAAGTATGACAAAAAGGAGGAAGGATGAGTCATAACCATCTATTGTCTACCTCCCACCTGGTAAAAGCTTTAAAAATGATAAGAAAAATTGATCAAGAAAATAAAAATAGAGGAATTCTCTGTTAGATAATAACCGACTTCATTGGTTGGAGTTCAGTGGAGACTAGAGCATGGGAAGTGTGACAAAAAGGAGAAAGAATTGTCATAACCTTCTATTGTCTACCTTTCTCATTGTCCACCACACTGCTACTCTTTATCAGGAATATAATGGTTTATTCAATGTTAATTTATTCCATCACGGATGTGCTAATTATGCTACAATGTTCTTTAATCATATTTCCAAAGAGGAGGAAGTTAATTGTACTCTTCATAATTCCCCCTCTCCTTGGAGCCGCTTGCATGAACATGTACATGGATGACTATGTAAATGCTAAGTTGTTAAAGAGATACAGAAATGTTTCTTCACCTTTTTTTGGTATAATGCCAGTGAACCAAATATAGTAACTATACATTAGGGAGTGTGAAATGAGCTGGTCTATTTGAGTTAGTGTTGCACTGGTTGGTCCTTGTACAGCTTTCTGATTGTACCAGTAAAGTTCAGACAGATTCGAGCAGAACTTGGGACCAAATTTTGGATTAGCTTTTGAATATTCTAATTTTCCAGCTAATCTGTATAAAACTAGCTAATGATTTATGTTTGATGTAGTTACATTGGAATATATCTTTTCTTATGTAAAACAGTGTGTTCTTTGAGGTTTGTTTCTTTTGCAAGTTGTTAACACAACCATATGGTTTTCGTGCCTGAAGTTTTATGTTCTTCTGTTTGTTCTTTATTTCCTTATGACAGGATGATTTGAAGCGCTATCAACCTCAGTACCTTATTTCTGTTCCCTTGGTGTATGAAACACTTTACAGGTCAGTTCTCTTAACTCAAGCAAAATTGTTGCCATCTATTACTATCCTGTAAATGATGATTAAAATAATCACTGGAAATTATCTCAAATAGACTCAGTTTGTTCTTGTTATATATGTATGACTTGACCATCTTTCTTTTATCAATAACTTGTGGAGATTGGTTTCCTCCACAGTCCCTACACTAGGAAAAAATTTCTTGATAAATGGAAAGGCTGGGTTTACCTGATTCATTGTTCTAAAATACGGCCACCTATAGAGTCTGGACAAGGACCACTTCACCTATCAAATATAGGGTTCTCTTTAGACATGGCTATAAAAAAAAAAGTAGCCTAGCTGTCCATCTAAGCAGTCCAGGCAGGGTAACAAAGAGTTTGGGTGGGTTTAATTTAAAACAAAAAGGGTTCATTTGACAAAATTGGTCATTTGAATAAGAAAATGTTGAGACTCTTTTCTAGAGCTCCTTTCACTGTCAAATTGCCAATCATCAATGCAATAAATGCTAATCATATTTTCCTCTTACTTTTTATATCCTTTCAGAGCAATCTTCCACATATTCTTTTGCCTAGTTCTTCTCTTGTCATGGTTGACTGTTGTTCATTTAATCTTAGCTTTATGTGTTTTGTTCTCCAAAAACATGCAATGTGAAATATATTTTGTTATCGATTACTTAACAGTCTGTTGTCTATTCTGATTAAGTAATATATTTTGTTAATATACTTGCTAGTCATTCTTAATATGAATATCAATCTATTTTATTTTAAAAAATTTTTAGTGTTACTCTGAGTGAGACCCCTTCCCACAGTTGGAAATAGTCTGTTGATGAGAAGGTTTCATCGGCAAAACTGGCACCGGTCACAGGGTTGTGCCTTGAAAATTCCAGACGGTGTTTGAAGCACATACATACTTAGTATTGCATGCTAAGTAGAGCAATTATGTGCGAGTAAAACACCATTATTTGGAAAGGAGTTGAATGATGTATAATGTTTTCTAGTTGCAGAAATAACATATGTTTAAGCATTAAAAACACAGTTACAAAAGTAGTAAAAGACAAAAGAGCTCAAAAGTAGCAATGCTCCAACTTGGATAGTCATGGTGTCTCAAAGCAGTAAAGTAGCAGGGCAACTCGTGGCCTGGCTCAATGTCTATTAGCCTCAAGCTGATTTGGAGGAAAATATTGGTTAGCATTGCAAGTAAACTAGTAAGAGAGACTCCTAATGGATCCAAATGAAAAAAGGGTAAACAAGCATAAATAAGAAGGATAGATGCTAATCTCTATAGTATAATTTCATTCCCAAAGAAGGAAACTCAATGGTATCTCAAAAAGAGAGCGCCAATCATCCATATAAACGAAGGCATCACTTCAACCGATAGGCCAAAACTCTATGACCATGTTATCACTAGCTAAGTTCAACCATCAAGGATCAGAAAGTGCAGTAGACAGAGGGGAGTGGTCGAGAGATAATTAACATTTTGGGGGAAAAAATCAAACAACCTACCTTATTATCATTATCATTTTCGTCAAAAAGGTGTCTTTTTTATAAAAAAAAGAAGTCAAAACAGTGCCCTAGTACAGAATATCCTCTTTGTTTAGTTATTACGTAGTTGCTATAACGTATTTGTAGAATATATTGTAAATATGGATAGTTTAATTTATGCAAATCAGATTTTATTTATTTAGGCAGATCAGATCTTATTTCATTTGATTGTATTTCATTCCATAAATAAGTAGGGAACAACAACAACAATAGCAATCAAGCCTTATCCCACTAAGTGGGGTCGCTATATTGATTCTTTTACGTCATTGGGCTCTATCCCCTACTATATCATGTATAGTTAAATAAATTTTATCTTGTTTTATTATTGCTAATCGAGTCTTTTTTTGTCTTCCTCTTCCTCATTTGATGTGCGTATTTATCATAGTTCACATCACCTAACTAGAGCATTTATTGTCTGTCTGCGAATATATCCATTCCATCTTAAATGTGTCTCTCGGAGTTTTTCCTCGATAGATATCACTCCGATTTCCTCTCTAATGCTTTTATTTCTTATTTTGTAGGAAAGTTCTATAAAACATAATGTTGGGATATGACTTGAGCACATATCCAAACTTATTTCTTAATGAAGATGTTAGTTCCTTTCAGTGTGAGTTTTGTCAATTTGCTAAACACACACGAGTATCCTTTCCAACCTTAAGTTACAAACCACCTAATCCTTTTCACTCATTCATAGTGACATTTGGGGACCATCCCATATTAAAACTCTTACATGAAATCATTGGTTCGTTTCATTTGTTGATGGTAAATCTGTAGTGAGTCACATATTTGAACAGTTCTATACTATAATTCAAACCCAGTTTCAGACATCTATTCAGGCACTTAAAACCGACAATGCCAAGGAATACTTTGCCTTGAATCTTGGTGCTTTCTATCCTCAAAAGGCATCATCCACCTTAGTTCCTGCGTTTACACTCCTCAACAAAATGGGATTGCCAAATGCAAAAAAAGGCATCTTCTCAAGGTAGCTTGCTCACTCATGTTCTCTTTTAATGTACTAAAAAAATTTTGGGGAGATACTGTCTCCATAGCCACCTATCTCGTCAATCGACTGCCCTCTTGAGTTCTCAATTTCCATAGTTTAGTTCAACTTCTCCTCAAATCATACCCCACACCAAGGTTATCTCTCAAAACATTCCTACAAATGTATTTGGTTGTACATAATTTGTTCATATCCACCATCACAATCGCAGTAAACTTGATCCAATATCCACCAAATGTATTTTTCTCGACTACTTATCATTCCAAAAGGGCTACAAATGCTACTCACCCATCACCAAGAAAACCTACAACACTATGGATGACACTTTCTTTGAACAATGACAATACTATAGTTCTGATATTCAGGAGGAGAATCTAAGTGAATACCATCATTCATTACACTGTTCTAGACTAGACCCCGACATCATTCACCGTCTATCTAATCCCCTTGTGTCACGTCCCATTCCTGCATCTCCTCCTCCTGCAGTGAAGCAATTTTGTGTATACACAAGATGAAAGACACATTCATCGCCAGTTCAAGAGTTAGAACCAGGTCCAACTCCCACAGACATTCACTCAGGAACAATACTCAATCATGAATCTATTTCACTTGTGGATAATAACCTTGACATTCCAATTGCTTTAAGAAAGGGAGTTAGATCCTGCATGTGCATCCCATCGCCATCTTTATTTCTTATGAAGAACTGTCCCCAAATTTTCGGGTGTGTGTCTTCGCCTTTGATAATTTTCATGTTCCAACCACCATTATGAAGCTCTTAAACACCTTGGATGAAGAAAAGTTGTTGATGAGGAAGTAAAATCCCTACAAAAGAATGGTACATGGTTTGATTGTGAACTACCAAAGGGAAAGAAAGCATTTGGGTGCAAATGGACTTTTAAAGTCAAACATAAAGCTGATGGTACAATTGAAAGACTAAAGGTAGCCAAAGGATTCTCACAATCCTACGGCATCGATTACCAAGAAATCTGTGCTCAAGTGGCCAAGCTCAACACTATCAAAATCTTATTCTCTCTTGCTGCAAACAAGGATTGACATTTACACGACATCAAAAATGCATTTTTAAATGGTGACTTGGAAGAAGAAATTTACATGGAAATTCCCCTGACCTTGGTACCCATAACAACAATGTATGCAAGCTTCACAAGTCATTATATGGTTTTAAGCAATCTCCTAGGGCATGGTTTGACAAACTAGCTACTTTTGTGATAAAGCATAGATGCACTCAATATCAAGCAATCACACCTTATTTATAAAAATCTCTCCTGAAAGACAGATCACCATTCTTATTGCCTATGTTTATGATATCATCATCACTGGTGATAATGAGAAAGAAATTGTAATCTATAGGGGCTCCTCACTCAAGAATTTGATATAAAAGATCTCGGGAATCCAAAATTCTTTCTTGGCATGGAACTGGCTCGATCTAAACATGGAATATTCCTATCACAACGGAAATACACGTTGGACCTACTAAAAGAAATTGGATGCAAGCTTGTGGATACTCCGATGGACGCTTCCAACAAAATTGGCTCTCATGCACTGGTAGACGAGGAGATATCAACGACTTGTAGGACGTCTCATCTATCTATCCCACACACGACCTGATATCGGGTTTCCTGTTAGTGTGGTAACTCAATTTATGAATAAACCTACAGAAGAACACATGAATGTTGTATATCGAATCTTGAGATACCTTAAGAGTACCCCAGACAAAGGGTTGCTATTTCGAAAGAACAAAGGTTGAGGTATACATAGGTATTCAGATGCAGACCAGGCTTGATTTGATTGTATTTCATTCTATAAATAAGCAATGATCTTCATGCACTAATTTAACATCAAGAATTTGAGAAATTCTTTATTCAAGTTCTTTCTCTTTCTCTCAGATTTCTTCAGTATTAAAGTCAACTGGCTCAACTTAATCAAAGTTACTACACAAAATATTATTACATCAAAATACTATTTATTAACTTGGTTAAAATTATTTAAACTTATCAAAATCAATTTATTGTTGATTCAATAGCTATTACAAGTTGTAGTAGCTATGGCGTAACTGCTATAATTATAGCAGCTGTGGTCTGTGGACGATAGCTGCAACAATAATATTGACCTTAGTGTGACCACATTGAAGCTATTTTGACCAAGTTTAGATAATTTTGACCAATTTGTAAAAAATATATTGATATAACACTGCTCCATGTAAAGTAATTTTGATCAAATTGGAGCAATTTTGCTCTATGTTGTAGCAGATACTTTAACACTTTATGGCAGCTACACCACAGCTGCCACAAGAGCACTGGAATAAGGGTAATCTTCGGGATAAGAAATATGTTGGGGTGTTGTTTTGACTCCTTTTTTTTTAAAAAAAAAGAAGCGTCCTTTTGACGAAAACAATAATAAGGAACACCCTTTTGATTTTTAGTTCCATTTGTTTGTGTATATGCGTGTGAGATTGATATGTTCTCTTATTCAATGAGCAAATACACATGCAACCCTCATAATTAACCAAAGACAAGGAATAACATTTGAGAATGTCTTAGCAGTATTAGAGAAATGTGAATCAAGAAAGTTGTCAAAGCTTGTTTGGGAACTAGATCCAGAACTGGTGCTTGTGACAAATAAACTTGTAATATGGTTGATTCAGATTGTTGATATTGTTTATGCATAATTTGGTGAAATAACACAAGGTTAACCAAGCTATCTAGTCTGAAGTTCATAAAAAAAGATTCCTTTTAGCATCTCAATGTTGGTAAGCTGAAATCTAGTGACTCGAAAAATATTTTTTCAGAGTTTGAATTTCTTATATTTACAGCATCTTATGTTATTTTCAATATTGGTAGTTCTCTCTTATTAAACATTATGGAGACACTTCTTTAGAGCATTTCCTTAATATTTTCTTGGTTGTGGAGATTTCATGAAATATCATTCATGGTTTAATGTGTTGTCTGCTTCTGGAGTTCCAATGCCAGCCAAAATGGTATGGTTTCAATACCAAACTATGCGGACATTTTGCAGACTTCAGAATATGTTGAAGCATATGGCAAGATTACTTTAGATTGGTTTTAAATAATTTAAAACTATAGTAGTTCATTAATTGACAAAATATTCTCAGTGAAATATTGTCACAGTCCGTACCTATTTAATGAAATTCTGCATATTCATCTTCAGTTCGATCCAGAAGCAGATTGCTTCAGCGTCTGGGGCGAGAAAGTTTTTTGCACTTACAATAATTAAGATAAGTTTATTATACATGGATGCTAAGAGGATTTATGAGGTGGGTTATCCAATATGCCTAGTTAATGACTCAATTTGTGGATTTTCATCATTTTGTTTCACTTTAAAGTTGATTCAACTTATCATATATCAATAATTTGTGAAGGGTAAAGTCTTGACAAACAGACTTATTCGAGAACCATTAGTTATTTCCATGCTTGACTGGTTGTGGGCTGGAATTATTGTTGTCCTCCTTTGGCCACTGCATAAGCTGGGAGTGAAGCTAGTGTATAGCAAAATTCACTGTACTATTGGAATATCAAAGGTATCAGAGTAACTTTTATCTACATTTTGATAGGTGTATGATTTTTTTCTTAAAAAATAAATATGATCAGGTAATTATATGCAGTTTGTCTGAATAACTTGCAGAGATTTGTTTGACAAATTGCAGGCTGGTATAAGTGGTGGTGCAAGTTTACCTTTGCATATTGACAGGTTTTTTGAGGTTAGAATACAAATATGACATGTCATTAATAATTAAGGTCTCTATTTATAGATAACACTGTTGCAGGCTATTGGGATTAAGGTGCAAAATGGTTATGGCCTAACAGAAACTTCTCCTGTTGTAGCAGCACGGCGTCCTTCTTGCAATGTAATTTAATTTATCCTCATTGGTTTACAAAAAAGTCTCATCATCACATACTAGTGAAATTGTTTTGGCCTCTTGAAACAATCAATTACTAGAACTATTCATTCTTTCTTGTGAAGCTCTGTAGAAGAACAAGGGAAAACATTTCTATTTCCTCTATCTAAAATTGCATCCCTACTTGTGGTACTTGTCCATTTCTTGTCATTGTGTTTCCCTGTTACTGTTCCTTTTATTACAAAAATTGTATGCAAGAAGTTGAACAAGGCTTAGACTAATGGTCTTGGGGGCTGCATACTGTAACCTTGAAGCGGGAGTCCCCATCTTGCAATCGTTGACAAGATTATAGGAAGTGAGAATAACATCACTCCATAAAGAAAGAGGGCATACATGTTTAGGAGTAGATAGGGGTGTAATCGAACCGAGCCGAGCCAAACAATAAGAGGCTTGAGTTCGGGCTTGGTTCGTTATCTCTAAGCTCGAGTTTGATTCGAGCTTTAGTTCTTAAGCTCAAGCTCGACTCGTAATAAAATTAAATAGCTCAAGCTCGACTAAAAAAAACTCGTTTAAAAATTAAACGAGCTTAGTTCGAGCTCGTTTAAGATAATTAGCTATTATAATTAATAATATATTAATATATTAATTATTTATGTGACACACACACCCACACACACGAGCCTCTTAACGTGAGCTCACGAACCAAATACTGTTAAGACCGAACTGTGCTAGATAATATTTTCGAGTTCGAAATCAGGCTCGAGCTTGGCTTGTTAACTTAAATGAATTTTTTTGAGACCCGACTAGCTCGCGAGCCGCTTGGCTCGTTTACACCCCTAGGAGTAGAGTATGAGCATGTCTTAACATGATGTCAATTCTTTCATTTTAATACGCCAGGTTGTTGGGGTGTACAAGTATATGAAAGCTGAGTGGGATAAATATTCCCTAGTATTGCCATTATGCAGGCACTTGATGAAATATCAAATTGTTTTTTAATTCCAGCATTAAAGGAAGAAAAGATTGCAAACAATTCAATACGATCTTTCATATCTAAAACTAAAAATAGAAATGACTAGATTTAGACCACAAATAACTTAATAAACGATAACAACAAAGGGTATACTGGCTCCCTTATGAATATCACTAAGGAAAGAGAACATAGTATGTTTATGTAACTGATAAATGACATATGATTCACATTTAAGAGCTTGAAGATTAAAAAGATTAGAAATCTGCTTTAAGTTTTGAAGAGGAGGATGGCTAAGAGAGGTGAAGGCGTAGCTGAGGGTTGATAACAATGGAGGTATATCCAATTGGTACATTCCATGAGGTTTACGCCTGACTCTAATTATTAAGCTTGTTTTAAATCTTGAATAGAAATAGTATTAAAGGTGATAGAATAATTCAATGATTTAGTGTTAATAATAGTAAGCTCAATGGAAGCTTAGGAATATAAAAATGTAGAAGGCAAATGTAACGAGATTACAATGGAACATCTCTCATGTCATTAACCAATTGGTGAAGCCCATTGGCTATTAAGATATTGGTAGGTCATGTGGGTGGTGTATACCAGAGAGGATGGTGCATTACTAGACCTTACTAGAGGTATATTCAGAAGCATTGGGATGATGCATGGACGGGAGCCTCGACACAAAAAGACCTCCGAGTACTCCTTTGGTAGAACAACAACCGTTGAACTAGACTAAATTCACTAAGTAGAAGAAGTAGAATACATCCCCCCGTTTTTATTTTTTTTTGTAAAATTTAGCACTATTAATTAAGTGTACATTAATTGCCGAAACAATTTTAGTACTTTTTAAAATTTTAAATATAAGTGTGTATTAATTAAAAATTCATTTTATTAATATTTGATTGCTATATATGCTCACTATTGATCTTTTAGGTGTTGAGGTGTTAAGTTCATATTTCGATATTTTCTCATAAGATGTCTGATGCCGATTAAATTTTTGTAGCAATTATAGAAAGGTATAAATTTAAAAATTATTTTTAATTATTAACAATAATGAGTAAAAGATGAGTAAAAGATGAAAGTTGCAGAGATGAGAATGTTAAGGTGGATATGTGGACAAACGAGGATGGACAAAATAAGGAACGAGAGCATTAGAGAGAAAGTCGAAGTTGCATCTATTGAGGAAAAATTTCGAGAGACACGTTTGAGATCGTATGGATAAAATGTACTTAGACGACCAATATAAGCCCCTGTTAGGCGATATGAAACTATGATAAATACGCACATTAAACGAGGAAGAGGAAGATCAAAAAAGAATTAGTCTGCAATAATAAAACAAGATAAATTTTATTTAAATATAGATGATAATTTAATAGGGGATAGAGCCCAATAGCGTAGAAGGATCCATATAGCTGACCCCACCTAGTGGGATAAAGCTTGGTTGTTGTTTTTGTTGTTGTATTTGTAAATTTTTAAAATTTATTTGAAATGTTTAAGAGTTATATTTTAGATATTTTTAGATTATATTTTAGAAAAAAATTAGTAAATTTTAAATTACTTTTATAAAATTTTAAACTTATTTAAAAACTTCAAATAATTCTTCATATTTTATAACTATTATTAATAATAAATTATGTTTATAACTATTATATATAATTAACATCTATATACAACAACATCAACTAAGTCTTATCCCATTAGATGGCTATATGAGGCCTTCTTTGCCATTGGGCTTTCTCTTCTACTATATCATCATCTATAAAAAAAAAGCAGTTCGGTACATGAAGCTCCCACTAGTGGAAGTTCTGGGAAAGGGTCAGACCACATTGGGTTAATTGTACGCCGCCTTACCTTACTTTGCTTTTACTGTATCATCTATATTTAAATAAATTTTATCTTATTTTATTGTACTAACTAAGTCTTTTTTGTCTTCCTCGTTTGATATACGTATTTGTCATAATTTTTACATCGCTAAGTACATGTCCATACCATCTTAAACGTTTTCTCTCATCCTAACTTTCTCTTTGACGTTCTTATTTTTTATTTGTTCATCCTGTCCGGACATTTACCTTAACATTTTCGTCTTTGCAATTCTCATCTTCTATTATGTACTTGAATCATAGCCCAACATTCAATTCTATATAACATAGTCGGTTTAACCACCATTTTGTAGAACTAAGTTTTAGAGGTACTTTACGATAACAAAGAACACCGCTCTCCTCCATTTCAACTATCCTACTTGTATTTTATCTAATACATGTCTCTCAATTCTTCCATCCTTTTGCAAATATAATATTAAGTACTTAAAACTCTCAGTTAAACACAACTCGTCATCTCCTATTTTAATAATTGTCTCATTACAACTAATATTACTAAATTTAAATTTTATAAAGCCTATCTTTAATCTGCTAAGTTTAAATCCGTTCACTTCCCAAGTTTGCTGCTAAGATTCAAGTTTAGCATTTACTTCTTCACGTGTCTGATCTACCAAAACAACATCATGCACTAGGGTATCGTGTCTTGGATGTACCCAATGAGTTTGTTCATGATTAGGGTAGAAAGTGGGACTTAAAGTTGATCCTTAGTGTAACCCTATCTTTATAGGAAATGTTTCAATTAATCAACTTGAAGTCTTTACTCTTGTTATTATATCCTTATACATATTCTTAATTAGTTTAATATATATTACGCTAATACCTCACTTTTGTAGAATTCTCATATAGTTTCTTTGAGACTATTATAATTTTTTCTAGGTCAATGAATACCATATGTAAATATTGCTGCTCTTCCCAATATTTTTCAAGATGTATAACTTTTATTCTCAACCTTTCAAACATGAATCCAAATTGATTTTCAATTACCGTGGTCTCCTTCCTTGGTCTTTTTTTTATTACTCTTTCAAAATTTCATGGTGTGACTCATTGGTTTAATACTCTATAATTTGTACAATTTTGTACATTTCTTTTGTTCTTATATAAGGGAATGAGAGTTTTTACCCTCCACTTACTAGACATTTTTGTTTTGTTTTCAATTTCAGGTTGAATAACTTTGTAAGTCATTGAATACTTTATTTCTTAGGCACTTCTATACATCTATCGGAATATCATCTGGTCCAACTATTTTTCTATTTGACATTTTATTTGAAAATTTAAATTTCTATACTCCTTTAACATACTTAAATTATCTAAATTAAGTTAGTCACATAAATCTTCATTAAAAAATTGATGAAAATACCTCTTCGATCACTTAATTATTTCCTCATCATTCAATAGTATCTTATTGTATTTATCTTTAATGCATCTTATTTAATAAAATTTCTTCCCCTTTTTCGCTTCAGCTATTCTATAAATGTCTCTTTTCGTTTCTTTTGTATCTAGTTGTCGATATAAGCATTTAAAAATTTCATTATTAGATTCATTCAGTGTTTTCTTGGCATCTTATTTTGCTACTATATACTTTTTTATTTTTTTCTCGTTTTTGCAATTGTATAATATCTTATATACTATTCATTTTTGTTTCACTTTCTCTTATATTTTCTCATTCCACCACCAAGATTATTTACTTGATGATGTACGCCCCTTTGACTCACTGAGTACATCTATCATTTTTAGCTTTAATATCATCTTATTCCATGTATTTGAGTCATAATGTATTTCTCCTAATACTTGTACTTCTACCCTCTTCTTAAATATGTTTTACTTCTTATTATTTAACTTTTATTACTTAATTTTAGGAGTCGTGTATATTTTTTTTCTATTGATATTATATTTAAGGTATATATCTAAAACCATTAACCTATGTTGGATAGTTAAGTTTTCTCCTGGGATGACCTTACTATTTTTACAAAATTTTCTATCATTCTTTCTAACCATAAAAAAGCAATTTATGACTTATTATTCACACTTTTGAACTGATTAAGTGTTTTTATCTTTTCTTGAAAAACATATTAGATGGTGTAAGTTCATATGCTATTAGAAAATTCAATATAATTTTTTTCCTTCTTCATTTCTTATTCTAAACCTATAACCCCATATACCTTATCATATATCTCATTTTTCACTCTTACATCATTATTAGATCACATTCTATTAAAATCATTTCGTGGAATGTCTAAGTTCTAAAATTTAGATTTGGTGTCTTCATCTAATCCCACTTGAGGTGCATATATGCTAATTACATTAATATTTTTTTTACCACTATTACCTTGAGAGCTATAATTGTGTTCCCCTTTCTGAAATCATTAGAGAACATGCTACCGATGAGTTGTCCAGAATGTGATGAAGTCGCTATGATTAGGAGGAAGAATAGAGTGGATTGTCTTCTGGGTTGACCGAATCATTGGACTTTAAGAAAAAGCTAGGAAGGAGTTGAAGGTGCAAGAAAGTCTTTGGTCAGTGATACCTACAAGGCTGCTAGAAGAAAAGTAAAGAGAAACAGAGCATTAGATGGACGGTTGGGGGTGCCCCGACTCGTTCACTCCGACGCTCAAGTCAGTGGAGTAGATATGGAGGAAAATCGAAGATGTATAATAAATGCATGCATGTAAAGGTGTGCGCGTACATTGGCCTATGATGGCGGGGCTTTTATAACATGAAGGAGTGAGATGTCTCATCTGCGCCATTAAAGGGGATGGTGTGCTTCTAACAGGATGTCGTATCCCCGTAAAGGGGATGTCCCATCACCGTTTCAGGGGTTACGTTACTCATGTCTTGCACTGTAGGAGTTCGTGGGGGATCGCGCTATATCATCTATGTTGTCCCACTTGTCATATCAGTCTACGTCCTATTGAGCAAATTGATGAGCCTGTGAGCTTGGGATAAGCGTCGGATCAGAGTGGGGGTGAGCAAGAGCATCTGAACGACGGAGCTAATACGAGATGAGCTGGGTATCCGATCAGGGAGCTAAGCCCTTGAGTCGGGTTGACCAACTAGATTAGGATCGGCGGGGCTGAATGGAATGCAGGGTCTATGGAGCGATAGCGGCAATGACGGGATCGTGCTCGACGGTGGAGATAGCAAAGGGGATGAGATGAGCGGTGGCGAATGCGGCGAGGGAGGAGATTCGACGGAGCCCGACGACTAGGGAGGAGATGTCCGGCTGAAGCGGCAAGGGGGGTGTGACTGGCATTGTGAGGAAAGGGTGTTGATGGCACTGGGGCTGCGGAACGGCGGAGAATATAGTGGCAGCGCCGAAAGGGTGCGTCGAAGAGGTGGGCACCAGAGTATAGGTGGGGGAAAGCTAGGGCTTGTAGCAGCAGTGAGCATGACGGTGTGAGGGCAAGAACAAAGAGGGCGGTGAAGAAGGTAGCCAGAGAGGGGAAGAGGAGGACGGGGTTGGCTGTTCTCGTGGACTGTGGAGATCCGTTGATAGGGGGAGTGATGATGGAGGAGCCCGATGGGTAGGGAGGTGCTCCTCCTGTGAGAAAAAGGGTATGCTTTTCTTTGAAGAACCCTCTAGAAAAAAGAGAGCGGTGAAATTCCCAAAAAAAGAAATCCCTCCTACCCACACGACTTTACATCCACCCCACATCATACTCCTATTATTTCAACCTTTTGCAAACTATCTATAACAATACCTACTCTATATCTTATTTTACTCCTTGTGTCCATAACTTAAAACTCGAGTTTTATATTATCTTTGCCTTCTCTCCTATCTATTTTGTCAATATACGTATAAAATATTAATTTTTCTCTTAGTCATCGTATCTACTACTCTATTGCTGTACTAGTGAGCGTTCCTGTGATTCATGTTTTAACTCTTAGACCATTATAAAATTTATTCTTATTTAACTTATGGTGTGAGAACTCTGGCATATTTAACACTACATCCAAGTTCTCATGGAGACGTAGTGGTCCTTGCCGAGATATTATAGTCGAACCCTGCAATGCGTTCCTTTCGAGAAATAATCAAATATTAATAAATAGTTTGATGAATCTATTCATTAAACCTTTGCATTTTAATACTAGCTGACAACCTAATACAACTCTCATTCTTTTTTATCTGGGCTTGAGACTAGCAACGGCGGGTTTAATTAACATCTATATATACTATTATATATGCTGTAACAGTTTATATATGCTATAACAATTATATATAATTAACTCGAAGCTATCTATGTCAAAATTTAATATAGCAATTATATAATTAACAGTTTATCTAGGTTATACAACACCCACTCTTTTTTATCTGAGCTTGAGACTAGCAACAACGGATTTAATTAACAGCTATATATACTATTATATATGCTATAACAGTTTATATATGTTATAACAATTATATATAATTGACTTGAAGCTATGTATATCAAAATTTTGAAAAGGAAAAATTTAACAGAGAAAAAGAAATACTAATTTAAAAAATAAAAAATTCAACCTCTGAAAAAATATGGTTGTTGCCGCGAGTGCTGTGCCACCACAAAAGACGCCGCCGAGGTCGCGACACCCTCTGTGCCTCCACGGGGGTCATGACACCTTCACAGTCACGGTGTTGTTCGAATAGTAAATTCCGCCCGTACTAACCTGCACTGCATAAAATTTAAATACATGGTGGTAACTATAGGGATTGCATCTATGCTACAAATCCTTATCATTTTCGCTCCTATGATGTCTTTTGAGTTCGTGGACATCTTGCCTCAACACTCATCAAATTTACATGTTGCCTACTGAGATACTAGGTTCCAATTGTATCCTTTTATAGTAAACTTCATACAGGAGTTTTTCTCTTTGTCACAGAAATAGTAAATGACGTCAAATGTGGTATATGTGGCGATTGCATCTATGCTACAAACCATTTCTTATTTTGTGCATTTTGTTTTCTTTTGTTAGAATGGTCTAATACCAAAACCAAACCAGAATCTTCTAATACCAATACCAATGCCAAACTACCAAAATAGTGTAGGATCGATGCACGTGAGAGGGGGGGTGAATCACGTGACTTTTTAAAAAATTAGAGCGCTTTAAAAAGCGTGCACAGCAGAAAAAATAAAACACGAACGAAAAACCAATACAAATGACACAGGTAGTTTTACTTCGTTTGGAGCCTTCGGCGACTCCTACTCGAAGGCCCAGGTCCCTCGGACCTTTCCGTTGGGCAATCCACTAAAACTCTCTACCGGTAAACCCCGATAGAGTAGGCGAGTATAAAAGAATTGAAAGTGTGACAACCCCACACTTTCAAGTAATTAAATGCAAGAAATAAAAATTGCGTTACCCAACAACTTAGAAGATCTCCTAGATGGGCTCAGATGTTGGGGTTGAAGTTCCGGCAGCGATCAAACGTGAACACGTCGTAGCTTGGACCGCAGCAGGAGAGTTTGGAAGAGAGAGCACTTGAAAAGCCTTTTTTTCAGAAAAATATTTCGATATACCTTCAAGCTCTACAGCCAGGCTTTTTATAGAGGGGCTCTCGAGCTTTTTGGTTCTTATCCAGATCCTATTCACGTGTGCTCCTTATCCAATATTTAGCAATTAAAAATTAATTCAAAGGAGACTTTGTTTCTATCCTCATGCTTCACCGAAAAATATGAATTAATAAACAATTAAATAAGATGTAACAAAATGGATAGGAATTAATTTAACAAGAAGTGAACAAGTTTTAGCAAATTAAAAATTAATTCAAAGGAGATTTGTTTCTATCCTCATGCTTCACCGAACAAAGCATGAATTAATAAACAATTAAATAAGATGTAACTAAGTAATTAAACAAAATGGATAGGACTTAATTTACACAAGAAGTGTTTTGTAGCTTAGTCCATATATCAAACAAACCCTGTAAGATAATGTTATCAAATATATTGGAGTAAAATATATTCATAGTTAATTAGACCCTGTCTCCTAGACCAGGATCTAACCAGGCCTCAACTTAGATCACCCAAATGGGTCTAAATTGGACCGCGCCTAAAGTCCCATAAATGGACTCGTCCTCACTGGTTCGCTCCTCCAGTGACTTACCTCACTTACCCTTTGTGCAGCTTTACTTGACTTCTTGACCCACCAGGACTTCCTGCCAAGGCTCAACCACTCTGGTCTTCCTGCCAAGTCTCAACCAACTTGGTCTTCAGCCAGTTGTCAGGTCCCGCGGACCCAACTGGACTTCCCGCCAGGACTCAACCATCCTGGACTTCAGCCTGGTGTCTGGTCCT
This sequence comes from Boesenbergia rotunda, assembly GCA_024364735.1. NCBI lineage: Eukaryota > Viridiplantae > Streptophyta > Magnoliopsida > Zingiberales > Zingiberaceae > Boesenbergia > Boesenbergia rotunda. Next base: position 2,792 of record JAGFNQ010008700.1, on the reverse strand, counting down.
AAGTCTTTCAACCCTGCACACTTAGTAAAGAGGTTAAAAACCAACAACCCTAACTTTAACCACTTTGTCATACATCAAAACCCGAGTTTGACCGTTAGTGCAAACCACCAACAATCTCCCCCTTTTTGATGTATTGACAACTCAGGTTAAAGTTAGAAAAAAACAGCAGATATGAACTTGCATAAACATGCAAACAATATAACACAAGCATAGGTATGAAAGTTGCAGCACACAAGAAAGCAGAGGTAAATAAATGTGAAATAAGCATGCTGTTTGCAATTTTCTAACCCTTTTACCCTACTCTCCCCCTTTGTCATTCATCAAAAAAGATATAAGCATAACAAGTTTAAGGGAGTAGAAATATAGGCTAAGTGTTAGAAAAAAACTAGTCTTAAATCTATTAACTTAGCTTTCAAAAAAAAATTTCTTTCAAAAAAGATTTTTTTTTCAGAAAATATAATATCAATCTTAATCAAAAAAAATATTTTTAGGGATTAGCTGGAACTCCCTCTCAATCTTTATCAACTTTTATCAAAATTTTCAAATGTGTTTTGTCAAAAATGACATTTTGAAAAAGTATTTTGACCTCTACTCCCCTGGACCAAGTAATGATTGTGGTCCTTTTCATGTGTCTAACCCTAGTTACTGACTAACTATCTAGATGATAGTAGTGTTCACTGGGTTAGTCAAGTCAAGTAATAATGTCTAGCTCAGATTTTAGTGCAAGACTACTTGACTTGATCACTGTAATGTTGGTATTTTACGCCAGACTTACTGTGATGCACTGACTTAAGCATTCGGAAGTCCAGGCAGTATCCTATGCATCTCACAACGTTCTATGTTTTTGCAAACACAAACAAGTTAATCTTAATGTGTTTTGTGAGATGCGGCTACCTAAATCTATAGGTTCATGCAATTCTAGGGGTCAAGCTTAGGCTAAGTCTGCCAGTTTTGAAAATCAAATTTTGAAAGACAATAAACTTTTGAAAAACAAGTTTGAAAAATCCATGTTTTTAAACTCACAAGCTTAATTAGTTAAACCAAAAGTCAACTTAAGCTTATCAGGTCAGTCCTAGTCTATAACACACATTCCTATTAACCTTCTTAAGTTGCTAAATTCAGATTCAGGAAGTGGTTTGGTAAATATATCAGCTAGGTTAGACTTAGATTCAACATGGTTAAGTTCAATTTCTCCTTTATTTACATGATCTCTGACAAAATGGTGTTTGATTTCTATATGTTTGGTCCTAGAGTGGTGGATTGGGTTTTTGGTTAAATTGATTGAACTTAGGTTATCTATAAAAATTTTGACTTGTTTAAAATCTAAGTGAAGGTCCTTTAGGGTATGCATCATCCAGAGTAGTTGGGCTACACACTCACCCATAGCTATGTACTCAGCTTCAGTGGTGGATAGGGCAACACAGTGTTGTTTTCTACTAAACCAACTAACTAGTGAGGGTCCTAGAAGTTGGCATCCACCACTGGTACTTTTTCTGTCTAATTTACAGCCAGCATAGTCTGAGTCAGAATATCCAATAAGCTCAAACTGGGCTGTTCTAGGGTACCAAATTCCTAATCTTTCTGTTCCTTTAAGGTACCTAAATATTCTTTTAACTAGGGTTAGGTGTGACTCTTTTAGCACATGTTTGATACCTAGCACACATACTAACTGCAAAAAGAATATCAGGTCGACTTGCAGTTAAGTAAAGTAGGCTTCCTATAGCACTTCTATAGTACTTAAGGTCAACAGGTTTGCCTTTTGGGTCACTATCTATAGTTTGATTGGTAGCCATTGGTGTCTTAATCTCTTTTGTATTATCCATTCCAAATTTTCTAAGTAGTTCTTTTGTGTATTTTTGTTGATAGACAAAGGTACCCTCACTGGTCTGTTTTATTTGTAGCCCTAAAAAGAAAGTTAATTGACCTACTAAACTCATTTCAAATTCAGTTTCCATTATCGTTGTGAAATCTTGTAAAAAGTCTGAGTTAGTTGAGCCAAATACTATATCATCTACATATACTTGGGCTACAAAAATATCATTTTTTAGGGTTTTAACAAATAGTGTTGGGTCAATTTTGCCTTGGTTAAAACCTTTTGAAACTAAGTAGTTAGACAGTCTTTCATACCAGGCCCTAGGTGCTTGCTTAAGTCCATATAGGGCTTTCTTAAGTCTAAAGACATAGTCAGGGTGTTCTAAGCTTTCAAAACCAGGGGGTTGACCTACATAAACCTCTTCTTTAATTAGGCCATTTAGGAAGGCTGACTTAACATCCATTTGATAAAGCTTAAATCCCTTATGGGCTGCATAACTTAAGAGCATTCTAATGGATTCAAGTCTAGCTACAGGGGCATAGGTTTCATCATAATCAAGACCTTCTACTTGGCTAAACCCTTAGCTACTAGCCTAGCCTTATTTCTTACTGTTTCACCTTGTTCATTAAGTTTATTTCGAAAAAACCCATTTGGTTTCAATAAACTTTTTGTTTTTAGGTAAGGGTACTAAATCCCAGACTTGACTACGTTCAAATTGAGCTAACTCCTCTTGCATGCAATGATCCAATCAGGGTCAGTAAGGATTCTTCTATAGACTTAGGTTCAATTTTGGAAATCAGAGCTATCTGACTAAGATTTCTAAAGGCTGATCTAGTCTGAACCCTTAGTTCTGATCACCTATGATTTGATCAGTTGGGTGGCTGAGCTAACTCGAACAGTTCTGGGTTGGTTAGGTTCAGTTCAGGTGTGGGTTCAGTTAGATCATCGTTTTGGTCCTCAATTGGCCTTTCCATCAGGT
>JAGFNQ010008699.1:0-13733 GCA_024364735.1 Boesenbergia rotunda | reverse complement strand
GATTTCTAATTACTCTCATGTATTTAAGAGACTCATACTCTAAACATGTCATGCTCTGGCTAGAGGCTTTGAGTAACAATCCGACGATAGGCCTTGGGTATACATCTCCTCGCAAGGAGTGGTGAATCATTTGTAGGCTGTTCAAACATCTTCGGGCACTTCGACTTATACCCAACCATCCTGGGTCCACACCTCCTTCGAGATGCTTGCTTAAGATGTTAAAGTATAAGTCTCCATAACCAAGATGACTTGAACACCGCAAGTCAAAAGAACATCGCACTTAAGCTGCGGTAAGAACTTCACTGACATGTCCATATATAGACTACCATGTGAAGTTTTACAGCTAGTCATTCCAATGAACTAGTTCCCTTAACTAGCGTTCATGTTTATCTCCGGACATCCCAATGTCACCAGCCAGTGAGAATCAGCTGATTAGAGAATAACCCATGCTAATCTCAACAGAATTGATAGTGTCCGTATTTATCAATTCATCGACTAGGGACGATTTCAATACTTCACAATTGCACATGTAGAGATAATCACTAGTTGTGAATTCATCACAAATTCTCTCATGCTGTGAATTGTATTGTGGACATTCACTAAATGAATTTAGGATCCGAATCAAATACACAAACATGTATACTCAAATAGCGAATTTTCATTTATTAAAATAAATGTTTACAATCATAAGGCGATTGCCTTAGGACACTTCTCTCATATTACTAACAAACTCCCACTTAGGCTAATGCCAATCGCTACGGTATCCAATACCACAGGCTCTAACATGACCCTCAAACTTGCTCTGAGATAAGGCTTTAGTTAAAGGATCCGCTAAATTCCTTTCAGTGGGAATTTTCTCAATTTGTATATCATTCCTACATATAATCTCTCTGATCAGATGATAGCGGCGAAGCATGTGTTTGGATCGCTGATGAGACCTTGGTTCCTTTGCTTGTGCAATAGATCCATTGTTGTTGCAGTAAACCGGCACTGCTTCATCAATGGTTGGAACCACACCATGTTCGGAGACAATCTTCTTGATCCAGACTGCTTCCTTTGCTACTTCCGAAGCTGTGATATATTCCGCTTCCGTGGTAGAATCCGCTACGGTGTCTTGTTTGGAACTCTTCCAACTTATTGCGCCTCCATTCAAAGTAAATACGTATCCAGACTGAGATTTGGAGTCATCCTTATCTGTCTGGAAACTGGCATCTGTATACCCACGTATTACCATATCTCCTTCTCCATATATTAGGAACACATCCTTAGTTCTTCTTAAGTACTTAAGGATTGTCTTGACAGCCGCCCAATGATCCATTCCTGGATCCGACTGGTATCTGCTTGTGACGTTCAGAGCATACGATACATCGGGCCTTGTACATAACATAACATAGCATACATGATAGATCCTATCGCGTATGCATAAGGAATCTTATTCATGCAAATCCTCTCGTCTTCTGTGCGCGGACACATAGACTTTGAAAGGTTGATCCCATACCTGATGGGAAGGTAACCTTTCTTGGATTCTGACATGCTAAACCTTTTTAGCACTCGGTCTATATATGTAGACTGCGAAAGACCAAGCAACCGTTTTGATCTATCTCTATAGATTCTAATCCCAAGGATATAGGTTGCTTCTCCCAGGTCTTTCATGGAGAAAGTTTTGGACAACCAAATTTTAACTGTCTGTAAGACTGATATATCGTTTCCTATAAGTAATATATCATCGACATATAATACTAGGAATACGACTGCACTCCCACTAACCTTCTTGTACACACAAGGTTCGTCAGGATTTTGTGAGAAATCAAACTCTTTGATTGTCTCATCAAAACGGATGTTCCAGCTCCTGGATGCTTGCTTCAGTCCATATATGGATCGTCGAAGCTTGCATACTTTGGTTTTATCAACCAATGTGAAACCTTCAGGTTGTATCATGTATACATCCTCAAGCAGGTTTCCATTAAGGAAAGCTGTTTTCACATCCATTTGCCATATCTCATAATCATAATGAGCTGCTATGGCTAGGAGCATCCGTGTAACACCCCAAATTTGTCGATGTAAAAATCATGACAATATATGAAAATGATTATAATGAAATGATATGAATTTCATGCAATCACATGCCAGGAAATGTTATGAATGCATGAAATATTATATTCATGAAATTATTATTATCATGAAATATTAGCATGAAATATTATATTCATGAATATGGAATATTAAAAATATTATGAAATAATATTTTTGGGATATTATGAAATATTCTGAATTCATACAATATTATTCGTATTATGAATTTCATGATGGGCTTGGTTTATTGGGCTTGGAAATGAATGGTGCTAAAAAGAAAGTGCAAAGTGGAGGAACCAAGGATTGAACCTTAGACCTCCTAGTTGCACTCACCATGTCATAACCAATGAACCAAGCAATATTTCATGTAGAAAGAGAAAGAAACATGCTTGTTAAGTGGGTAAGAGTGAAGAGACATGTCTTTTCATGAGAAAAGTATAAATAGGTGGAAGTTGGAGCAACTTCCTTCTCTCCTTTTCTTCTTCCTCTTCATCTTCCAAAACCGAGACCCCCTTTCTCCCTTCCCCTTCCATTTTCGAAAACAAGATCTAGGGTTCTAGCCCTAGAAAAGTTGGAAGGAAGAAAACTCTCCAAAGACCTTGTCACTACTAAGTTCAAGAAGGCTTAGAGGAAGATTCCAAGAGAAGGATTCTCACTCACCCTCCAAGTGTAGGGTACCTTACAATTTAAAGAGAAGAGTAAATTCAAGCGCAAGGATGTAAGTATCCTCTCGCCTGTGGCATAATTGTTGTTGAACGTTTGTTGTGTGCATTCCTTTGCAAAAGATCACAAGACTTCCCTTAGGAAGTTTCGGCCACCCCCTTGTAAGGGGTCCAAATGAAGTTTTCTTTGTCAAATCTTGATACATGCTAGTGCCCTAGGGATTTTAGACCCATAGGTGTTGTTTCCAAATTTTTGGGAGAACAAAACACTAGGGTTTCCCCTTGGGAGACTTTCGGCCACCCCCTTGGAGGGAGGCCTTGGTCCCTTTGGTTATAGGAATACATTCCTTAAAACTTAATGTAAATGTGTATGGGTTTTCTTAATGGTGTTATGTACAAAATTCTAGGGTTACCCCTTGTGTAAGTTTCGGCCAAGATCTAGAGAAGGGATTAGTGAGGGTGGAATTATCCAAAGGTTTATCCATGTTTAATGTATGGTATGATATTGTATACAAGATGTTTGTATAATTGGTTGTGTGAGAATTTGGTGCCAAAAAAAACCAAGCCTACCCTATCCTACAACTTTCGGCCCAAGAGGATTGAATTAGGGTTTTGGGTTGTTTGTTATCCTAGGATGAGTAAATGGTTAGTAGTGTAGGTAAGGTGCTTGGATAAATATTTGTGTGAAGATTGGATGTCAAAAACCTAGCCTACCATACCCTTACAATATTCGGCCAACTTAGGAAGATGAGGGTTTAGGGATGATTGATTTACCTATGATGAACATTAGGGTTTAGGAAGGTGGAATTATTTTATGTGATGTGTATGTGAAATGATATGAGATGTATATGCATGAGATGATTAAATGAGATGGGTGATTGAAATATGATGCATGTACGAATTATGAGGCATGTATGAAATATGATGAACATGTGAACATGTATGACATATGATGTATGTATGAACATGTATAAAATATGATGAATATATGAACATGTATGAAAACATGATGCATGTATGGATGACATGTGATGTATGAACATGGATGACATATGATGTATGAACATGATGTGGTTGATAATATGCCTAAAAAGGAGATACTCTATTGAAACTGGGATCAAGAGCACCCGAATGCGTGGTGTGTCCCTAGGGGATCAAGAGCACCCGAATGTGTAGTGTGTCCCTTTGAGAAGTGATTAAGAGTACCTTTAGGCATATACATATATGAGTAATTGCATGATAAATTACTTTACTTTGAAAAGTTGTGTACCCGACTCGGAAGGGGGTCGTTAAACAAATCCAATGAGCATGTTAAGGTCATGGCATTGGTAGGACGGAAGGGTCCTGCTCTAATTAGATTGGTGGCTCGCTACCCCAATTTATTAGGGAACGCGCATGATGTGGTACTACAACTGGGCCCTGGATGATGATATGATATTTTAAAGTACTTACCATTATGGAACCTTTTTGAAAAACATTTCTCATCATATAATATTGTTCCGTAAAGTACTTAGAGATAAATTGATGTGATGTTTATGATGCTTGATGAGATGCTTATGATGCTTAATCTTGTTCTATCTTGATTACTGAGTACATGATATGATGTATCGATATGGATTTTGCGAGTAGGCCCGAATTCTTACTAAGCATGTTTTGCTTACTAGTTCCTGTTATTTTTCTTATGCTGCAGATAGCGGTAAGAAATACTCGAACTAAAGGAAGAGGCAGAGGGAAGGTTGGAGGATGTGTGTGGTGATGGCTCGGGAAAGAACGAAAGATTCTATCTACCTTGTTTTGTCTAGAATCTAACTGCTTCCTATAAAAGATTGAAATTGTATTACTATACTCTGAGTATATGATGATTGTGACTACTCTACTGTTAGAGATATGAAACCTAAGCCATGTTAGCTAATACTACTATTAAGGTCTAATTCCTATAGTATGCATGCTCAGTAAAATGCTAGATGTTACTACTTTCGGTTGCTTATGAATGCTTCTTTTGTATATGCTTCTTTTGCATGTGTCTAAGACTAGATAACTCTTGCTATATGATTACTTGAGACTTCATGCTATAGTGTGTTAAATGATTTTCATATTAGGTTGTAAATGCATGTAGATATAAAAGAATTGAAAGGAAAACCTTGCTTGGTAAACTAGTTTCAATAAGCATGCTTATTACTAGTTCATGTATTGTGACTGTTTTGTTTGGATATACATGTTTAACATGATTGGACGATATGAATGTATGGACCCGTAACCCCGCCTTTAGGGTAGATATAAGGTCGGGCGTTACAATCCGAATGGATTTAAGCATAGTTACTGGCAAATAGGTTTCGTCATAATCAATTCCTTGTTTTTGACGATATCCTTTTGCCACTAATCTAGCCTTAAAGGTAACAACATTACCTTCCATGTCAGTTTTCTTCTTGAAAACCCACTTGCACCCTATGGGCTTAATCTCTTCAGGTGGGTTAACCAAGTCCCATACTTGGTTTTCGTACATGGAATCCATTTCCGACTTCATGGCTTTAAGCCATTTGTCCCTTTCTGAACTTTTCAGAACATCTTCATAACTGATAGGTTCGTCATCGTTAATGAGTAACACGTCGTTCAATTCAATTATGAGAAATCCGTATCTCTCTGGAATATTGCGTGTCCTATTAGACCTACGATGAGGTGGTGTTGTTTTAGGTTCAACTGATAGCTCATCATTATGAGTTATTGGTTGTGGGTCTAGACTAGGTGTCTCTGTAATGTCTATTGGAGTTTCTTGAACTTCATCAAGTTCAATGTCACTCCCACTATTTTCTTGTAAAAGAAATTCTTTTTCCAGAAATTCAGCATGCCTTGAAACAAACACCTTTTGTTCCAAGGGATGATAGAATTGGTAACCCTTTGTTTCCTTAGGGTATCCAATAAATAGACATTTATCAGACTTAGCATCCAGTTTGTCTGATATAGTCCGCTTCACATAAGTAGGACAACCCCATATCTTAAGGTGAGTTAAGTGAGGTTTCTTACTATTCCATGTCTCATATGGAGTAGTAGAGACTACCTTGGTCGGAACTCTGTTTAGCAAGTAAACAGCTGTCTTAAGTGCATAGCCCCAAAAGGATTTTGGAAGAGTTACATGATTCATCATAGATCTAACCATGTCCATCAAGGTTCGATTGCGCCTCTCAGATACACCGTTATGCTTTGGTGTATATGGCGGAGTCCATTGAGACAATATCCCATTGTCCCTAAGATAATCTTGAAACTCTTGACTTAAGTATTCACCACCCCGATCGGATCGAAGTATCTTAATACTTTTGCCAAGCTGTTTCTCTACTTCATTTCTGAACTCTTTGAATTTCTCAAAAGCTTCAGATTTGTGTTTCATCAAGAACACATACCCGAATCGTGAGTGATCATTGATAAGGTGATGAAGTAGCTATAGCCTCCTTGTGCAAGAGTTGACATTGGTCCACATACATCAATATGTATTAGACCAAGCAATTCTCCCACTGGATTACCTTTTCCGGAAAAGGGTAATTTGGTCATCTTGCCTTTTAAGCATGATTCGCATGTATCAAATGAACCGGGTTCAAATGATTCCAAAATTCTACATTGGTGTAATTTGGTCATGCGTTTCTTACTTACATGGCCAAGACAAAAATGCCACGTGTAGGAGTCTATTCGATTATCTATTCGAGTATGTTTGTTGCTAACTTCGATATTGAAAACGTCACCGGATAAATCTAACGTGTAGATACCATTGCACAATGTTCCATTCCCATAAAGAACGTCATTTAAAGTTATGTAACAATAATTGTTACTAAAAGTTAAATGATAACCCTTTTCATTCAAACATGAAATAGATACAATGTTCTTTATTAACGAAGGAACAAAATAACAATTATCCAATTCTAAGACACGTCCAGTAGGGAGCTTTAGCAAATATGTTCCGCTGGCAATAGCAGCAATCTTTGCTCCATTTCCAACTCGCAAATTCGCTTCTCCCTTGACGAGTCTTCTTCTATTCCTTAGCCCCTGTATGTCATTACATATATGTGAGCTACACCCAGTATCACGTACCCAGGTATTTGAGGAAATAGAGTGACATTCAATAACGAAGATACCTGAAGAGGATGGGGCATCGGATGCCTTCTTCTTCAAGGACTCAAGATAAACCTTGCAGTTTCTTCGCCAGTGACCCTCCTTGCCACAGTGATGGCGAGTGCCTTTTGGGGTCATTTCAATCTTTTTGGCCTTTTTCTTCTTTCCCTTATTCTGTTCTTTGGGCTTCCTCTTAGAACCTTTCTTCGAGGAACCAACTAATAGTACCGTCTTTTGATCCTGCTTAACAGAAGGCTCTACAGTCTTCAGCAGGTTGAGCAACTCAGTAAACTGGTCTGGAGTTGCATTTTCAGGAGGGCGATTGGGAAGTTGATCTTCAAGGACATAAGCAAGCTTCTCTGCCTTGAGGACTATCCTCAGGTTTCGAAGCCAGTCCATGAAGTTTGGCCCAGTCAGTTTATTGGTGTCCAAAATGGAACGCAAATTCAGAGAAGACATGATCGAGTGATTATCCTAGAAATACAAATTGAGCTTATGTGAGAAGAATGATTAAAGAATGTATCAACATACATTAATAAAATCCTATTTATTTTTCAAATTGAATAACCCTTTTTATCAATTCGGGAGATCGTAGGAACATCTCCAAATAGGTTGATATCCAACCATAGATAAGAACAACCATGGCTGTGGCCATCAAGTTATTCTTAGCTATGAAGGTAGGTAATTATACCGATTACATATCACATATATGTAACTATCACTTTATGCTATCAACTAATTGAATGTTTGCATAAATCATTGGGTTGTTAACTCATTAACAAGTATGCAACATTATACATAGCACCCAACTGCACCTCTCTTTACATCGACCTTGGCCGTGGCACAACAAATCGATGCTCCAAGCTTAAGGCTGATCCATTAATCAAGAAATAGTTTTAATATGGTTGGAGCTCATTCAACCGTTTAGTCAGGCTTGGATGTGTCCAACAACCAAAACTAAGGATTGACCTCTGACTCCAACTATATTATTCATAAACTAATTCCATGGTTTGAACATGTTAAGGTTCAAGCCGGGCATGGATGTGTCCATCAACCCAAATGAGAAACAAAACTCCGATTCTAACCATATTAATGGAAGGTGTTGGCCTTAATATTTTGTAAGGGGTTTTGGGTCTCATCCTTTCTTTTCTAAGCACATTCATGACATATAATTATGACATGACTAACGATTTCCTTAATAAAGTATGTATGTGACTTAATTTATCAAGTCTCATTAATTGAATTAGGAACCGGATTTCCTAATTCTAATTTCATACTTTATTCAAGGAATTGTTTTGTGAAATAATTTCCTAAATTGTCATAATCAATTTCGGAAATAATATGTTTAAGACTTTTGATTTCTCTAAATCAAATCTTATTAAATTAAGAGACAGATTCCCTTAATTCAACCACATATTATTTTCATGAAAATCTCTTTTAAGAAACTCTATAGGAAACCATTTTCCTAATTAATTTTGGAGACAACAATATGTAAGAGCATCACCTCTTAAATCAAATTTCCAAGATTTGATCACATATTTTATTCATGGATTAATTAATTACAACAAATTGTTTTCTAAGGGTGGCTCCCCGAGGCTCAGATACCCAAAGAAAAGAAATTTGTCGTAAATCCAATTTGGTCCGCTCCCCGAGGCGTAACCAAATTAAACATGACAATTTTATTCAAAATGGGAAATTAAATTACAACAACTAACTTTAAATTGGACGGCTCCCCGAGGCTCAATTCAAAATAAAGAATTTTGTTAATAATTTAAAACCAATTCGAATTTAATTGTCAATTAATGATCCATAAATTTGTCTAGACTTTCTTGAAAGAAAGTGCCCAAAATTGCGAGATTTCATAATAGGTTTTCAGAATAATTGTAAGTTTCTGGTACAAAAAAAACTTACATATTTCTAAAATCGAAAAATTTCCAAAATAGGAAATTTCTAAAATTAGAAAGTTTCCAAAATGGGAAGTTTTCACAATTATCATAAAATTTTAGAAACTAGGATATTTCAAAAGTTTACGAAATTTCATGAGGATTTCCAAACTTCGAAATTCCTAAATCTAAAATTTATCATAATTGGAAAGTTTGCATAATTGGAAAATTTTCCAAAATTGAGATCATGACAAAGTTTTCCGCAAAACAATTATATGATTATGTCGAACACTAACCGGCTCTGATACCACTGTTGGGACCGGGTGCATGTTGACATGGATACGAGTTCATAATTTTAAAAAAATAATTACGTGCATCGGAAGAATTATCATAAATAATTTCTCAAATTATTTTAACCACGTATCTACCATGCAACCTTATGATGTGTGGACATGATCATAAATTAAACTTTTGCAAAAAGTAAATTAATTTACTCAATAACTCGCGTAACTCGAAGTAATGGACGAGATCCAACCGTAGCGTCCCTTGGAAGCTCCGCCTCTATTCGCGTCCACGCCTAGTTCTCTTCGGGATGACTTCGCAAAGCCACGAGTTTTGTGCCAACGAGAACTACTAGATTCTCCAAATGCACAACTAGAATATCAAGAGAAAGAGATGGAAACTAACCACCAAGTAACGGAATCAAGATTCCGGGGGAAGGAAGGAGTTGCGACCCGCTTCTTCATCTTCTTTGGCACCACCTTCTTGGTGGAGGAGGCTCACAGCAATCCTAGGCGGTGCACCGGCCCTAGGGGAGGAGAGAGGGCGTCGGCCCTAGAGAGAGAAGGAGGGCGCCGGCCCTAGAGAGAGAGAGGGAGAGAATAAGAGAGAGAGAGAGAGCTTGCTTCTTTATCTCTTAATTGGAATTCAAGCCTTGCCTTGGTTCCTTTATATAGTAGCCTCTCCATTGCCAAGTCTCCCCTTTAACGGAATAAATTTTCATAAGAAATTTATCCTATAAATTTTCCTATGAATTATTTCGTTATGCCAAGTTTTATTATAACTAACTTTATAATAAAACAAACACATCTCTCCTTTTATTATGGAATAAAATTTATCATAAATCTTTCTTACCATGGAAAAATCATTCATAATTGATTTTATAAAATAAAATAAACTAATCCATGGTTCATTTTAATTTCCATAAAAAGATTAAATTTATTATATAAATTTTTCTTATCATGGAAAAATCAATTCATAATTGATTTTATAAAATAAAATAAACCAATCCATGGTTCATGTTAATTTCCATAAAAAGAATAAATTTATTATATAAATTTTTCTTATCATGGAAAAATCAATTCATAATTGATTTTATAAAATAAACCAATCCAAGGTTTATTTTAATTTCCATGAAAATAAATCTCTTTATATAAATTTCTTTATATAAATTTCTTTATCCATAATTTTATAAAATAAATCATGCTTGATTTATTTTATAATTTAAACCAAATAAATTGGTTTCCCTCCTTTATTGTGGCCGGCCAAACCAAAGAGGGTGGGCACCCTCTTTGGTCGGCCACACCATGCCAAACCCATTATGAATTAAACCCTTTTAATTCGTCCAATAAGCCTTCAAAAGACTTAGCCATTTTAAGCTTCCGATGCGCCTCTGATAAATTCAGATTCGACTTATTTCTCTTGATTGGATAATCTAATTTTCAACTCGTTTTAAATCCCTCGGATTACACGTTGTGCGTGTGACTAAATAGGCTTTTGATTTATGTTGGCCGTCTATAATTAACCAATTATAGAACGATCATGAGTGGAACCTAGTAGTACATCATGATCCCCAATTAATCGAAAGATCAACGGTTGACATCAGAAATAATTCTGAAACCCTTCAGCAGCTCTAATGAATCGTGCCTCATTCCCTTCACCATCTTATACCCACTTGGTTCAGGACATGGTCTATATGTGTCAGTCCCCACTAGGCTGACTACGTCACACCTAGCCCAAGTAATATCTTTCTCGTCCAATGGATTTCTAATTACTCTCACGTATTTATGAGACTCATACTCTAAACATGTCATGCTCTGGCCAGAGGCTTTGAGTAACAATCCGACGATAGGCCTTGGGTATACATCTCCTCGCAAGGAGTGGTGAATCCTTTATAGGCTGTTCAAACATCTTCGGGCACTTCGGCTTATACCCAACCTGTAACGCCCCAAAATTCCCATTTTTAGTTCTTAAAGTCCTTAGAATTATTTAAAAATGGTTTAGAAATATTCTAGATATTTTTAGGAATTTTTAGAATATTTTTATGGAATTTTTCGAGTCCGTTTGGTATTTTAAAAAAAGGGAGAAAGAAAAAAAAAGGAAAAACCACTTAAGGGCAGCCGGTGGTTCGAACCTGCGACCACCCCGGAACCAAAAACGAGCGCGACCAGCTGAGCTAGGGTATCAAGCACAGCAAAGGATGGAGAGAAATATATTTAAGGTGTAGTTAGGTTAATCCGCCCCCATAAGTATAAATAGGTTATTAAAGAGAGAAGTTTTATTTCTCTCCTCTCCAAACCCTCACGCCGACTTCTCCTCTCTTGGGCGAAACAACACCAAGCTCTAGGGGGCCGGCCAAGGCACTTCTCCAAGAGATCTTCCAATATTCGGAATCCCCGCGACGAGAGGAACGCGTAGGCGCGAAGAATTCTCCGAGATCTCAAGTTTCTCCCGAGCTCTAGACGTCAATCTTGGTTGTAAGTCCAAGATATCAATGTAAGTACTACTCACCTGCAGTAAGAGGCGGTTTTTCGGCAAGAATTTTCTTTAAAAGTTTTTAAAAGAGATATTTCCTTTTGTTTGAGTTTTTGTGCATGTGATCTTAGTTCATTATATGCTTATATATGTTGATTAATACCCTATGTGAGTTTAGGGTCCAAGAAAAGCTATGAGAAAAGAAAAGAAAAGATAAAGATAAGAAAAGAAAAGGCCAAGGCCTTATGAAATCCCCAAAAGTCAAGACTTAGGGATTTTAGCACGCAAGGTGCTCCAGAAAATGCCAAGGCATTTACAGATAAGAAAGAAAAGAAAGAAAAGCTATTTTATTTTATAAGGCCAGTACCCGGCGTCCAAGGGCGTCGTTAAAGAAATCCAGGTGTCTAATTCCAAGGTCTTGGCCCTGGTAGACCAAGGTCTGCTCTATTAGGATTGGTGGCTCGCTACCCCAACCTTTTAGGGAACGCGCATATGAGATGGTACTTACGTCTTCAGTGGATCCAAGTGATTATTATTTTCAAGTATATGCTTTAGCAAAGTTTTTAAAGTTTAAAGAGTTTTCAAAAAGTTATAGAATAGTTAAAGTTTCAAGTTGAGCCCAGAAAAGTAAATTGAGATTTATTAATGTTTGAGTATGCATGTTTTGAGTTATACATGTTCTTAGTTTTCTTTCAAGCATATTAGTATCTCATATGATTTTCATATTGTTCTAGAAGCATGTGTGCACATTTCGAGATTTTGTGAGCTAGATAGTACTTACTAAGCTTTTCGCTTACTAGTTGCATTTCCTCTTACTGCAGATAAAGGTAAAGGCAAGCAATTCTGAAGGAAGGCGACAAGGCGGTGCTGAATAAAGTGTGTGTGGTGGCTGATTTTGGAGAGATCTTTGAGACGAGACAATTTAGTTATTTGAATTACAATGTTATAGTTTATTCAAATTTCAAGTTCTTGCTTTATGGAGTTTAGCGAACATTTAAGCTTTGGATAGTTTTACATACTCAATTTCTTAGAGTAAAGATTCCATGTCATTTCTTTTAGCCTATATATTCTTATGATTGCATTGGATGAGTAGAAATGTGAGTAGTTGGAGATATTGATACTTTGTTAGAGAAATAGATGCATGTGCCAAGATAGTATCAATTTCTTCTTTGAATTA
Source organism: Boesenbergia rotunda (assembly GCA_024364735.1). NCBI lineage: Eukaryota > Viridiplantae > Streptophyta > Magnoliopsida > Zingiberales > Zingiberaceae > Boesenbergia > Boesenbergia rotunda. Next base: position 1,086 of record JAGFNQ010008699.1, on the reverse strand, counting down.
AGTTTCATTGCTTAAATATGTTTAGAAAAGTTGCATTCACATTTCATAATGCTTTAGCAAGGTCATAGAACATGTATTTGGTGTTATGAATGTATAGAAGTCAAGATTGGTACAAACTTTAGTGTTAAAGTTCATATAACTTGAATAGTTTATTTTCTTCCGCAAAAGTCCAAATTTCAAGTTCATGGATTCGTTTTGATTGACTAAACTCATTTGAAAACTGTCATAGAGTGTAGAAATGGTGTCATGATTCCATATGGCTCGAAATTATAGGTTTGGAGGAGCTGTGAAGCAACTGCCGAAATCTGAGTTTTCTGAATTCAGGCCTATCAGTCGACTGATGCAGTATCAGTCGACTGATACCCGATTGTGGTGTTGGGCGAGGCAAGCTTCAAAGTGTACCATTTGCGAGCTTTTGAGATAGAAAGTGTGATATGTTATCATGCATGATTGCTTAAGTTAGAATATAATTGTTAGATGAATTTAAAAGTTTAAAAAAAAAGATTTCCGCATTTTTAGTCATGTATCAAAAGTCGAGAAGTAGAGAAAAGTAACGATCCGTCTGAAGCAGAGAAGGCGGGTCGCTACAGGTGGTATCAGAGCAGTTCCCATTCTCCAGCATCACACACACATCAGCATCAACCTTGCCGTCTTCAAGTAAGAAAGCTTTAAGTTTCAGTTTTTCTATTGCTCCTTTACTTAATTACAGTATAGAGAAATGCTTAAGTACTTACTCATATGTGCATAGAACAAGGAAGCATGTTTAATCCCTTAGTATCACGGAATCATGTTTAATCCCTAGAATGGACATTAGGATACTAAGTAAGAAGATGAGTTATACCTAGAGAAGTAGTAGTGATTTCTTGTTCCCTTATACATTATTAGTGTCAAGAAGAGGCCGAGCTCCTAATGCAAGGAACAGCACCCCAGTTCAAGATAACAATGAGCCTGGCACAGAACAGCCAACCTGATGGCAGTCATTGCTCAAATGCAAGCTCAGATGGCAGAACAACAGAAGACCATCGCCACACTTATGGCAAATCAGCACCCAGCGCCCCCTACACCACCACAGCCGGAGTGGGAACT
>JAGFNQ010008698.1:0-47000 GCA_024364735.1 Boesenbergia rotunda | reverse complement strand
TTAATTTTATCAAGTCTCATTAATTGAATTAGGAACCGGATTTCCTAATTCCAATTTCATACTTTATTCAAGGAATTGTTTTGGGAAACTATTTCCTAAATTGTCATAATCAATTTCGGAAATAATATGTTTTAAGACTTTGATTTCTCTAAATCAAATCTTATTAAATTAAGAGACAATTCTCTTAATTCAACTACATATTATTTTCATGAAAATCTCTTTTAAGAAAACTCTATAGGAAACCATTTTCCTAATTAATTTTGGAGACAACAATATGTTAGAGCATCACCTCTTAAATCAAATTTTCAAAATTTGATCACATATTTTATTCATGGATTAATTAATTACAACAAATCGTTTTCTAAGGGTGGCTCCCCGAGGCTCAGATACCCAAAGAAAAGAAATTTGTCGTAAATCCAATTTGGTCCGCTCCCCGAGGAGTAACCAAATTAAACATGACAATTTTTATTCAAAATTGAGAAATTAAATTACAACAACTAACTTTAAATTGGACGGCTCCCCGAGGCTCAATCCAAAATAAAGAATTTTGTTAATAATTTAAAACCAATTCGAATTTAAATGTCAATTAATGATCCATAAATTTGTCTAGACTTTCTTGAAAGAAAGTGCCAAAAATTGCGAGATTTCATAATAGGTTTTCAGAATTATTGTAAGTTTCTGGTACAAAGAAAACTTACATATTTCCAAAATTGGAAATTTTCCAAGATAGAAAATTTCCAAAATTGGAAAGTTTCCAAAAATGGGAAGTTTTCACAATTATCATAAAATTTCAGAAACTTGGATATTTCAAAAGTTTGCGAAATTTCATGAAGATTTCCAAACTTTGAAATTCCTAAATCTAAAATTTATCATAATTGGAAAGTTTCCATAATTGAAAAATTTTCCAAAATTGAGATCATGACAAAGTTTTCCACAAAACAATTATATGATTATGTCGAACACTAACCGGCTCTGATACCACTGTTGGGGCCGGGTGCATGTTGACAAGGATACGGGTTCATAAATTTTAAAATATTTACGTGCAGCGGAAGAATTAGCATAAATAATTTCTCAAATTATTTTTAACCACGTATCTAGCATGCGACCTTATGATGTGTGGACATGATCATAAATTAAAATTTTTGCAGAAAAGTAAACTAATTTACTTTGTACCTCGCGTAACTCGAAGAAAGGGACGAGATCCAACCGTAGCGTCCCTTGGAAGCTTCGCCTCTATTCGCGTCCACGCCGAGTTCTCTTCGGGATGACTTCGCAAAGCCACGAGTTTTGTGCCGACAAGAACTACTAGATTCCCAAAAGCACAACTAGAATTTCAAGAGAAAGAGATGGAAGACTAACTATGAAATAACGGAATCAAGATTCCGCGAAGGGAGGAAGGAGACGCGACCCGCTTCGTCTTGGTGGTGGCTCACGGCTAGGGAGGTGGCGCCGGCCCTAGAGGGAGAAAGTGGCGCTGGCCCTAGAGAGAGAAGGGGTGGGCGCCAGCCCTAGAGAGAGAGAGGGAGAGAATGAGAGAGAGAACTTCTTAATCTCTTGATTAATTGTTGGAATTCAAGGCTTGCCTTTGGTTCCTTTATATAGTAGCCTCTCCATTGCCAAGTCTCCCATTTAACGGAATTAACAGAATAAATTTTCATAAGAAATTTATCTTATAAATTTTCTTATGAATTATTCCGTTATGCTAAGTTTTATTATAACTAACTTTATAATAAAACAAATACATCACTCCTTTTAATTATGGAATAAAATTTGTATAAAATTTTCTTATCATGGAAAAATCAATTCATAATTGATTTTATAAATTAAAATTAAATCAATTCATGGTTCATTTTAATTTCCATAAAAAGAATAAATTTCTACAATTTTCTTTATATAAATTTCTTTATATAAATCTCTTTAAATTAATTAATTTATTTATCCATAATTTTATAAAACAAATCACACTTGATTTATTTTATAATTTAAACCAATTAAATTGGTTTTCCTCTTTAATATGGCCGGCCAAACCAAAGAGGGTGGGCACCCTCTTTGGCCGGCCACACCAAGCCAATCTCCTCGCGAATTAAACTCATTTAATTCGCCCAATAAGCATTCAAAAGACTTAGACATTTTAAGCTTCCCATGCGCCTCTGATAAACTCAGATTCGACTTATTTCTCTTGATCGGAAAATCCAATTTTCAACTCATTTTAAATCCCTCGGATTACTCGTAGTGCGTGTGACTAAATAGGCTTTCGATTTATGTTGGCCGTCTATAATCAACCAATTATAGAACGATCATGAGTGGCACCTAGTAGTACATCATGACCCCCAATTAACCGAAAGATCAACGGTTGACCTCAGAAATAATTCTGAAACCATTCAGCAGCTATAATGAATCGTGCCTCATTCCCTTCACCATCTTATACCCACTTGGTTCAGGACATGGTCTGTGTGTGTCACTCCCCACTAGGCTGACTATGTCACACCTAGCCCAAGTAATGTCTCTCTCGTCCAACGGATTCTAGTTACTCTCATGTTTTTAAGAGACTCATACTCTAAACATGTCATGCTCTGGCCAGAGGCTTTGAGTAACAATCCGACGATAGGCCTTGGGTATACATCTCCTCGCAAGGAGTGGTGAATCCTTTGTAGGCTGTTCAAACATCTTCGGGCACTTCGGCTTATACCCAATCATCCTGGGTCCACACCTCCTTGGAGATGCTTGCTTAAGATGTTAAAGTATAAGTCTCCATGACCAAGATGACTTGAACACCGCAAGTCAAAGGAACATCGCACTTAAGCTGCAGTAAGAACTTCGCTGACATGTCTATATATAGACAACCATGTGAAGTTTTACAGCCAGTCACTCCAATGAACTAGTTCCCTTAACTAGCATTCTGTTTATCTCCGGACATCCCAATGTCACCAGCCAGTGAGAATCAGCTGATTAGAGAATAACCCATGCTAGTCTCAACAGAATTGACAGTCTCCGTATTTGTCAATTCATCGACTAGGGATATTTTCAATACTTCACAATTGCACATGTATAGATAATCACTAGTTGTGATTCCATCACAAATTCTCTCATGCTGTGAATTGTATTGCGGGCATTCAGTAGATGAGTTTAAGATCCCAATCAAATACATAAATATGTATACTCAAATAGTGAATTTTCATTTATTAAAATAAATGATTACAATCATAAGGCGATTGCCTTAGGACACTTCTCTCATATTACTAACAGTCAGTGACCTGAAGCTTCAGCTGAAGAGGATCAGTATACTGAGAGCTCAAAAGGGGTCAGTGGGTGACGCCTGTATGTGTGCAGAAGAAAGACTTAAGAAGAAGAGGTTGGCGAAGCAGAGAAGAACAACAAAAACAAGGAAATAGTGGGGTTTTGCTGTGGGGTTGTGTTCTCTGTATTCTCTTCTTCCTTGAGCTTTCTGCTACATCTATTGTGCTTCCTTCTCTTGTCTCTCGTGCTTAACTTGATATATTTCTAAGACATCTGTGGAGAGGTTACTCCACCGAGAAGGAGAAGTTTTAGCCAGATTCACTCCGGGGCCTGATCTGCCAAATGTGAAGGGATCGCCCACCTCACGAGCACGCCAAGGAGTAGGGGCAAGTTATCCCCGAACCTTATAAATACTTGTGTTATTCTCTGCTCTAGTTTCTTTCTGTTTGTTTGTTTTATGCTACTAACCTGATCGTAGGAAGAAAGAAGCGAGTTTTAGTGGGTGATTATTCACCCCCCCCCCCTCTCTAGCCATCCCAGATCCTAACAAATAAGGCCTTAGATGTTGAGGTAATCGACCCAAGGATGATCGGGAAGATCATAGTTTTGATGTGTGTGTGTCAATATGTTTAAGGTTAGGGTGTTATCTTATTATTTGATATGTGTGATTGAGTTTGCAGGACTTGAAGAATCACACATGGAGGACATATCCGAGGAACGAGAGATGAGGGAGGAGGACTCCAAGGGCAAGCCGGGAAGTGGACTTCAAGGGCACACGTGAAGGGTGGCATGGAGGCAAGCCAAGGGAAGGCTTGTGTGCTCATCCGAGGGACGATAGCCGGAGGAAGAAGACTTCAAGGGGAAATCCAAGGGAGCATACCTGAAGGCACACGTGAAGGAGAGTGTTCGGAGTGAGAGTGAGTGTGCGTAGAGGCTGGGCAGTCGACTGGTAGAAAGACAGTCGACTGCCAAAACTCACAGAATGTTTCACACTCAAGACCAGTCGACTGCTCTAGGAGCAGTCGACTGGTAACCCCGAAAACTAGCCGTTGGCTAGCATTTAAGACTAGATCAGTCGACTGTCGGGCTGGACAACTCGAGGAGTTGTTCTATACTCTTACATAAAGGGGACTTTTTGGCACGAGGAAGGTACGATTTTTTACTGTACCAAAGTGCTGCTAGTGCCCCAATTGATCATCTCTTCCTCTAGCTTTTATTTCGATCTTGTAAAGAGGAAGAAGACAACCTTGTAAAGGTTTTCTCCACCTTGGAGGAGACTTTTCATAGTGGAGGTGGTGTACTCGTGCGGATCCTTGGATTAGTCATCTTTCATGGTGGATATCAAGTAAAATCTTCTTGTTAGCATTGAATATCTTATTTTCATTATATTTTTGTATTGTGCTAACCCTCTTGTAGAGAGAATTCGATGAAAAGTGCTATTCACCCCCCCCCCTCTAGCAACGCAAACGATCTTACAAGTGTATCGGAGTATAAAGAAATGGCGTTTCAAGAGGGCTATAGCACCGCAAGGCCTCCGTTCGTCGATGGAAACGATTTCGTCTATTGGAAAGGTAGGATGGAATACTATTTGATGAATGACATTGAGAATTGGATGAGTGTTGTAGATGGTTTTGAAGCACCCGTCAACGAAAGAGGAGAGCCACTACCCATGAGAACTTGGCCAATGGAAGTCATGAAGAAGGCGCAAGCAAATGCCAAGGCTACCGCCACACTTCAATGCAGATTGTCCAAGGAACAACTCAACAAGGTGGGGCCTTTCAAGAGCGCAAAGGAATTATGGGAGAAACTAGTGGAGCTCAACGAGGGTTCAAACGAGTCAAGGAGGACAAAGAAGGACCTCTTGGTGGCTCAATTGCAATCACTCTCCATGAAGACCAACGAGACGGTTAGCCAATTACATGGAAGAGTAAAGGAAATCATCAACGAACTACATGTAATTGGTGAGAAGGTGGAAAACCGAGATCTCATGAGGTATGTCTTACAATCCTTCCCTAGAACTACATTGTGGGCATCAATGGTTGATGCCTACAAAGTATCAAGGGATCTTTCAATGGTAAAGTTAGATGATTTGTTTTGTGAATTTGAATTACATGAGAAAGCTAACATCTCTTCCAAAGAAAAAGGTGTAGCATTCATTGTAGAAAAGGAGAAGAAAAAGAAGAAGGTGATCTACTCCTCATCATCCGAATCGGAGGAGTCTAATGCTTCTATGGATAGTGACCAAGAGGCTTACATGGTAAGGAAAATGAGAAGAGCATTTAAAAATTTCTCTAACAAGTATTATGGTAGGAAAGGGTCAAGAAGCAAGAGTAAGAGCAAAGACATCATTTGCTACAATTGTCACCAAGAGGGCCACATGAAGAATGAGTGTCCACAACTCAAGAAAAGAGATGACAAGAAGGAAGAAAAGAAGAAGAGTGAGAAGAGGAGATCAAAAGAAAAAGGAAAAAATACCACAAGCCTAAAAGCAACTTGGGATGATCCATCATCTTCGGAGGAGGAGGAAGATCACGTGTCATACTTCGTACTAATGGGAGTGGACAACTTGGAGTCATCCGATGATGAGAAAAGCTCAAGTAGTGAAGATGAAAGTGAAGCCTCATTATCATCCGAATCCGAGGCTCCGGTAAGTGAGGTATATAGTCGACCCTCTTCTACTCTTGTCAAAATTATTTCTAGTACAAATATGGATTTGGCTAAAGCTAGGAGGAAAATTAAGGACTTAAAGGATGAAGTTGTCATGCTTAAAGTAGAATCCATGAAACGTAAGGATAATTTGCATGATGTTTCTACTATGTCAAATGATGCATGTCTTGAAAATGAAACTAAGGAACTAAGGGAAAAGGTAGAAGACCTAACCAAGGCACTTAGAATGTTTCAAGTTGGCTCTAGCAACCTTGATATAATAATAAATAGTCAAAGAGCTGTTTACAACAAAGCCGGGTTGGGTTATAGGCCAAAAATTAAGGAGGTAGCCTTTGTTTCACTCATGGGTAGAAAGGGTGCCTCTAGGAGACTAAGTGTTAAGGGAAATACAAAGAAGGCTTGGGTACCAAAGAAGTATTTAAATGATGCTTGTGGAACTAAAATTTGGGTACCAAAAGCTTGTGTTTTCCATGTTGTATAGGTAAAAGTCAAGGATGCCTCAAAAATGTGGATTGTAGATAGTGGGTGCTAAAGACATATGACCGGAGATGTGAGCAAGTTCACCACTATTAGCTACCTAAGAGAAAGGACCGTGCCCTTTGGAAATAGTGGAAAACTCAAAATAATTTGTAGGGGCACCATTGAGATATCTCCTACAATCTCTATCCATAAGATTCTTTTGATTAAAGATATGAAATTTAATCTACTTAGTGTAAGTCAACTTTGTGATGCGGGATATTGGGTTGAGTTTCATGCTAGAAAGTGTCTAATTAAACAAAATGAGTCCGAAAATGTCATGCTAGAAGGGTATAAAGAGACTAATCTTTACTATCTTAATCTTGCTTATGTTTTTAACAATTTGCCTAAGTGTCTCATATCTAAAGAAGAAGAAGGATAGTTGTGGCACCGGAAACTTAGGCACATCAACATGAGGAACATTGCAAGAGTGGCAAAGGAAGAGTTGGTGAAGGGGCTCCCTATGATCAAGTATGAGAATACCAAGATGTGTGATGCATGTCAAGAGGGTAAGCAATCAAAATCATCACACAATGGTAAAACCTTAACTAGTACTACCTTGCCTTTAGAATTATTACATATAGATCCTTTTGATTGTCATAGCACTCCTTCACTAGTAGGGAGTAAGTATTGTCTAGTTATTGTAGATGATTTTTCTAGATTTACTTGGGTGTTTTTCATGAAATATAAGGATGATACCTTAGAGATCTTCATAGGGTTTAGCAAGAGGGTTGAAAATGAGAAACACCTCAAAATCAACCGCATTAGGAGTAACCATGGTGGGGAGTTTGAAAACTCAAACTTCTCACAATTTTGTCTAAAAAATGGGTACAAGCATGAATTTTCATGCCCAAAAATCCCACAACAATATGGGGTAGTAGAGAGGAGAAATACAGCCCTACAAGAAGTCGCTAGGACTATACTTAATGTGTACTCTTTACCTAGCTACTTTTGGGCCGAAGCGGTAAATACCGCTTGCTGCATTCAAAATTGGGTGTTAATTCATAGGTGTTTAGGTAAAACTCCATTTGAGTTGTGGAATGGGAGAATTCCACAAGTTCATTACTTTAGGGTCTTTGGATGTAAGGTTTACATTCTAAACACCAAGGATGACTTAAGAAAATTTGAATCTAAAGCGGATGAGGGGATTTTGGTTGGTTACTCATCCACTAGTAGGGGTATAGAGTGTACAACAAAAGAACCAAGGTAATTGAGAAATCTTCAAATGTTGATTTTGATGAATCTACAAATATTTACCCTAGGAAAGCCTCAATTGATAAGGACATAGAAGAAAGTCAACCCCTTGCCCAAAGAATCCAAGACTTACATTTAGGGGGCAATGATCAAGGGAGAGAGAGAAGTGCATTAGAGGATGAGGATCATGTGGTAAATGACCCATAACCTCTAGGCCCTTAAGGCATCACCAAGATCACCCCATTGACTAAATAGTGGGTGATGTCACCAAGGGGTAAGGACTAGGTCCTACTTTAGGGAACAAAGTAGTCAAATTGTCTTAATCTCTCAATTAGAACCTAAATCTATTGATGAGGCATTAGGTGATATGGATTGGGTTCTAGCTATGCAAGAGGAGTTAAATCAATTTGAAAGGAGTGAAGTATGAGAGTTGGTTCCTAAACCCAATGATTGCACCATTGCCACCACTAGATGGGTCTTTAGGAACAAGCTAGATGATCAAGGCAAAATTACTAGGAATAAGGCTAGATTGGTAGCTAGGGGGTTTAATCAAGTAGAGGGTCTTGACTGTGATAAGACATGTGCCCCCGTAGCTAGATTAGAGTCCATTAGAATTTTACTAGCCTATACGCTCACATGGGTTTCACACTTCACCAAATGGATGTGAAGTCGGCATTCATTAATGGGGTCATTAAGGAAGAGGTGTATGTAGAACAACCCCCGGGTTTGAAAACCCAAACTAACCTAGACATGTTTACAAATTAAGAAAAGTCTTGTATGGATTGAAACAATCTCCCTGGGCTTGGTATGAAAGGCTTTCTTCATTCTTAGTGTCCAAGGGTTTTAGGAGAGGAACAATTGGCCCAACGTTGTTCCTAAAATCTAAGAATAAGGACATATTTGTGGCCTAAGTATATGTAGATGATATCATCTTTGGGTCCACAAATAGTGAATTCCTCCATGAATTCATTAAGTGTATGGAAAATGAATTTGAGATGAGTCTTGTAGGTGAATTAACTTTCTTCTTGGGTCTACAAGTTAAGCAAACAAATGAAGGGACTCATATGTATCAAACTAAGTATGCTAAGGAAATGCTACATAAATTTGGACTAGAAAATGCTAAGGTAGCATCTACCCATATAGGAACAAATTCCCGTATACCAAGCATCATCAATGGGAATGAAATAGATTTCATTCTCATTCCCACCTTCTAAACCCGCTTACCAAGCGCCCCTTATGATTTTTCTTGATTCCGGGGTTATGAAACTTATCGTTCCAAAATTATCCTCGAATATTTACATTTAAGACGAAAATAAACATTATAATTTATTAAATTTCGAAAGCATTATTCGCGGTTGACGACTGGTAACGACGGACGATGATCGGCGAGCGACGACGGTCGCCACCGACCGACGATCGACGCCGACAGCTGGCTGCCAGTCGCCGGCGATCGACGCTCGGCACCGATCGACCGACCCTGACAGCCTGCCACCGATCGCCGATCTCCAGAGGTCGCCATCAATCGTCGATCTCCGGAGGCCGTCGTCGATCGTCGATCGTCGACCACCGCCGATCGCCGCCCACCCGCATCGACAGCGGGCCGCTAGTGTTGGGCACCAACAGCCTATGCAGATACCAATGGTCGACATCGACACCAACACCAACATCTGTGTCACCGACGAATTTTTTTTAATTTAATATTTTAATTAAAATTTTAATAAATCTAATAAATAAATTAAATACATTCAATTTAAAATTTAATAAAATTATCTAAACAAATTCTAAAGGATAATATGGTAAAATATTATATTATGTTATAGACTATTATCTATAAATAAATAAGATTTTATTTAATTATCTAAATTGAATCAAATAATTTTATATTATGTCTCATTCTCCATTATCTTGATTACGTGATTACTTAATAATCACATAACTAAGATATTCAATAGTGATAGGAGTTCTTTTAAAACTTTTGTCACATCAATACCACATTAAAATTAAAAATCTCATATATTTCTTCAATAGGAAAAAAAATCTCTCATTAAAGAGTAATTTCTTATAACTCCTTTGTTTTTATTTTTTAAAAAATTAATTTTAATTAAAAAAAGGAGCTCCCTCATTATTGTCAGGTCAATAATGGGGAAAAAATAATTAAGAAGATTTTTTTAATCTCGGATGATCAATCCAGTCTCAAAAAAAATTTCTACCGATCGCTAGGGTAAATCGGAAAGTGCTCACGATGGGTGGTCTAGAAGCCCAGCATCCCAGGATTCGCGCTTCATTTGGAGGAAAAATTCCTATAAATATATCATAACTAGGGATCGAACCGTGGATACTAAATTAGTGATTAATCACTTTACACTACACCATAACTCCGGGGGCACATGTCAACAATGATACTTCCTCGCATGTTGGATGCCCTGAGATTATAAATAGGCAATTTACCAAAGGGCGTACCCAAAAATTGATATTTACCAAAAGACGTACCATGATTTCATTGTTACCAAATAACGCACTTATTTTAGTGAACTTCCTCTTATACCCCTCCTGCCAAAGTACTGCATGTCATTCTCTTTCTCTTTCTCTTTCTCTTTCTCTTTCTTAATAACGAATTCCGAGACATTTGAAAAGATTTTTTATTTTAAAATAATATATTATGGAATCGGATAAAAAATGTAAGATAAAAACCGAAAAAATATTTCAATTAAAAAAATATCTCATCAAACATGATTTCAAATATATACAGAGATCATTTTAATAATTTAATAATTTTTAAAAATATAAATAAATAATTTTTTAGTATTTGATTAATATAAATTAATATATTTAATAATATTATTAAATATATTAATATATAAAAAATAAAAAAAGTTGAAGTTGATTTCAGGCCCACGCTGGGCCTGAAATATAAAAAAAATATCTAATGATTATTTTTGGTGTCCAAACTTCTAATGATTAAAAATTATATTGCAATAGGATTTTTCTAGGTCTATTAGTGGGTTTCGCTCAAAACCCACTGATATTTTTTCAGAAATCCAGATATGAGAGGTCCATCAGTGGGTTTTTCTCAAAACCCACTGATGGACTAAACTACACCTATTCCTTTGGGAAAAATAATAATTTGAGGTTTAGACACCTAAAATACATTCTCCTAACTCTACCCAAACTATTGATAATGTTTTTTCAGAAATCCAGATATGGGAGGTCCATCAGTGGGTTTTGCCCAAAACCCACTGATGGAAGAACTAAATTACACCTATTACTTTGAGAAAATTAATAATTTAATAATTTTTAAAAATATAAATAAATAATTTTTTTATATTTGATTAATATAAATTAATATATTTAATAATATTATTAAATATATAAATATATAAAATAATAAAAAAAGGTGAAGTTGATTTCAGGCCCACGCTGGGCCTGAAATATTTTACATCAGGCCCAGCGTGGGCCTGAAATATTTTACTTAGGCCCAGCGTGGGCCTGAAATATTTTATTTCAGGCCCAGCGTGGGCCTGAAATATTTTATTTCAGGCCCAGCGTGGACCTGAAATATTTTATTTCAGCCCCAGCGTGGGCCTGAAATAGAAATAACTCAGGGCCTGAAATTAAATGATTTCAGGCCCTGTGTCGAATTGAAATCATGTGTTATGATAAGGTTTTTTACGTAGGTCTAAAATGTAAAGAAACATCTCTTTATATTTTTGAAATCATAATAAAAATCATTGAGAAAGACTATTTTATGAGAGGAATTCTAATTAATATAAAATGACCATTATATTAAAAATGAGTTTTATATATATATATATATATATATATATAAATCAAATATTATTTATTATATTAATTTAATATAATATATTATATTAATATATTATATTTTAATAGATTTTGATTGTAGGGCCTGACTTCAGGCCCTCCTTGGGCCTGAAGTAATCTGACTTCAGGCCCTGCGTAAATAATTAATTTAATAAAAATAATTAATTATAAAAAAACTTCTAATGATTATTTTTAGTGTCCAAACTTCTAATGATTAAAAATTATATTGCAATAGGAGTTTTCTAGGTCTATCAGTGGGTTTCGCTCAAAACCCACTGATATTTTTTCAGAAATCCAGATATGAGAGGTCCATCAGTGGGTTTTGCTCAAAACCCACTGATGGACTAAACTACACCTATTCCTTTGGGAAAAATAATAATTTGAGGTTTGGACACCTAAAATACATTCTTCTAACTCTACCCTAACTATTGATAATGTTTTTTCAGAAATCCAGATATGGGAGGTCCATCAATGGATTTTGCTCAAAACCCACTGATGGACTAAACTACACCTATTACTTTGGAAAAATTAATAATTTAATAATTTTAATAATATTATTAAATAATATATTTAATAAATTAATAAATAATATAGATTAATATAAATTAATATATTTAATAATATTATTAAAAATTATTAAATATATTTATTAATATTATTTACCAAAAGATGTAATATTATTAAATATATTAATTTATATTAATCTATATTATTTATTAATTTATTAAATATATTATTTAATAATATTATTAAAAAATTATTAAATTATTAATTTTTCCAAAGTAATAGGTGTAGATTAGTTCTTCCATCAGTGGGTTTTGAGCAAAACCCACTGATGGACCTTCCATATCTGAATTTTTGAAAAAAACATTATCAATAGTTAGGGTAGAGTTAGGAGAATGTATTTTAGGTGTCCAAACCTCAAATTATTATTTTTCCCAAAGGAATAGGTGTAGTTTAGTCCATCAGTGGGTTTTGAGCAAAACCCACTGATGGACCTCCCATATCTGGATTTCTGAAAAAACATTATCAATAATTAAGGTAGAGTTAGGAGAATGTATTTTAGGTGTCCAAACCTCAAATTATTATTTTTCTCAAAGAAATAGGTGTAGTTTAGTCCATCAGTGGGTTTTGAGCAAAACCCACTGATGGACCTTTCATATCTGGATTTCTGAAAAAATATCAGTGGATTTTGATGGAAACCCACTGATAGACGTAGAAAACTTCTATTGCAATATAATTTTTAATCATTAGAAGTTTAGACACCAAAAATAATCATTAGAAGTTTTTTTATAATTAATTATTTTTATTAAATTAATTATTTACGCAGGACCTGAAGTCAGATAACTTCAGGCCCAAGGAGGGCCTGAAGTCATCTGACTTCAGACCTAAGGAGGGCCTGAAGTCAAATGACTTCATGCCCTCCAATCAAAATCTATTAAAATATAATATATTAATATAATATATAATATTAAATTAATATAATAAATAATATTTGACTTCTTTATATATATATATATATATATATATATATATATATATATATATATATATATATATATATATATAATTTGTTTTTAATATAATGGACATTTTATATTAATTAGAATTCCTCTGGTAAAGCAGTCTTTCTCAATGATTTTTATTGTGATTTCAAAAATATAAAGAGATGTTTCTTTACATTTTAGACCTACGTAAAAAACCTTATCATAACACATGATTTTAATTCGACGCAGGGCCTGAAATCATTTAATTTCAGGCCCTGAGTTATTTCTATTTCAGGCCCACGCTGGGCTGAAATAAAATATTTCAGGCCCAGCGTGGGCCTGAAATCAACTTCAACTTTTTTTTATTTTTTTATATATTAATATATTTAATAATATTATTAAATATATTAATTTATATTAATCAAATATAAAAAAATTATTTATTTATATTTTTAAAAATTATTAAATTAATTATTTTCTCAAAGTAATAGGTGTAATTTAGTTCTTCCATAAGTGGATTTTGCGCAAAACCCACTGATGGACCTCCCATATCTGGATTTCTGAAAAAACATTATCAATAGTTAGGGTAGAGTTAGGAGAATGTATTTTAGGTGTCTAAATCTCAAATTATTATTTTTCCCAAAGAAATAGGTGTAGTTTAGTCCATCAGTGGGTTTTGAGCAAAACCTACTGATGGACCTCTTATATCTGGATTTCTGAAAAAATATCAGTGGGTTTTGAGTGAATCCCACTGATAGACCTAGAAAACTTCTATTACAATATAATTTTTAATCATTAGAAATTTGAACACCAAAAATAATCATTAGATGTTTTTTTATAATTAATTATTTTTATTAAATTAATTATTTACGTAGGGCTTGAAGTCAGATGACTTTAAGCCCTCCTGGAGGGCCTGAAGTCATCTGACTTCAGGCCCTCCAATGAAAATCTATTAAAATATAATATATTAATATAATATATAATATTAAATTAATATAATAAATAATATTTGACTTCTTTTTATATATATATATATATATATATATATATATATATATATATATATATATATATTATATATATATATATATATATATAATTCATTTTTAATATAATGATCATATTATATTAATTAGAATTCCTCTCGTAAAATAGTCTTTCTCAATGATTTTTATTATGATTTCAAAAATATAAAGAGATGTTTCTTTATATTTTAGACCTACGTAAAAAACCCTATCATAACACATGATTTCAATTCGACGCAGGGCCTGAAATCATTTAATTTCAGACCCTGAGTTATTTCTATTTCAGGCCCACGCTTATATATTAATATATTAATAATATTATTAAATATATTAATTTATATTAATCAAATATAAAAAAATTATTTATTTATATTTTTAAAAATTATTAAATTATTAATTTTCTCAAAGTAATAGGTGTAATTTAGTTCTTCCATCAGTGGGTTTTAGGCAAAACCCACTGATGGACCTCCCATATCTGGATTTCTGAAAAAACATTATCAATAGTTAGGATAGAGTTAGGAGAATGTATTTTAGGTGTCTAAATCTCAAATTATTATTTTTCCCAAAGAAATAGGTATAGTTTAGTCCATCAGTGGGTTTTGAGCAAAACCCACTGATGGACCTCTTATATCTGGATTTCTGAAAAAATATCAGTGGGTTTTGAGCGAAACCCACTGATAGACCTAGAAAACTCCTATTGCAATATAATTTTTAATCATTAGAAGTTTGAACACCAAAAATAATCATTAGATGTTTTTTTATAATTAATTATTTTTATTAAATTAATTATTTACGCATCTCCAATCAAAATCTATTAAAATATAATATATTAATGTAATATATAATATTAAATTAATATAATAAATAATATTTGACTTCTTTTTATATATATATATATATATATATATATATATATATATATATATATATATATATATATATATATAATTCATTTTTAATATAAGGGTCATTTTATATTAATTAGAATTCCTCTCGTACAGTAGTTTTTCTCAATGATTTTTATTGTGATTTCAAAAATATAAAGAGATTTTTCTTTACATTTTAGACCTACGTAAAAAACCCTATCATAATACATGATTTCAATTCGACGCAGGACCTGAAATCATTTAATTTCAGGCCCTGAGTTATTTTTATTTTAGGCCCACGCTGGGCCTGAAATAAAATATTTCAGGCCCAGCGTGGGCCTGAAATCAACATCAATTTTTTTTATTTTTTTATATATTAATATATTTAATAATATTATTAAATATATTAATTTATATTAATTAAATATTAAAAAATTATTTATTTATATTTTTAAAAATTATTAAATTATTAAAATGATCTCTATATATATTTGAAATCACGTTTGATGAGATATTTTTTTAATTGAAATATTTTTTCAGTTTTTATCTTACGTTTTTTATCCGATTCCATAATATATTATTTTAAAATAAAAAATCTGAAAAAATCTTTTCAAATGTCTCGGAGTTCGTTATTAGGAATGAGATAGAGAAAGAGAAAGAGAAAGAGTAAGAGAATGACATGTAGTACTTTGGCAGGAGGGGTATAAGAGGAAGTTCACTAAAATAAGTGCGTTATTTGGTAATAATAAAACTATGGTACGTCTTTTGATAAATACCAATTTTTAGGTACGTCCTTTGGTAAATTGCCGATTATAAATAGCTGCCCTTAGATTATAAATAGCGGGAAATCAAGTCATTTGAAAATTGAAAACTATTTAATGCATTTTTCTTTTCATTTGCGAGGTCTTTCAAGGAAAATACATTTGTGCAATCTCGACGCGATTGTTTATGAATAATGATTGAGAGAATGAAAATGGAAGAGTGAAAATTATAGTGAATGACGTGACATCTTATATGCACGATCTCCGATGGATTCACCGTGCCCCCCAGGATATAGTTTAATTCGAGATGGTGGTCGAAGGTCGCCAATAGTATCCAAGCAATAATCAGACGTGTATATATAAAATGTCATATCATACCACATTATTTACTATGAATTTCACTCTCTCATTTTCATTCTCATTGTTCATTGTTTATATTGTTTATATATACTCTGGCGCTTAGTGTGATATTCGTGCCAAGATTATATTATAACAACTCCCACTTGTCTACGAATGTATGAGCCAAAGCAATGTTTAATTAGTAATTTAGAGAACAAGTGGTTACGGAAGCAGTGACGTCGCCAGATTAAAAAAAAATATCATGCATCACAATTATACAATTGAAAAAAAAAAGGAGAAGTTTTGTAAACCGGAACTATCCTTTGATAAATCTGGATGGTGAGATTCTAACCCTTTAAAATAAATTTTTATAAATAAATAAAAAATAATTTAATATAAAAATATAATTTTGTATGAAATAAATAAGAAGAAATATAATTAAGTTTAAATACTTTAATAATGATATTAAAAATTATTTTTAAAAATTTATAATGGATTTATATATTTTTATAAGTTAAAAAATTAATTTAATATGAAATAAATAAATAGGATATAATTTAATATGAAAATAAAAAGAAAAAAATATATTTTAATAGGAAAATTAATAAGGAAATATAAAATTAGAAAAGAATATTAAATTAAAATTTTTAATTATTTAATAATATCCTTTATTTAATTTGTACGTTACGTAGGAATTTTTCAATGGCCCCAAAAGCGCATCGCATGAGAATGTCAAAGTAAATTTTTTTCTCTTTCTTTCTCCACATGTAATATCTTTCCTTTTAATTTAAATTCATTCTCACGGGCGGGATCGGATCTAGATCGGATGATAAAACATCTGATCATTTACTTCGGGATTAAAGATTTGAAGGTCGCCAATTACATATGGAGATAAAATCCTGATCTGCTGCCTTTAATCCTCTCGACCCCAGGTATCTCACCACACCAGTGATAACCATGATTTATCTTCCTCTGGATTCCTATGGAGCCTGGGCCAGGGGCCGCTTTCATATATTATTGCCTTTTAATTTAAATTAAATTTTAATTTAAATGTTAATAATTCTCTAAATTTATTTTTTTTAATTTTAAATGACACTTGAATAAAAAATGTAAAACTATAAAATAAGATTAATAAAAATATAAAAAATATTTTTTTTAATATTTGATTATAAAAGAATAGGAAAATTAATAAATTAATAACTAGAATGAATTTTATTAATAATAAGTAAATAAAAAACCTTTTGGTGCTATTTTTTTAAAATTAACATCAAAATTTAAATACCAGTCGTAACTATTGTAGTTAAAAATTCGAATCAAAGCTTAACACACTAGCATGCTGTTGTATATAAAAATTAACATCATAATTTAATACACCAATATTATTATAGTAATGATTTATTAAAAATAATAAAGGAGAATTTTTTTAAAATAGTAAAGTAAACAAATATATATATTCGGACTCCGAAATACTATAGAAATATACCCGAGTAAAACTAAATCAAATCAGAACAATCTAATTTAATTAATGCTCATTAACCAAAATTTAACGTAGGAATGTCAGAATTAGAAATGAAAATCATTAATACCTTCACTTTACTATCCTCTTCCTTTATATGTTAATTTTTCAAAAATCCAAATTGCCTATGTCATCAATGAGTTTCATTTAAAACTCATTAATGGACCTAAAGAGCTATAGGTTTCTGAAGTATATAAAGTATATATGTGCCCACATATATTAGCTTAAAGTCATAAACATCAATTATTACAAGATTTTTAAAGTTTATGACTTCATACACATAACTTATCATAGGGCCAAAACTAAACATAAACACTATAAATATATTCACTACACTGCTCTCCTCAATTATACGTCAACTTTTCAAAAATCCAAATTCTATATATACATCCATCAATGATTTCGGTTAAAATTCATTGATAGACCCATAGGACTCTAATTTAACTAAGTCAGCTATGATTTAACTCATTCCTGCAATAAGTACCTCGAATTAGTTTTGATGTTGATCGACTGAGTTAAGTTATAGGTCTTGTGTATTTGATGTCTTGTGGCTAAGTGTACATAGACTTAGGAATATAAGAAGTCGAGCGAAAGACGCAACGTGAGAGAATGATGACATGATAAGTAAGTTAATAGGCTTGGTGCATCCGAGGAACGAAGTGTTGTTCTCTAAGCATGAGATCTAATTGAAAAAAAAAAAATTGGACTTACATCGATTTGAGATTTTTTCTTGCTCTGGTTTCTTCTCCGATTGCTTGCTATCGCGAGATCAATCACTAAGGACTAATCACAATCTGTCACAAACCAAATCCCTCTTGATCAATGCTCCTGTTCCTCTTCTTCGTATCTCCTCTTGGATTGCATTTGGACGCTCTTTATAGGGTGAAGCATGCGTTTCATTTACCTCCATCAATAGAGGTATTCAACGTTTGGCTAGTAACGCCAACGGTTCAAGCTGCTGGTCGTAACTGCAAGTTTAATGCCAGTAACGCCAACATCTCCCACTCGTCCAATTCTATCCATATAGGTCAGCTAGTCACTAAGACTATGTAAGAAAGTCACAAAGACCATATAGGAGCATTCAATTCATACTTCAGGGAAAATGGTTCGTGCGACAGCAAGCACACTGAGCAATTTATGCTAAGAAAGTTGTTACACTTAACTTAGCTGCTCTATAGAACGAATCAGAGATATCAATAACTTGCCTTTACCCCAGATTAAATATTTACATCAATTTGAACATCTCTAATCCCTCGTATGACAACTATGTCAAGAGCATGTTCGACATCTCTAATCAATACATTTATTCACAATCACATTTTTAAGTACTTAACATAAAAATGTAACTGGTCGACTAGTGAATAAGTATTACAGATGTAAACCAATTTGAATCTTTCTTTTTAGCTAGAATCTATTCATTCTAATCAGTCACTTTCCTAATTATGCTCCATAGACCGAATCATCCATAGTCAATAAGACACACACTAAAGTAGCAAACACTGATTAAAACTTTAAGTAGACAGCTAAATAGTCACTTAGGGTAAGATTGAGATCAACTGATAATCTCAAGGGTCTCACATAGTAGAGAAGCAGGGATCCATTCTCCTACTACCCTTATTGTCGCTATAGCACATGTGGTATGAATCACATGCTACGATGTGTTTCTCTTTACCGAAAAGAGTGCATGTTTTTCTCAAATATTTAACATCGTACAAATTTCGATCTAGACATACCTAACGTCTAATCCGAATTCAACTTATGAATTCCAATCTGGCTTTAAACATGTTTAGTAAATGGTGGGTGCATTTACTTCAATCATTACATAGATGACCTCATCTTGATACAAAATCAAGGCGACCTCAACTTATGAGTATGTCTCTCTTCACAACTACATAAGTTGTCTCATAATTAATGGTCTTACCTCTATTTATACTCACCAAATAGAGACGATTGTCCATGTGAGTGGACCAATCTAAGCCTACCAACATGCTCATCGAGACTTTTTCCAAAGGTAACAAATACATTTACACTGAATATAACATTTCATTTATATAAATGTAACAAATAAATTTATAATATTTTACATTTTGCGTAGTCCCAAAGACTTCACATGCTCATGAAATGACTCTTTAGTCAATGGCTTAGTAAAAGGATCTGCAAGCATTGCTCGGGTTAGGATGTACTCAAGAATTATTTTTTTCTTGTCAACAATATCTCTTACAAAATTGTATTTAATTTCTATATGCTTGCCTTTGCTGTGATATTTAGGATCCTTGGAAAAGGCTATAACAGCTTGATTGTCACAATTCACTGTAACAGGGCTCCCACTGTCCTCAACAATCTTTAGATGCTTTAGGAACCTTCTCAACCAGACAGCTTCTTGTACAGCCGCTGCACAAGCCACATACTCAGCCTCCATTGTCGACAGTGCTACACAAGCCTGTTTCTTGCTGTTCCATGAAATGACACCTCCATTCAGCAAAAAAATATAGCCAGATGTGGATTTTTTATCGTCAAGGTCCCTTGCCCAATCTGCATCTGCGTAGCCCTTCAAGCTCAGCTTTGATCCTTGGAAGCAGAGACAATAATCTGCCGTCCCTTTGAGATATCTAAATATCCTTTTTACCGCTTTTCAGTGTCTCGATCCTGGGTTTGACTGGAAACGACTAACTAAGCCAACAGCATAGCTTATATCAGGGCGAGTACACAACATAGTGTACATCAAACTACCAATGGCACTAGCATATGGTCTTTTCTTCATCTCGGCTATCTCTTCAGGAGTCTTGGGAGACATACTTTTGCTCAAAACAACACCTTTAGCTGTAGGTGTTTGTTCAATGTTGCAATCAAACATATTGAAGTGTTGTAGTATCTTAGTAATATAAGCTTCTTGGGACAGACCCAAAAGTCTTTTTGATCGATCACGAATGATCCGTACTCCTAAGATATACTCAGCTTCTCCCATGTCAATTATGTCAAATTGTGATGAAAGCCAAGACTTGACATCAATCACAACTTTTAAGTCACTTTCAGCTATCAGCATATCATCAATATATAATGATAAAATGACCAACTTTTCTTTATCCTTTCTTAGATAAACACAATGATCCTCATTGATCATTTCGAAACCATAAGATAAAATGACTTCATTGAATCTTATGCTCCATTGTCTCGACGCTTGCTTTAGCCCATATATAGACTTTTTAAGTCTACATACTTTTTCTTCTTGGCCATCAGCAATATAACCTTCTGGTTGTGCCATATAGATTTCCTCGTCAAGATTACCATTAAGGAAAGCCGTTTTTACATCCATCTGATGTAATTCCAAGTCATAATGTGCTACTATAGCTAAAATGACACGTATTGACACAAACTTCACAACAGGGGAAAATGTCTCTTCAAAATCAATACCCTCCATTTGGGTATATCCTTTTGCAACCAGACGAGCTTTGTATTTATTAATCGATCCATCTGCCTTCCTCTTGATTTTGAGAATCCATTTATTCCCAATAGCCCTTCGGCCTGGAGGAAGATCGACTAAATCTCAAACCTGATTCTTTCTCATAGACTTCATTTCTTCATCCATTGCAATTCTCCATTTTTCTCTAACTGAGCATCTTAATGTTTCCTCAACCGTTCGAGGTTCTTCATCGTCAACTGGGAGAATCATTAATGCCTCATTTTCAATGTCAAACCTTCTCCGAGGAATAATCTTACGATTACTTCTTCGCAGGTTTGACTGTTGAGAAACTAATTCACTTATAGGCAATTTACTCCCACTAGGTTGACTAGATTCAGGTATCCCCTGTGATTCCTGATTTGTTAATGTAGGAACAGTATCCTCCTCCTCTATTGCAAATAGAGGAGTTGATTTATCAACTTCACCTCTTGTTAGGAACTCAGTTTCGAGAAAAGTAGCATCTCTTGACTCAATTTCAGAGATGGTTCCATCTTGCTACTCACCAATAAAGACATAACCCTTAGAAGTATCAGAATATCTTACAAAGATACACTTCTTACCTCTGGGTCTTAATTTTCTATATTTGTGAGTCTTGTCATGAATATAAGCAGCTAACTCCCATGGTCTCAGATTACTCAAATCTGGTTTTTTGCCTGTCCAAAGTTCATATGGAGTAGATGGAACAGATTTAGAAGACACCCAGTTAAGTATGTAGGTTGCAGCCAATAATGCATCTCCCCAATAGGAAATAGGCAAATTAGCTTGAGCCATCATCGACCTAACCATTTCAAGAAGAGTTCGATTTCTTCTTTCAGCAACTCCATTTTGCTGTGGAGTTCCAGGGATAGTTAACTGTCTAATAATCTCTTTCTCATTACATATTGTCTTGAACTGATCAGACAAGTATTCACCTCCACGATCAGTGCGTAAGGTTTTAACTTTACGTTCCAATTGATTCTCAACTTCGTTCAAATAACGATTAAAGCAATCTAATGCTTCAGATTTATGAGAAATCAAATACACATGACCAAAACGTGTGAAGTCATCAATAAATATAATGAAATATGAACTACCATTTCTAGCCTTCATGTTCATTGGACCACAAATATCCGAATGAATCAATTGCAATGGTGAATCAGCCCTAATAGCCTTACCAAACGGTTTCCTAGTTGCTTTTCCAACAAGACAGTGCTCACATATAGACAAGTCAACTTTAGCACGAGTGCTGATCAGACCCTCTCTTGCTAATCTATTCATTCTTTCTTGTCCTATATGTCCCAATTTAGCATGCCAAACTTCATCATTAACATCAGCATCACTAATAAGAGCAATGCTTGAAAAACAACCATTATTTCCACAATTAACATCTGGTTCTACATCAAGAATCATGAAACCGTTTGATATAAAACCATATCCAATTAACATAGAGTCAATTTTAAGTTCTACACGATGACTGTAAAAATTCATACAATAACCCAATTCAAGAAGACAATTCACAGAAACCAGATTCCGTCGAATCTCAGGAGCATACAGGACATCATGCAGAAACAATGTACGCCCACCACGAAGGTTGAGTTTGCAAGTGCCAATTCCTTTGACTTCAATTCTTGCATTGTTTCCCATATATATCCACTTATTGCCAGCTGGTACCCGACGGTACTCCACGTACGTAGCTCGATCACGAGCTACATGGTTCGTTGCTCCTGAATCTATAATCCATAAAGGATAAGAATCAGCTAACAACACCGAACTAGCAACATAAATCTCATGAAAAGAAGACAAACATGGATTTACCTTTTTCGACTCAGTACACTCCCGAGCAAAATGACCCCTTCTTGCCACAGTTGTAGCAAGTTAGCTTACCTTTAGGTTTCTTTCCATTCTTCTTTCCTTTCTTCTTGATTGGGTCTTGCACAGTAATAGCACCAGCTTCTTTTTCAGAAATCCTTCCCTTTCTTAAACCATTTATTCTTATTCTTGGATCCAGAACCTTCAGCTACAAAAGCTTGCTCAGAAATCCTTGCGGATTCTATTCTCTCCGCCTCCAGTTCAATATGGCGTGAGACATCAATGAAAGTCCTGATACTCTCACTGTGAGTAAGGTTTTTCTTCATTGTTTCCCAAGAATCAGGAAGGGAACGAATAACTGCTTGAACCTGTTGTTCGTCGGTCAACTCATGACCAGCAGTCTTAAGCTCCCGAATCATATTACCCATTTCTCTCAGATGTTGGGTCATCGTTACATTCGGGTGCTTTTTACAACTGTCAAACTTGATTGTCAGCTGACGATGCTTGCTTACACTAACTCCACTGTATCTCTCTCTCAGGGCAACCCAGACAGCATGAGCTGATGGTAGTGGCTCATACTCAAATACCAGGTCATCTACCATTGAACTAATAAATATCCCCTTTGCAGTGGAGTCCTTTTTCTTCCATGCCCTATAGGCATCTAGATCAAGTCTGTACTGTGCAATTGAACCAACAGCAGGTTCTACCATGAAATGATTTACAGCCTCCAGAACTTCTTATTCCTCAAGAACATATTGTATCTTGAGATGCCATATTTTATAGTTGTCCCCATACAATTTCTCTCTTTTGTACAGTTCAGCTATGATGTTCTTAGTTGCCATGATCTATCATAAATAAACATATTATTAATTAATTCAGTGTATAACATCTGTACATAATTTTTGATTGACTCAATGTAAACTTGACTTGGTTTACGAAATCAAGTGATAACTACGTTTCCACTCATCATTCGTATAATCCAATCTAATTAACATTGATCAATTATATTACATACATCCCATTAAACGAACTAATCATTTGTCTTGAATATGAACTAATCATATAAATGAACTAATCATTGAATATGAACTAATCATATAATGAACTAATCATTGACAAGTCAGTTAACACATAACATAACTTTATTTAATAGGCTTAATAAGTTGGTACAACAAACAGAATTCAATGAACTAGATAAGTTGACATCATTCCCATAATAAAAAATATTATGGCAGTGGCTATCACTCTCTCGTTCATCTCTAATCGGTCAGTCTGATCAGGCTCGGGATCTTCCACAGATTCTATCGGATCTTCCTCAAATATTTCAGGATTTTCCTCAATCATTTCAATATCAGGATCTTCCTCAAATATTTCAGGGTTTTCCCCAGGCATTTCGGGATCTTCCTCGAACATTTCGGGATCTTCCTCGAACATTTCGGGATCGTCCTCGAACATTTCGGGATCTTCCTCGAATATTTTGGGATCGTCCTCGAACATTTCGGGATCTTCCTCGAACATTTCAGGATCGTCCTCGAACATTTCAGGATCTTCCTCTGGGTCCTCCTCAGAATCTCCTAGATCCCCTGGAAACTCACGGTGAAGTAGTTGCTTACATAACTCAGTATATGAGATGCGACATTCATGATGCCCCCATATCTGGTGTCCAACTTCTCTCGCACGCTTTGGCAATGAACGAATCAATGCTCCAATCCTATAGTCATCCAAGATTGGAAACTCTTCCTGCTCGAGTTTCCAAAATAATCGATCCAATTTTCCTATATTGCCTTGGATCCCGAGAATGAGACTATAGTAAACTTCTTCTATCTGCTCCATTATCTCACGACTTCGCTCATAGCAACGAATCGTGGTGCATATCTCATGCGACATCTGGAATTGAAAAACGACATAGTCAGTACAAAACTGACAAAACCAGTAACAAAACCAGTTTTTTTTTTCAATTCACACATATGCATAGAAAGAAGCACACAAATAGATAAAAGCATATAAGTTTCCTTTACGTATATAGCTACAATTAAGCCTATTTAAATTTGAGGTTCAACATAATAATCAAATTATTCTGTTTAGTTCAGATTATTTGATCAAAATGGTTTGGTTAAACCAACTAATGGTTTGAACCAAAATCGATTTGACCAACTTAATCTTTTTCAACCAAACTAGAATCTAATTTAAATAAATTGAACCAAATCTAAACAAATTACCGAATATAACTTCTGGTTGGGCCTGTTTGCCTTCACTCGGGAGGTTAGCAGTTTGAACCTCCTTTGGGCAGCAATATTTTGCCGAGTCAGAATAGGTTTCGGCAGTTTTAATTTTTTTTTTCTTCCTTAAAACCGCAAAATCTAATCGCCGCCTCTCATTTCTCCGCGTAGCCTTCTTCCCCACACAGTCGACCTTTTTTTCCGCCATCACCAACGCTATGGCCGCCTCCATCGACGCATCCAGCCGACGGCGATGTTTGCCTTCCACGCGTGATGCGATCGTCGGCCAGGGGATGAAAACGCCGAGAACTCAGTGGCGATTTCAAGCGATTTCATCCATCAGCCAGGGAATTTTATTACAAAGGTAAATTTTTTTTCATGCTCTAACAATCGCTCTGATACCATTGTTGTTCTCTAAGCATGAGATCTAATTGAAAAAAAAAATTTGGACTTACATCGATTTGAGATTTCTTCTTGCTCTGGTTTCTTCTACGATTGCTTGCTGTCGCAAGATCAATCACCAAGGACTAATCACAATCTGCCACAAACCAAATCCCTCTTGATCAATGCTCCTGTTCCTCTTCTTCGTATCTCCTCTTGGATTGCATTTGGACGCTCTTTATAGGGTCCAAGCATGCGTTTCATTTACCTCCATCAATGGATGTATTCAACGTTTGGCTAGTAACGCCAACGTTTCAAGCTGCTGGTCGTAACTGCAAGTTTAATGCCAGTAACGCTAGTAACGCCAACACGAAGAGCTATGGAAGAGTACACCGATAAAGCGAGAACGACCCATGAGGCACATCCGAGGGACGAGAAGTTAGGAGAAAGCCTGCTCGAGGAGAAGGTCGGAGTTAGATTCAAGTGAGCTCAACTCTGGATGCCCGGAGCATCACCCAAGTGTGCGAAGAAGTAGATGGTCAACTCAAAAGTTAACCATCCCATGGCACCTCCATTTGGCTGAAGGTGCCGTGATGAAGTACAGACCTGAGACACCTCCGATGGATCCAAGTCGCCTCGCATGCAGCAGGAGTACTTCCAGTGCCTCCGATAGATCCGAGGAGCCTCGCATGCAGCAGGGCTTGAGGCGCCTCCGATGAACCGAGGCACCTCCACAGACTTGGAAACGTTGTGGTGCAGATTAGAAGCGGGGGTCCACTTCAGCCCACTCGAAAATACCACTTGTAGGGTCGGGTAGACCGGATAGTGGAGTTGAATAACAACATGCATTCAAATTCTAATTCTCTTGCTATTTAAATTAGTAAGGACATACACATTAATTAATTAAAATAAATATAAAAAAATAGGGACTCGAAGATTTGCTTGGTTATAACCTAAATGGTTGTTAATCCAAGGTTGTGAAAAGTGCATTATAAAAGCTCCTTCTTTGACAAAGGTCGGAGGCAATGAAGTCATTTAAAGAATTGAGAGTATAGAAGCTTAAAACAAAATACAAAAATGAATTAATATTAGGCGTGTTGTAGAGCTTCTAGTTCTAGGGCGTTATTTATAGCTTACTAGTCAAAGTGACAATTTTGCTAACATGACAACTCAGGATGCCTCCATTTATCTAGGGTGCCTCTAACGCTGAGTTTTATCTCCATCGTAATGACTTTCTGCTGATCTATTGGTATTGGACATGTCCCGGTTCACTCAGGCACTTCTTATTCGCGTTGTAACGTCTCCAAGTCTTTAGAGGTGCCTCAAGTCCCACTGCATGCAAGGCGCCTCGGATCCAACGGAAGCACCTCAAGTTTGCACTTCATCAAGGCACCTCCAGTCAAATGGAGGTGTCAGGGATGGTCAACTTCCGAGTTGGCCATCCACTTCTTCGCATACTTGATTGATGCTCTGGCTATTCGAAGTTAAGTTCACCCAAATTCAATTCCCACCTACTCCTCAAGCAAATTTTTTCCCGGCTTCTTGTCTCTCGGATACACATATTGAGCGTCCTTCTCGCTCTACCAGTATACTCTTCCATAGTTCATCGTCTCTCGGACGCACCGAGCCCGTCAACTTCTTTCTCATGCCATCCTTCTCACTCATTGCATCTTCCACTCGACTTTTTGTATTTCTAAATCCCTATACACTCAAACACAAGATATCAAATACACAGTGTCAAACTTAACTGGGTCAATCAACATTAAAACCAATCCGGAATACTTACAATGCCAACACTTAAGAATTTCTGCAGTGCTTTGTAGTCCAAATATATTCTTCTTTACTGTTTTTAAAGAATCAACACCATAATATTATTAGTGTTTAAATTGTGATTCTGATATTTAAACATCAGCATCACAGTGATACTCATATTTAAAAATCAATATCACAATGATACTGATATTTTAAACTTTGATGTTGATTTTTAAAAATCAACACCAAATTAATTTTTTTTATTTTATTAATAAAATCCATTCTCATTATTTATTTTATTCTTTATAATTATATATTAAAAATATAAATTATTTTTTATTAATATTTTTATTAATTAAAATTTTAAAATTAAAAATAAATAAATTTAGAGGATTATCTATTAAAGTTTAAATTAAAATTTAATGGATTTTTGTTTATAACAAAAAGAAAGAGGAAAAATATTGCCTAAAGAAAAGTGGTAAAAATAATAGCTAAAGAGAAAAGAATGGTACCCCTTGAGCCTTCTTAAATTTTGATACGTCCTTTTGAATGAATGATGACTCAGCTCATCTTAAATGTCTACAAAAGTTTATCTGGAAATTATATGAAAGATGTAAATCATATAATTAATTTATAATTGATTGTTAAATGGTTAGAAAATAAAAAGAGTTTTTCTTCCGGAACATGTGCTATTAAAATTTGATCTATAACTCATTATAATATATCTGTCATCCTCGCCAACTGAGCATCCCATAGAGACATCTTGATACGTCTTTTGGATTGAATTGGCGAGGGCTTTGGGACGAGCAAATCACACCTTAATATATCTTTTGGACAATCTCAAAGGCATGCCCTTTGGGACATGCCACATATTATGTCATATAATAGCAAAGCCAAAGCAAATTGTGGCCCTAGATAGAGTATCGTTGTTAGGTCCTCCAATAATAGACCAACATATAGAGGTCAAGACTCAAACATATTATTTAAGATTTTTTTTAATAGATAGTAGATCCGAGAATGTTAACCGTTAGAATAAATTTTTATGTATGCTTCTCTAATTTATTCGGATGACTGATTGAAAATTTTTATAATATCAAATGATCACATTAAGGTTCGGAAAAAACAGAAGGGACAATGCAAATTACACTATTATTATATTAATTTAAAACATTCAAGTTCCTATTTACCATTATATACAACGGATGTACAATCCAGCCGAAACAAGTTAAACCCTCTACCCAGCAAGCCAAACAAATGAAATTGAATTGCCCACATCGAACATGCTCAAATGTTGGCAAAATTTTACAAAGTGGGAGGAAGCAGAATACACAAGCTTCACAGTTGCATAGTGTGCGGCTGCTTATGCAAAGACAATCTATTAGGGGTCGCGCAAGCGGTGGCAGAGGATTCTGACGACGAAGGGTTGGGGTTGGAGGAGCATACCGCCCCACCTTGGTGTCTCCGATGCCTTGGAAAGGGCGTCCCCGGCATCGTGGGATCTTCCAACACTCTCGGCCTCTTGGACAAGACGAGCACCACGCGGTTCATGGCCGGCCGCAGCTTGGGGTCGCCCTGGACGCAGAGAAGCCCGAGATGGACGCACAGCTCCACTTGCTCCGCGTCGAAGGTCGCCGATTTCAGCGACGGATCCAGCAGCTCCAGGCTTCGCCCGTTCCTGTATAGCCGCCAGGCCTGCACGATGCATTTCGACGACCAGGTGATGTGCATTTCGAGGGAAGCGAGAAATGCGTCACGTACCCATTCGAGGAGGCTTCTGGCGTTGGGGTCAGGAAGGTGGGCGAAGGAGGCATTCCTGCTGCCGGAGATGAGCTCGAGGACGACGACGCCGAAGCTGAAGACGTCGGCCTTGGTGGAGAGGGAGCCGTGCATGACGTACTCGGGGGCCATGTAGCCGTTGGTGCCGACGACGCGGGTCTTCACCTGGGTCTGCTCCGCCAGGAAGAGGCGGGCCATGCCGAAGTCGGCGATCTTGGGGGCCCACTCCTCGTCCAGCAGGATGTTGCTGGCCTTGATATCGCGGTGGATGATGGTGGTGTGCGCATCCTCGTGCAGGTACATCAGCCCTCGGGCCACCCCGGCGATCACCTGAAACCGTCGACTCCAGTCCAACAGCGCCTTCTTCCCATCATTCGGCTCTCCTGCTCACCCAATATCCATTAATCACCACAATATTTTTTTATTTCCCAATTAGTAAACAAAATATTCGGTAGCAATTAACGACCAACAAAAATCATAGAGAAACCGAAGTTGACGGTTGTATATTTTTTTTCTCTATCTACTCAATTAGCCGCCTGATAAGTAAAATGAAGAATAA
This sequence comes from Boesenbergia rotunda, assembly GCA_024364735.1. Classification (NCBI taxonomy): domain Eukaryota; kingdom Viridiplantae; phylum Streptophyta; class Magnoliopsida; order Zingiberales; family Zingiberaceae; genus Boesenbergia; species Boesenbergia rotunda. Next base: position 17,635 of record JAGFNQ010008698.1, on the reverse strand, counting down.
ACAAACCATTCCTTGAAGACCAGTAGCAGTAATTTGAAAGAGTAGACGAAAAGGACATAACAAGATGCGTCATTTCCTTGCATTAGACTTTTCCAACCTCTATCGCAGCCCACGCACCGTCGTGGAAGAGACGGTAATACAGCTTCCTTGTTCACAGTTTCGGGACAGCTCCATAATATGTTCTTTTAAAAGAATTGCAAAAACGAAGCCTTCTATGTACAGATGACCCTGTATTGAACATGAGACTACCAGTATTGGCAATTAGATTTCCTATTTGACACCGCAAAGAATGTATTTTGATCCATTAGTTCTGAAAAACAAACAGGATCAAAATCTTCAACCTTCGAGATTGAAATTTTAGCCATGATGCCGAAAATTGCAAACTCAATTTAGATGAACTAGTGATTTTATTTCTCTATCGTTTAGAGGAACTAGTTAACAAATGATACTGATTATCGTTGAGAAAGGAGGAGATTGGTGCAAGAGAACTTGAGAAGCAAAGAGGGGATGAGAGAGTTTTTGCTTACTGGAGAAGAGGATCTTGTCGAGGCTCTCGTTGCAGACGTACTCGTAGACGAGAAGCATGTCGTTGCCGCGGGCGCAGTAGCCGTAGAGGTTCACCAAGTTCTTGTGCTGCACCTTCGCTAGCAGCATCGCCTCGTTCATGAACTCCCTCGTCCCCTGCCGCGACGTTTGCCCCAGCCGCTTGACCGCCACCTCTCGCCCATCCTGCAGCCGCCCCTGCACCGCGCCGATCCGATCTATAACCTGAATCAATCAACCAATCCCCAAACCCTAATTTTCATGAACTCACCCTGAAGACGGGCCCGAATCCGCCCTCGCCGAGTTTATGCTTAGGGCTAAACTTGCGGGTCGCCGCCACCAACACCTCGTACCGGAAGACCCTCCGCTCCTTGGACGCGATCGCCTCCAGGTCCTCCTCCTCCCTCTCCTTCTCCTTCTCCTTCCCCTTCCCCTCTGCTTTCGCCGCGAGTAAGCCTTAAAAAAAATAAATTAAACTCGAAATCGAAGCGGGCGCCCGTGGCTGTTACCTTCGGTTCCGTCGAAGAAGTGCTCGATGAGGCTCTTCAGGAATTTCTTGGACCTAGCCATCGCCGTCGACGACGAGTATGGAGAAGACCTCGTCGATCCCCGATCTGCTGCGTGGCGCGCAAGTGTTCGACGATTTGCGCCAACTGATAAATCAAAAGTTGAAAGAGAAATTAAATAATTGAATCAATTAAGACTAAATATTTGGTATGAAAAATTATATATATATATATATATATATATATATATATATATATATATATATATATATATATATATATATATATATATATATCACACGGGACTTAACAAAACGCCCTGGTGTGCGACAACTGCGTAAATGTTTTTCTATCTTTTTATTTTTACAAAATTTAATATTCTCTAATCTATCTTCTTCCTCCGATCTCCTACTCACACCCAGCCGCCCACCCACAATTGTGGCTTCCTAAAAATTGATATTTACCAAAAAATGTACTATAATTTCATTTTTATCAAAGGGCGTATTCATTTTAGTGAACTTCCGTTTATACCCCTTCCGCCAAAAAAAAGTCTTTCTCTTTCTCTTTCTCAATAATAAATCTCGAGGCAACGAAATCTGCTTTTTCAGATTTATCATTTTAAAATAATATATTTAGGAATCGGCTAAAAAACGTTCTATTAACGAAAGTTATCTTCCAACTTATTTTAAAAATTTAAAATGATGAATTTTTATATTTGATTAATATAAATTAATATAATAAATAATATTTAATAAATATATTAATATATAATAAAGATTTAAAATTTAAAAAAATCTAAAATTTTTTATTTCAGATCACGCTGGGCCTGAAAAAAAGATTTCAGACCCATATTGGGCCTGAAATAAAAGATTTCAGGCCCAGCGTGAGCCTGAAATAGAAATATTGCAGGCCCAGCGTGGGCCTGAAACAAAAGATTTCAGACCCTGTGTCGGCTTGAAATCATGTATTATGATAGAGTTTTTTACGTAGGCCTGAAATATAAAGAAACATTTCTTTATATTTTTGAAATCATAATAAAAATCTCTGACAAAAATTATTTTACGTGAGAAATTCGAATTAATATAAAGCGTACATTATATTAAAAACTAACTTTTATATATATATATATATATATATATATATATATATATATATATATAAAAGCAACTTCAGGTACAGGGCCTGAAATCTTGATTTCAGGCCCTGCTTGATTATATAAAATTAATAAATATAAAAAAATAATTAATAGACATAATAATATATATTGATTGGTAAAATTAAAGATATAAGGATGATTTACTAAAACAAGCTATGATTCTATATTATTGTTATATCGTTCTGTGCCAACTGATACAGTATGAGAACATCAGTGGGTTTTGACTAAAACCCACTGATGGACCTCCCATATCTAGATTTCTGAAAATCTTATATCAATAGACAGGGTTGACCTAGGAGAAGATGTTTTAGGTGTCCAAACATCTATACACTCTATATCACCAATGCAATATGAGTAGTTTAGAAATATCAGTCGGTTTTGACCAAAACCCACTGATGGACCTCCCATTTCTGGATTTCTGAAAATTCCATATGAATAGAGAGGTTAGAGTTAGGAGAAAATATTTTAGGTATCCAAATATCTATACACTCTATATCACCAATTCAATAGGAGTAGTTTAGAAATATTAATGGATTTTGGCCAATCAATAATGTAGAATCATAGTTTATTTTAGTAAATCATCCTTATATCTTTAATTTGCCAATCAATATATATTATTATATCTATTAATTATTTTTTTATATTTATTAATGGCCCTGAACCTAAAGTTGTTTATATATATATATATATATATATATATAAAAGTTCCTTTTTAATATAATATATGTTTTATATTAATTAAAATTTTTCACGTAAAGTAATCTTTCTCAGTGATTTTTATTATGATTTCAAAAATATAAAGAGATGTTTTTTTATGTTTCAGGCCTACGTAAAAAATCCTATCATAACACATGATTTCAAGTCAATACAGGGCCTGAAATCTTTTGTTTCAGGCCCACGCTGGGCCTGAAATATTTCTACTTCAGACCCATGCTGGGCCTGAAATCTTTTATTTCAGGTCCAACGTGGGCCTGAAATCTTTTGATTTCAGGCCCGCGCTTGATTTGAAATAAAAAATTTCAAACTTTTTTAAATTTTAAATCTTTGTTATATATTAATATATTTATTAAATATAATTTAATATATTAATTTATATATATACTGTTTACGTATAATATATATATATATAATATATATTATTGTATATATATATATATATATAAAAAGGAAAAGCAACTTCAGGTTCAGGGCCTGAAATCTTGATTTCAGGCCCTGCTTGATTATATAATATTAATAAATATAAAAAAATAATAGACATAATAATATATATTAATTGGTAAAATTAAAGATATAAGGATGATTTACTAAAACAAGCTATGATTCTACATTATTGTTATATCGTTTTGTGCCAACTGATACAGTATGAGAACATCAGTGGGTTTTGACCAAAACCCACTGATGGACCTCCCATATCTGAATTTCTGAAAACCCTATATCAATAGACAGGGTTGACCTAGGAGAAGATGTTTTAGGTGTCCAAACATCTATACACTCTATATCACCAATGCAATAGGAGTAGTTTAGAAATATCAGTGGGTTTTGACCAAAATCCACTGATGGACCTCCCATATCTGGATTTCAGAAAACTCCATATGAATAGAGAGGGTAGAGGTAGGAGATGATGTTTTAGGTGTCCAAACATCTATATATTAGATATCACCAATGTTATAGCAGTAGTTTAGCCATATCAGTGGGTTTTGGTCAAAACCCATTGATATTTCTAAACTACTCATATTGAATTGGTGATATAGAGTGTATAGATATTTGGACAACTAAAACATCTTCTCCTATCTCTAACCTCTCTATTCATATGGAGTTTTCAGAAATCCAGATATGGTAGGTCCATCAGTGAGTTTTGGTCAAAACCCATTCATATTTCTAAACTACTCCTATTGTATTGGTGATATAGAGTGTATAGATGTTTGGACACCTAAAACATCTTCTCCTAGGTCAACCCTGTCTATTGATATAGGTTTTTCAAAAATCCAGATATGAGAGGTCCATCAGTGGGTTTTGGTCAAAACCCACTGATGTTCTCATACTGTATCAGTTGGCATAAAACGATATAACAATAATGTAAAATCATAGCATGTTTTAGTAAATTATCCTTATATCTTTAATTTTACCAATCAATATTTATTATTATGTCTATTAATTATTGTTTTATATTTATTAATATTATATAATCAAGCAGGGCCTGAAATCAATTGATTTCATGCCCTAAACCTGAAGTTGCTTTTCCGTTATATATATATATATATATATATATATATATATATATATATATATATATATATAAAAGTTCGTTTTTAATATAATGTGTTGGTGCAGGAAGCACCAGATCGAACCTTGTTTTGATATTGGCAAAGGATTCAAAGTTAAGGGTTATTTGTTATCTAACAATGCTGCTTGAGAGTGCAGGAAACAAAGTCCTAGCGAAGGGCTGCTAGGCACCTGACGATGGGCTGTCAGGAAACCAAGTCCTGGCGAAGGGCTGCTGGGCGAAAACCAAGTCCTGGCGAAGGGATGCTGGGCGAAAACCAAGTCCTGGCGAAGGGCTGCTGGGCGAAAACCAAGTCCTGGCGAAGGGATGCTGGGCGAAAACCAAGTCCTGGCGAAGGGCTGCTGGATGAAAACCAAGTCCTGGCGAAGGGCTGCTAGGCGAAAACCAAGTCCTGGCGAAGGGCTGCTAGGCGAAACTCAAGACCTGGCGAAGGGCTGCTGGGCAAAAGTTCAACTGGAGGATCCGGTTGGCACCAGGTAAATTCTCCTGAGAGGAGTAGGTGAGGACGCGTTCCCCTAGAGGGAACATTAGGCGTCGGTTCGACCTAGGGCTCCATTTTGGAGATCCAAAGTCAGAACCAAGACAACTAAGGCTGTTTTAACTAACTTATTATTTGCTGTTTTGGACTAACCCTGGATGCAGGACCGAAGGACTGTGTTTCTGCAGCTCAGAGAGCCTCAAAGGAGTGAGGCCGTAGCTGAGTAGGGCGCCCCGGATGTGTCGGGCGCCCCAGAGTCAACCCAAAGTCAGCAGAGAGGTAAACGCCCCGACAGCAGCGCATGTCGGGCGCCCCGCGTGTGTCGGGCGCCCCGCATGTCGGGCGCCCCGCGTGTCTCGGGCGCCCACTGTGCCACGCCACTGAAGGCTGCTGCAGCTCACTCTCGCGAAGCCCTGAAGATGACGCTTTGACCGGTCAACCGGGCGCCCCGCGCGCGTCGAGCGCCCCGGTCAAAGCTGATCCCGAAGATGAAGAGATCAGCCTTGACCAGAGGGCTCGCCGGATCAAGAGCCACGTGGGGGGCGCCCCGAGCATGTCGGGCGCCCCCTGCCCTATATAAAGAGGGCCTCGACCCTATTCTTGAACAACCAATTCCTTCGACAATTCTACGCTCTTCCGCTTCCACGACACGCTCAAGAAAGCTGCCAACTCAAGCCGACGACGTCCCGCTGCTCCAGAACTTCAATCTTCACCGGACGTCGGTAACAAGAGTTGTATTTAAGTTTACGAGAATATTTTTATTATTATTTGTGTGTAAACTTTTGCGAACTTATAGAATTGCCCGCAGAAAACGGTCAACGACCGTGGGCCTTGGAGTAGGAGTCGACCCAGGCTCCGAACCAAGTAAACCGGCTGTGTTTGCGTTGTTGTGTTCTCTTTTATTTCCGCTGCGCACCCGCTCTTTTTAAATCCGAACGAATTGCGACATTCACCCCCCCTCTCTCGCATTTCTCGATCCAACATAATGTACGTTTTATATTAATTAGAATTTTTCATGTAAAGTAATCTTTCTCAGTAATTTTTATTGTGATTTCAAAAATATAAAGAGATGTTTCTTTATGTTTCAAGCCTACATAAAAAACCCTATCATAACATATGATTTCAAGCCGGCACAGAGCCTGAAATCTTTTGTTTCAGGCCCACACTGGGCCTGAAATATTTCTATTTCAGGCCCATGCTGGGCCTAAAATCTTTGATTTCAGGCCCATGCTGGGCCTAAAATCTTTGATTTCAGGCCCATGCTTGATCTGAAATAAAAAATTTCAGACTTTTTTAAATTTTAAATTTTTATTATATATTAATATATTTATTAAATATTATTTAATATATTAATTTATATTAATCAAATATAAAAAATCATCACTTTAAATTTTTAAAATCAGTTGGAAGATAACTTTCGTTAATGAAAATAATTTTTCTTTCTTTACCTTACATTTTTTAGCCGATTCCTAAATATATTATTTTAAAATGTCAAATCTGAAAAAGCAGATTCCGTTGCCTCGGGATTTGTTACTGAGAAAGAGAAAGAGAAAGAGAAAGAGAAAGGGAAACACTTTATTTGGCGGAAGGGGTATAAACGGAAGTTCACTAAAATGAATACGCCCTTTGGTAAAAATGAAACCATGGTACACCTTTTAGTAAATACCAATTTTCAGGTGTTCCCTTTGGTAAATTGCCGAAAATATAACCTTAGGGAGGGTAACCAGGGTATCACAATCGAATTCTGACCGTGATCCAATGAGATCGCGGTCGGAATCCAACCGTTGTTAGATCCTGATCGATTTGCGGCCTCATTGTGGCAAGAATCTAGCCACAATTCGCTTATAACCGATCGCGACGCACGCGATCGCAGCCTGATTCCGTCGCAGCCTGATTCCGATCGGGATTTTGGCCGCGATCCGGCTGGGGGCCAGTGCCAACGGGTAGGTGTCTGGCACCGAGCGGGAGTGGGAGCGCACTACAAAAATAATCAAGTTTATCGATGAAATATTCGATCGAAAATTCGTCGGTAAATACAGTTACTGACGGAATTTCGACGGGATTTTATCCGTCTGCGAAAAATCAATCAGTATCATATTATTGACGGAAATTTGGTACCATCGGTACCTTTATCGACCAAATACTGGTCCGTTGGAAAAATATTCTAATGGAAATATTATTCCGTCGGAAGATGTCGCCGATAGAAATAAAAGTTTCCATCGATAATTCTTGACAAAAAATGTTGATCCCGTCGGAAATTCTCCGACAGAAATAGTAGTTTCCGTCGGAAATTCACGATGAAAAATTTCTGTCGAAAATTCTCGACGGAAATGGCGCCACTGATTTTTCAAAACTAGCTTCAACATGAAGTTGGTTTTTCAAAATCAACTTCAACTTAAAGTTGGCACTGCAAAACCAGCTCCACCCTGATGTTGATTTTTCAATACCAGCTTCAAGGGATGTGCCATTTGACACGCAGCTACAAATTTATGTAGGAGTATGATAACAAGAGTTTGAGGCCATATGTAGGTTGTAGACACTGATATCTTTCAATCAATGTCAAATGTTAAGAAATTCAAAGAACCTAGGTCAATCAATGGGGTTCGGTTAACACACATTGATGAACCTAGTGGACCTTGATTCGATTCATTTTAAGTGTTGTGATTTCACCTGGTTCAAGGAAGTCAAATTATGTCCTGTATTACTATTTTTATAGGTTGCAACAGTAGCTACAAAAGATTTAAACCAGAATGTCAATAATGTCACTGGTTTTTCAAAATCAGCTCCACCCTGAAGCTGGTTTTTCAAAACCAGCTTCAACTTGAAGCTGACACCGCAAAACCAACTCCACTTTAAAGCTGGTTTTTCAATACCAACTCCAAGGGGCGTGCCACTTAGCATGTGACTATAAATTCATATGGAAGTGTGATAACAAGGGTCGAAGGTCATATGTAGATTGTAGACACTGATATATTTCAATCGATGTCAAATTTTTAGAAATCTAAGGAACGAAACTCATTGATGGACCTACTGAAACCCGATTCGACCCATTTTAAGTGTTGTGGTTTTACTTGGCTCAGGGAAGTCAAATTATAGCCTCTATTACTGATTTTATAGCTTACAACAGTAGCTCCAAAAGATTCAATCCTGAATGTCAATGGTGTCGCTAGTTTTTGAAAATCACCTTCAACATGAAATTGGTTTTTCATAACCAGCTCCACCCTAAAGCTGGTTTGCAAAAACTAGCTCCAACCTAAAACTAGTTTTCAAAAACTAGCTCCATGGGATGTATCACTTGGCACGCGACTATAGATTCATGTGAGAGTGTGATAACAAGAGTTAGAACTCATAAATTAAAATACAGATATACATTATACAAAACTTATTAAATAAGATTCAATATGTGTATTTATATGTTAATATAGCATAGTCAGTTGTTTGTTAACTCGGAAATTTAAAAGCTAAGTGGCATATTATCTTGTTCCCAACTGCAAACCTGTAAGGCTTCATGTGCTTTTGTGTGAACCTGATACTTATTCCATAATATAATGATTTAATATATTGTAATACCAAAAATGCACAGTCGTACCAGAAAAATGAAGTTATTAATTTAAGATAATTAACTATTATAGCAAATGTTATAATTACTTACGATGATATTTGTTTGGAAACACCCACTTCTTTGACAGTGAAAGGGTGGTATGTCATGGAGGTCAGTATGCTAGCAGTCATAAGATGATTTATCCATGGTTAAAAATAATTTAATCTACAACCATTAATCATTATCCATCATCATCAAGAAAATATTTCCCCAAACAAAGATACAAAATACTACTTACTACTTGGTTTGAGTGCTTGATGTATACATCTTTTCTTGTTATGGAATTATATTTTATAATCTCATGCTGTTGTAAATCAAACACTACAAGGTGAAAGTGTTTAATTTGTTCATCATTCAATGGACAAAATATGTATCTGAAGTCATTAATGATATTAGTTTTAGCGGTAAATACAAATGTTGCAGACCCCATCATAGGGAACATAACCTATGTAAAATTCAAAGTCAGCTAGTAGACCCCATCACAATTGTATATTTAAAAGTAATTAAAACTCAACCTATAGGGAATTCAGGGGTACAAAAGATCGATGGGTGGTATCCATGGTCATTATGTTGCCCCTCATAAGCCAATACATGAAGACAAACATTAATGCATTCCCCATCTTGTTAGTAGGAGCCCTAGAGCCAATTATGTGATGATTGACTATGGACTTTTTGTATCATATTCTATCATTAATAAAGACATGTTTGGTTATTATACTTACTTTATACTCGTGCCAAATAACTAAGTATAATAATGTCCTTAGGTAGTAGGTTCTTATCTACATCATATCGATTGGTTGAATCGATAGTGATGTAACGACCCACCTTATGGTACTAAGCTTTAAGGCGGATCGCTACTACTAACTGACTAACTGACTAACTAATTACTGATTTCTAATAATGCTAAACTAACTGGGAGAATTTCGAAAATTCTTATTTCGCTATTTACTGAACTAGAAATTCATAAACATGCTGAAAGTACTAATTTGCCCAAAATAAAGTAAAACTTTTATTTTATTATCTTGGCAGGATTCGATCCCCCAACCTCTGGGTTGCATGGCTTAAGCACTAACCAGCTGCTCTACACCACCTTTGTTTTGCACAGTACCAGTCGACTGCTATATGCCAGTCGACTGGTCGGGCCACAGAATGGTTCTGTGCCCGATACCAGTCGACTGGTGTTTTCCCAGTTGACTGGTAGTTCTGAAATTTCAGTTTTCAGATTTCTATAATGTATCAACCTTGAGCCACAATGTACCAAAATCATATCTAACAAACATAATGGCATAAATAAAGTTCCACGACTATTCTAAGGCATTTATTACATGTTTTTGGAGGGTTTCTAGCATTTATAGCAACTTAGAAAGCATAAAAACGACATATAGAAGCCTAAACATGAATGTGCCAAGTTCGTATCAACTTCTTATTGAAACCATTCATTATTCATATCTAAGGGCATTCTTAGCTACTACATGTCATTCTATATGGTGCATATTGTAGGGTTTTTCGGGCCGCGAAAACTGCTTTTTCGCGTCGCGGAAACCCCGAAAGCCCCAATAGAAAGGATCCGAGCGAAGAAAACCATTTCAAAAAATTTACGAGTGCTCGTTTACATGCTTCAAAATCGATCTACAACCTAGATCTATTAGAGAAGAGAAACCTACCTTCGATGCGTGCCCCGCAATTCCCGCTCGCTCCTCGGTTGGTGTCGGATCTCAAGGATGCAAAGTAGCAACCCTCTAGAAGTATCCACACAAGCAAGAGAGTGGAGAGGAGAGCCCAAAAGTATGCTAGTACTCCTTTTGGTCTCGGCAAGATGAGAGGAGAGGGAGAGCAAAAACCAAGTCAAGAGAAGAATGAATCATCCACCCACACAAAACTCCTTTTGTGTGTGTTTAATTGGCAGGCCACTTAATGGTCATTATTGGCCATTAAGTGGCCGGCCACCACCTTTGGTAACCCCCTATTTGAATTCAAAATTCAAATGGGGAGGTTACTTAGCCTTGATGATGATGCCAAGTCATCACTTGGTCAAGTCAAGGTGATGTGGCTTGAGTCAAGTCAAACTTGCCTCTTATGGACTTTCCATATTTAGCCAAAGTCAAACTTTGACTTCATTATTCTCCCATGATTAGATTCATCCAACACTTGGATCAAACTCGAGTCCAACTCAAGTTGTCTAATTTGAGTCAAGTCAAACTTGTCTTTTATGGACTTTCCATATTTAGCCAAAGTCAAACTTTGACTTCATTATTCTCCCATGATTAGATTCATCCAACACTTGGATCAAACTCGAGTCCAACTCAAGTTGTCTAATTTGAGTCAAGTCAAACTTGCCTTTTATGGACTTTCCATATTTAGCCAAAGTCAAACTTTGACTTCATTATTCTCCCATGATTAGATTCATCCAACACTTGGATCAAACTCGAGTCCAACTCAAGTTGTCTAATTTGAGTCAAGTCAAACTTGCCTTTTATGGACTTTCCATATTTAGCCAAAGTCAAACTTTGACTTTATTACTCTCGGTCCATCATATGGACTTATTCTCCATCTATTGCTCTATGTGTGTGACCCTATAGGTTCTTGTAACGTTGACAATGCCCTTAAACCTATTTAAGGACATAAGCAATGAGAGATATCTAGCAACACATCATTGCTACCCAAGTTACAAGAATGTCGAGATCCAACATCACCATTGTGACTAATAATTGTGACCATCACAATATGTGACAACGTCCTTCTATCCTCGATATCTAGATTGATCTTTCATGAGGCATAGACCGTGTCATCCTCAAATCAATCTATGTGTCTTGAACTCCAAGTAGACTCACTATAATCAAATAAGCTCAATATCTCATATTGCCTTATTTGGGCATGGCCATGCAATTAGTGATCTCACTCTATCAAGACTATGATATCTCTCCCGTCATATAGGAGGGATAGATCCCATCTACATCACTCACATCCCTCCGCATAATTTGTTACATACACAGTAATCGCCTTTATAGTCCACCCAGTTACGGGTGATGTGTGACGAAACTAAAGTACATAACTCCTTATGTAGGGAACTATGGTGACTTCAGGTCTAAGGACTAATAGTCATACTAATAGTCACATGAGAAAGTATATGACACTCATATAACGATCCATGATACTTTCTCATGGCGGGCCATTCAGTATACATTCTCTAATGTATACCCATGTGTCAACTTGATATCTCATATCCATGACTTGTGAGATCAAGTCATCATGTTGACCTACATGCTAGTCTCTATGCATTAACATTGTCCTTGAATGTTAATACTTGACTAGGAATAATTAAGAGTAGTGTTCTCTATATCATCTCACTATCGATTCAACTAATCGATTGATATAGATAAGAACCTTCTACTCAAGGACGTTATTATACTAAGTTATTTGGCACCAATACACATAAGTACAATAACCATAAGAAATGCCTTTATATATAAGAAATATATATACAAGAATATGATACAATGAGTCCAAAAAGTAATCATCATATGATTGGCTCTAGGGCTCTCACTAACAATCTCCCACTAGCACTAGTGCCAATCGCTGTAGTATCTAATACCCAATGACCTAGTGTGACCATCATGCTTCATCTGTGCCAAAGTCTTGGTCAAGGGATCTACGACGTTAGCCTCTGTGGGTACTCTGCAAATCTTCACATCTCCTCGATCGATGATCTCGGTCTTCCCACCCCTGGCAGTGGGTTTTTGCCTTCCCCAGGATTCGAACCCTTGACCTCCAGGACAAGTACAATAGTTCCTGAATCCTGGTACCAAGTGAGCTGCAGCTCACTTGGTACCAGGATTCAGGAACTATTGTACTTGTCCTGGAGGTCAAGGGTTTGAATCCTGGGGAAGGCAAAAACCCACTGCCAGGGGTGGGAAGACCGTAGGGTCGCCGGCCTAGAGGGTTGCCTGCGGGGACCATAGAGGCGGGGCCGCTACATATATATCTTAAAACAAGCATATCCTATGTATTTAGCATATAAATCAAAAGTATCAAGTTCTTATCTCTAAAGCTTAAGCATGGATCTAAATTACCATATTGCAAGTAGTAACTCATATCATTCAACATTCGCTAAGCAAGTATTAACACAGGTAAATAAACTACTTTAATATACTAGGCACCACAAATAACGAGTCTAATTAAGCTCATATATGGTTTACATAACCTATTGTGGAAAAACTAAAAGAAACATAATAAAGACTATTTCTATGCTTTGCAAGTTCCGAAGACTTTTATTCCAACTTCACCATCACACACACTTTGCATCAAGCCTGCCGCCTCCGCTACTAGTGCTTTCCTTTACCTGTATCTGCAGTATAAGGAAATGCAAACTAATAAGCATAAAGCTTAGTAAGTACCATCTAGCCTCACAAAACTATGAAACTCAAATTATGCTTTTGTAAAACATGCTATGCACATACATGCTCATATCCATAAGAAATCATGCTAGGCTCATGCTAAAATACATTTCATAGAATGTCATGGCATATAACTGAGACATGACACATACTGAACTAGAACTGAAAAGTAAGCTATAGCATGGCATACATATCTGAACTGCAACTGAAACTAACTAACATAAAACTAATTATTAAATTCACCACATGCTAATATGAATTTCTGAAAACTAAATACATATAGTAGGTGAAAGTAATAATCAACTGCTGTGGGCCCGGCAATGTACCAACTGTGCGCGCATCAATAATAACCCGAGGTAGCAAATCCCGAATCCATTAGGGTTCTACTAGGTTATCTAAACCTAGGGGCAACTAGGAGCCCATCCCATACTAGGTTATCTAAACCTAGAGGCAACTTGGAGCCTATCCCTGGACCGAAGTTCGGTACAATGCCAACTGAAAATAAAATAGTCTTTTATACTTTTCTTTCCTCTTCTGATTCTTGCTTTTACTAAGGTTATCTAAACCTAGGGGCAACTAGGAGCCCATCCCGTTGGACCTTGGTCCCAATCATAAACTGGAGCAAGAATTTCTATTCTTTAATGCTTTCTATAGCATTAACTGAACTGAACATTTTAACAAACACCTAATGTGCGTGCTTGTTCATAATTTACAATTTCTAATCGTAAAGCATAAATACAAGGAAATAAAGCATATGAAAAATCAACCGAAACTACTTATACTGCAGGTGAGGGATACTTACATCCTGCACTTGTTCTTACGACTCTAAAGTGTAGGTTTTTGGAAAAAGGAACGATCCTTAGAGTTTCGGAGAGCTTCTAACGGAGAATTCTTCCTCGGAGAGATTCTCTAACGTAGCCTCCTTCTTAAATCCTCTGGATCTTCCCTTGGTTCGCGTGCACGCGTAGCCTCCTTCTTAAACTCGTAACTCCCTCTTTTATACTTGTGGGGCGAATTTAACTAATTCTAGCTTATCTATTATTTCTCTTAATCCATTATAACAAAACCAAATTGCTCTCTTGGTAAGTCCACTCTTCTCTCAAATCGTAGGTTCAGGGATTAAATCCCACTTATGCTTTTTTTCCCTTTTTATCCCTTTTTGCCACTTTCGTTTATGGAAAAATTCTATAAAAATATCCATAAATTCGGAATAAATTCTAATATATTTCTAAAATTAGTTTCGAGAATTTTCGTGCGTTACAATCCCCCATACCTTATAAAAAGTTCGTCCTCGAACTTAAAAACAACTCTGAGTATTTCTGCCTCATGCTGTCCTCTGGTTCCCATGTTGCCTCTTCTACTCTGTGATTTTGCCATATGACTTTCACTAATGGTACCTCCTTGTTTCAAAATTTCTTAACTGCTCGGTCTATTATCTGAATAGGCCGACTATCATAACTGAGATCATAGCGAATTTGTACCGTCTGTGGCTCTATCACCTGGGGGGCATCTGGGATATGCTTCTTCAGAATGGAAACATGAAATACATTGTGTATAGCTGACATCTCCTGAGGTAGCTCTAACTCATAAGCTACTTTGCCAACTCTTCTAGTGATGGGGTATGGTCCTACATATCTGGGACTTAGCTTGCCCTTCTTCCCAAAACGCATTACTCCCTTCATGGGAGCTACTCTGAGGAACACTGAATCCCCAACTTCAAACTCTAATGGTCTGTGCCGTGTATCAGCATAGCTCTTCTGGCGGTTTTGAGCTGTTTCTATTTTCTGGCGGATCTGCTGTATGGCTACGGTGGTATCATCTATAAGATCTGTCTGTAGGCCTAACTCTTGCCTCTCACCACCCTCGTACCAGCAGATAGGAGATCTACACCTCCGCCCATATAAAGCCTCATAGGGAGCCATGCCGATAGTGGCCTGATAAATATTGTTGTAAGCGAATTTTTCTAATCACAAGTATCTACACCAACTGCCCTTGAAATCTAAAGCACAAGCTCTGAGCATATCTTCTAGTACTTGATTAACTGTCTCTATCTGACCATCTGTCTGAGGATGGAAAGTTGTGCTAAACTTCAGTTTGGTGCCTAGTGCTGTCTGTACGCACTCCCAGAAGTGCGAAGTGAACTACTGTCCCTATCTGAAATGATAGTCCTAGGGACTCCATGTAGTCTGACGATCTCCTTGAGGTATAACTGAGCTAGCTGTTCCATGGAATAGGAGATCCTGATAGCTAGGAAGTGGGCAGACTTAGTCAATTTGTCTACTATTACCCAGATTGCATCGTATCCATTCGTTGTTCTGGGTAGTCCCACTATAAAATCCATGGAAATATCTTCCCATTTCCATTCTGGAATCTGAATAGGCTGCAGAACTCCACCTGGTCTCTGATGTTCTGCCTTGACTCTTTGGCATGTCATACAGGTACTGACATATTTGGCGATGTCTCTCTTCATCCCAGGCCACCAAAAACGTCCCCTGAGGTCTTGGTACATTTTGGTGGAACCAGGATGCATTGCATAAGGAGATCTATGTGCTTCCTCCAGGCTCTTCCTTCGGAGCTCTTCTTGGTTCGGAACACATAAGCGGTCACCGTAGTACAGTGTCCCATTATCTGATAGGCGAAATTCCCCATTTTCTGATTTTGCTATCCCCTGCTTGATTTTCTGAAGGTCAGGATCCTGATCCTGTGCTGTCTGGATGTCTTCAAGCAGGGTTGACAGTAATGTCAAAGTGGAGAGCTGCCCAACTAAAATTTCCAATCCGAACTTTGACAACTCTTTCCGAAGGGGTTGTGACATCGTGGGCAATGCTAGTAGGGTGGCACTAGATTTTCTGCTAAGTGCATCTGCCACCTTATTAGCTTTACCTGGATGGTAGAGGATGTCAATGTCTTAATCCTTGACTAGCTCAAGCCACCTGCGTTGTCGCATGTTCAGATCCTTCTGAGTAAAGAAATACATTAGACTCTGATGGTCTGTGAAAATCCTACACTGAGCTCCGTATAAGTAATGCCTCCAAATCTTGAGAGCGAACACTACTGCAGCTAGATCAAGGTCATGGGTAGGGTAATTCTTCTCATAGTGCTTGAGTTGTCTAGAGGCATAGGCAATAACCTTGCCATTCTGCATCAGCACTGCTCCAAGTCCTAATTTAGACGCATCACTATATATGTCAAAGCTGTCAGTGGTCTCTGGAAGAGTCAGGATGGGAGCACTAGTCAATCTTCTCTTTAATTCTGTAAAACTGTTCTCGCAGTCCTCTGTCCACTGAAACTTCCTGTTCATTCTGGTAAGAGCTGTCAGTGGGGAGGCTATTCTGGAGAAATTCTCTACGAACTTCCTGTAGTAACCGGCTAGACCCAGAAAACTTCTGATCTCACTGGCATTCTTCGGTCTAACCCAGTTACTTACTGCTTCTATTTTGCTGGGGTCTACTATCACACCATCCTTAGAGATGATGTGACCCAGAAAAGAGACCTGATCGAGCCAAAACTGACATTTTGAGAATTTTGAATACAGTTGGCTGTGCTGAAGAATCTGCAATACTGTCCTGAGATGTTCAGCATGTTCCTCCTGAGTTCCTGAGTAGATAAGAATGTCATCAATGAAGACGATGACAAACTTATCTAAGTACTCCCTGAATACTCTGTTCATGAGGTCCATAAATGTCGCTGGAGCATTTGTGACCCCAAAAGGCATGACTACAAACTCGTAGTGCCCATATTTGGTTCTGAAAGCTGCCTTGGGGATGTTACCTTCCTTAACTTTCACCTGGTGATATCCTGATCTCACGTCTATTTTTGAGAACACTGCTGCTCCCCTTTAGCTGATCGAACAAGTCGTCAATTCTTGGCAAGGGATACTTGTTCTTGATGGTGACTTGATTCAAGGCCCGATAATCTATACACAAGCGCATGGACCCGTCTTTCTTCTTCACGAACAATACGGGAGCTCCCCAAGGTGAATGAGTAGGGCGTATGAAGCCCTTGTCAAGCAGCTCTTGTAGTTGCTCCTGAAGTTCTCTTAATTCTGCTGGAGCCATACGGTATGGTGCTTTCGAAATGGGATTGGTACCTGGAATGAGATCTATTTTAGACTCTACCTCCCTGTCTAGCGCTAAGCCTGGTAACTCGTTAGGGAAGACTGCTGGGTAGTCACGTACCACTGGGACCTCTTCTAGCTTTTGGTCTTTCACTTGTTCGGTATTGATTACATGTGCTAGAAATCCGGTACATCCTGAATCCAGCAGTTTCTGTGCTTTTAAAGCTGAGAGAAATTTCTTGGCTTTTCTCTTAGGTTCTCCGATGTATTCAAACTGCACTCCTTCTTCAGGTTGGAATATGACTTTCCTTTTACAGCATTCTATGGAGGCACCGTACTTGATTAGGAAGTCCATTCCAAAAAATGGCATCATAATCTGTCATATCTAGTACTATCAGAAAGCCATAAAGCTCTGTGCCTGCTACACTGATTGGCACTGCACGGAGCCAGTGCGTGGACGCCATAATCTCTCCTGAAGGTAGGGTGGTTAAGAATTGTCCACTGAGTACATCTGGAGGTATAGTTAACTACTCTGCGAACGCCCGGGGGTTTCTGAGTTCCTGAACTGCCTTGACCTTTACTTTCTATCATGACTAACTTCTGCTGTTGCATGCTG
>JAGFNQ010008697.1:92715-172132 GCA_024364735.1 Boesenbergia rotunda | reverse complement strand
ATTGAACCAACCAATGAATCAACTGAACCAAGAATCGAACCAACAAATCAACCAGTTGAAACAAATAGTGAACCAAACCGACCAGCCGGACCTGAGGCTGAACCAAGCACTAGAAGAACAAAGAAACCCAGACTTAGTCACCCAACCGATCAAATTGTGGGTGATCCAACTCTAGGAGTCAGGACTAGGTCCTCCTATAGAAACCTCAGTCAAATAGCTATGATATCAAAAATAGAACCCAAAACTATAGATGAAGCACTACCTGACCCTGATTGGATCATAGCTATGTAAGAAGAATTAGCCCAATTTGAGAGGAACCAAGTCTGGGAACTAGTGCCTAAACCTGAAGGTAAATCCATTATAGATACTAAATGGGTCTTTAGGAACAAACTAAATGATCAAGGAGAAATAGTCAGAAATAAAGCCCGCTTAGTAGCTAAGGGATTCAGCCAAGTAGAGGGACTAGACTATGATGAAACATATGCCCCAGTAGCTAGACTTGAGTCCATTAGAATGTTATTGGCCTTTGCATCCCATAAAGGATTCAAGTTATATCAAATGGATGTAAAGTCAGCCTTTTTAAATGGATTTATTAAAGAAGAAGTTTATGTAGGGCAACCCCCCGGGTTTGAGGACTTAGACAAACCTAACCACGTCTATAAACTAACTAAAGCCCTATATGGATTAAAACAAGCACCTAGGGCTTGGTATGAAAGACTATCAACTTATTTAACTACTAAAGAATTTAAACAAGGCCAAATTGACTCAACCCTATTCATTAAAACCCTAGGAAAAGATATATTTATTGTCCAAATTTACGTAGATGACATAATCTTTGGATCCACCAACACCAACTTTCTAAAAGAATTTGTCAAGATAATGGAAGATGAATTTGAAATGAGCTTAGTTGGTGAGCTTACATTTTTCCTAGGACTACAAATCAAACAAACTAGGGATGGTAACTATGTTCATCAATTCAAATATGCTAAAGAATTAATAAAGAAATTTAAAATGGATAACTCTAAAAGCATAAGTACCCCCGTGGCCACTAATGTAAAAATAGATAGTGACCCTGATGGTAAACCAGTGGATCCTAAACTCTATAGGAGTATGATAGATAGCCTACTATACCTTACAGCCAGCAGGCCTGATATTCTTTTTGCTGTAGGGATGTGTGCTAGATACCAAACTTGTGCTAAGGAAACGCACTTAGCAGCCCTAAAAAGAATTTTAAGATATGTAAAGGGCACCCTAAATGTAGGGATTTGGTATCCTAGAACTTCACCCTTTGATTTAACGGGATACACAGATTCTGACTATGCAGGCTGTAAGTTAGATAGAAAGAGCACAAGTGGAAGCTGCCAACTGTTAGGTCAGAGTCTAGTTAGTTGGTGCAGCAGAAAACAACACTGTGTAGCTCTATCCACAACTGAAGCTGAGTATGTGGCATTAGGAGAATGTGTTGCACAACTTTTATGGATGATGCACACACTCAAGGACTTTCAGCTCAATTACACCCAAACTCAAGTATTTATTGACAACATAAGTTCAATTAATTTAACTAAGAACCCAATTCAACACTCCAGAACCAAACATATAGAAGTCAAACATCATTTTGTAAGAGACCATGTAACCAGGGGTGAAATAGTACTCAAGTATATTGACTCTAAATCCAACCTAGCTGATATATTCACAAAACCCTTACCTGAATCTGAGTTCAGTTCACTGAGAAGGCAGTTAGGATTGTGTTTTGTAGAATAGTTTAACTCAATTGCTTTTACCCTACTTGATCTTAAAAAAATAAGTTTTCTAAAAATTTTCTATTTTTGAAAAATTGTTTTATTTAAAGTTTAAAATTAGCTTTCATTTTCAACTTAGCTTTATTTCAAAAATCAATTTTTCGACTTAGTTTTATATTAATTTTAAAACTACCCCCTTCAAAACTAGGGATTTTTCGAAAATGGACTTAGCCTAGGCTCTAACCCTAGAACTGCATGCACCTATAGACTTAGAAGCCAGCATCTCACAAGCACCTTAGGGTACTTATGATTGATAACCTAGAAAGGGTTGAGATGCTTAGGTCTTTGCCTCAATTCAAGATGCTTTAAGTCAGTGCATCTGCAGTAATTGGGGCACTAAATACAACTTATACAGCAATCAAGTTAAGTGTCAAGTTTAGAAAATCTAACTTGAACAAAAAACACTTAACTTGACTAACCCTAGCAAAAACTACTGTTTATAACAGTTAGTAAGTAGCTAATTGGGTTAGACAGGCCCCTACAGAGAGAATTGATTGATTTAGTATAAATTTAATTATGGATTGATTCAGTACAGCAAAACATTTTACGTATTTCCTTATTTATGCTGTATTTGACTATTTTGATATATGGCAAAGGGGGAGAGATAGGAAAGGAGAGGGAAAAATTTTCTTTTCAAAATTTTCTTAAACTCTATCCTTTATTCAAAAAGTCTTTCTGAAAGATACTTAAGCTTTAAGCTTTCAAAACTTCTTAAGCTTTCAAAGATAGTTAAGTTTTCAAAATTTAATCATCCTTCAAATTTTTTTAAAAACTTCAAATTTTGCAAAATACTCTAGCTTCAAAATTTTTTTTTCAAAGCTTCCAAATTTTGCAAAGTACTCTAGCCTTTCAAAAGGTTTCTACTCAAGCTTGTCTTTACTCTAAAGCTAATGTTTTTCAAATTTGTTAAGTACTAAAGTGTTTCAAAACCTACTAAGTACTTAAGCTTGTTATATACTGGTATTTAAGCTAACATTTTGAGTACTGTAAAACTTAAGACTTTAAACTCAAATTATGCTTTAAACTCTACTATGTACTTTTAAGCTACCTAAAACTTAAGTACAAGTAACGTTTTTAACAACCCACGAATTTTTGAAAAATCAAGGGGGAGATTCCTTCCGGGGGAGGGAACAAAAGTTAAAACCTTTTCATGTTACTGCTTAACTTAACTTTTTGAACTAGGGTTGCCATAAATCAAAAAGGGGGAGATTGTTGGTGCAGAATGCACCTAAGTCAAACCTGTGTTTTGATAATGGCAACATAGGTCAAAAGTTAAGTCCTTCTTGTTTTCTAACAAGTTAACCAAGTGCGCAGTGCAAGCCCTAGCAAAGGACCGCTAGGCACTGGCGAAGGAATGCCAGAGTTAAAAGCCCTAGCGAAGGACTGCTAGGCACCAGGCGAAGGACAGTCTGGAACTGAAGACCTAGCGAAGGACAGCTAGGCACCGGGCTAAGGGCAGCTCGGCATCCAAGACCTGACGAAGGACCGTCAAGCAAAAGTCCAACCAAAGGAGCGGTTGGCATCAGGTAAATTCTCCCGAGAGGAGTAGGTGAGGACGCGTTCCCCGTCGAGGGAACAGTAGGCGTCGGTTCGACCTAGGACTCCATTTTGGAGACCAAAGTCAGAACCAAGACAGCTAAGGCTGTATAAAATAAATAATTAATTGTATTATTGTGTTTTGGACTAACCCTGGATGCAGGACCGAAGGAACATGTGTCTGCAACTCAGAGAGCCTCAAAGGAGTGAGGCAGCAGCTGAGCAGGGCGCCCTGAGTGTCCAGGGCGCCCCCAAGGTGAACCAGAACCAAGAGAAGCAACATGGGCTTCGGCTGCTTATTGGGCAGGGGGCCCTCAGCAGCCAAGGCGCCCTCGTCAGCCAGGGCGCCCTCAGCACTGAAGGCACCCTCAGGAGCCAAGGCGCTTCGCGAAGCCAAACAACTCTATCCAGCCGAGAAGACCGGGTCAACCAGGGCGCCCTCAGCGACCAGGGCGCCCCAGAGGTCAAACCTCATCCCTATTCAGGTGGGATAAAGCTTGACCGAGCTGATTGCGGATCGGGTGACACCTGGCAGGGCTCCCTCGACGTCCAGGGCGCCCTAGGGGCTATAAATAGCACCCAACGCCCAAGCCTTCAACATCAACTGTGCTCCAAAGCTTTCACGCTCTTCTACGCTCGTGCCTTGCTCCAGAAACGCCCCACCTCGAGCCGACGACGTCCCGCTGCACCGAAAAGAGTCGATACACTCCGGACGTCGGTAACGAAGAGCTAAAATAGTTTATTATTATTTTATTGCACCTTCTTTGTAATTGAGATTTTTTGTAACCTCTCTTGCGCGAATATAGAATTGCCCAAAGTAAACGGTCAACGACCATGGGCCTTGGAGTAGGAGTCGACACAGGCTCCGAACCAAGTAAAAACCCCAGTGTCTTTGTGCTGTATATCGTACTTTTTATTTCCGCTGTGCACTTACTCTTAGCTTTCCGAAAAAGAACGATTACCGATATTCACCCCCCCTCTATCGGTCTTTCACGATCCAACACTCCCCTCTGTCGATCACAACGATCCCACAAGTGGTATCAGAGCAAGTGGCTCAATCTCGATGAAACTACCAATTGAGCAAGTTTTTCGGATTTTTTTGTGATTTTCTATCAGAAAAGGTATTATTGCTCTTTTCTGATATTTTCTTTTTAATTCTTTTTCGTTCGTGGTTTTTCTCGTTTTCTCAAAGTTGGTGCAACACCCCTCGGGAATTTCAGTTTATCTACTTCTATACAACACTACTAATCTAAGACCAAGTCTTGGAACCAATTTTTGTATTTTTGATTCTTTGTAGGATTTTCCATAGCCCCGCAAGAAGGTTATAACACCGCCTGACCACCTCTCTTCTCGGGAGAAGACTTCTACTGGAAGGGCAGAATGGAGGTTCACTTGAAAACTTAGGTGGAGATATGGATAATTATCCAAGCTGGATTGGAAATCCTGAAAAACGCTTAAGGCAAACCTCAGGGATACTCAGAGTGGGATGCGCTACTAAAGAAAAAGATTGAAGAAGATGCCAAGACAACATAAACCCTCGAGTATGACCTAACCAATGAAGAACTCAACCACGTCAACCCCTTTAGTAGTGAAAAGGAGCTTTGGAACAAGCTGATCGAGCTGCACGAAGGAACATCAGATACGCGAATTAGCAAGCGCGATCTTCTACTGAACAAACTCTACAATATAATGATGCAGGACGGCGAAACCGCAGAACAACTCCATACACGTATTCAAGAACTAATGAATGACCTTCACACCATCGGCCACAAGGTAGAGAATCGAGACTTAATCAAGTATACTCTAAATTCTTTTCCCCGAAATTCTTTGTGGGCATCTATGGTAGATGCGTACAAGGGTTTGAGGAATTTATCAAAAATTAAACTAGATGAATTGTTTTCAGAATTAGAATTGCATGAACAGACTAACTCTGCATAGGTTGAGAAAGGTGTTGCTCTTTTTGCAGGTAATGTCCCGTGTAAACTAAAGAAGAAGAAGCCACAACTGATACCTGAGTCTGATTCTGACTTGGAATCTGCCGACGACGGAATCAATCATCCCGAGCTAGTAAGAATGGCTCGAAACTACTACAAGATGATTAAAGGGAAAAGAAAGAAGAAGAAGGTGGTTCAACCAAAGGATGATCCAACTGAACCAAGTACCAGTCAAAATGGAAAGATCGAAGTCACCTGTTATGGGTGCAACAAGAAGGGTCACTACAAATCGGAGTGTCCCAATGTAAAGGAGGCCAAGAAGTCTCGGAGGAAGAAGGCACTTTAAGCTACGTAGGACAAGTCTTCCTCGGAATAAGAAGAAGAAGCACTACAATCCAACCTCCTCGCGCTGACGACTTCAGAAGAACTTGACACCGAGTCAGAAATAGAGTCGGAAGAAAGCGGCGGAACTGGAAAGCTATCAATATCAGAAGATGGCTGAATCACTATAAGTGGTTATCCCGAGTCTCAGTTATACGATCTAAACTCTTATCTGTCACGTAAGTTGGCTAAAGCCAACATCCGGGTTGTGTCCGTCCAACATGAGGTAAAAGTCCTAAAGGAGGAGGCCAACTCAAGCTCCTTGACTAAGACCATTTATGAAGGAACCTCAACTCAAGTTCAAAAACTTGAGGAGGAGAATTCCTCCTTGAAATCTCAAGTGAAGGAACTTAGAGTTACGCTGGAATGGTTTACCTCGGGTTCCAATAATCTTGACATGATTCTTGGAAAACAAAAATTTGTTCTCAACCGATCTGGACTTGGTTACCGAACCAACTCACGTTACAAATCCTACTATTCTGTATTGAACCAAACTAGAACCTTAGTCCAAGCATGAGTCCCAAAATTAAGCTTGACTAATCAAGCAGGACCAAATCAATATTGGATCCCCAAGGACAATATTCACATCCTAGATAGACCATATCGTGGCTTTAGTCTAGGGGGAGCCAATAGAAAAATGATTTTCATAATTAGATGATTTTCTTGAATATTTTTTTAATTGCTAGATGCTTGTTTATTTATTTCTGCAAAAATGCCATGCTTAGGATTAGAAAAGGTCAGATAAGGACCTGACTTGATTGAAACTTGCACAACCTAGTATTAGTGTGGGGCGAGATGATAGTAAGTTAGGGAAGCTTGTCTAAATAGTCAGGTAGGGTAAGACGTACCCTATTTGATCTTTTTAGTCTGGTGAAACTAGTTGAAGCTACCTCGCCACATCCTCGACTAGTTAGACAACGGGTTCTCAAAGAGTAACTTGAAAATAAAATTTCTTTAAAAGACTTTGTCTAGGAAAGGGTCATTGCTTCGATAACCAAGAAGGCCCCTATGCCTCGCCAAGACCTGGAAGCCGATTATTGAAATCTATTTTCATTTTACTAATTGTTAAACTTAAATCTAACTCAATGTTCAATCAAATCATAGTTTTTGACTTAAATTCAACGATAAAATTAATGCATCTTACAAAACAGATAAGGATATCCTGTTTTGTCACTTAGAAATGGGTGAGATGCTTAGGAACTAAAAGTTTAGTCCAACCTAACCATCCTCACAAAACTAAATAATTTCACCTTTAATTTATTAAACCTAATTTAATAATTTACAAAATTCAACTTAACACTTTTCAAAATTCAACTTAACACTCTTCAAAATTCGACTTAAATATTTTTCAAAATTCAACTTAATAACTTTTAAAAATTCAACTTAAATATTTTTCTTAATTCAACTTAATAATTTTCAAAATTCAACTTAACACTTTTCAAAATTCAACTTAAATATTTTTTAAAATTCAACTTAATATTTTTCAAAATTCTACTTAATAT
This sequence comes from Boesenbergia rotunda, assembly GCA_024364735.1. NCBI lineage: Eukaryota > Viridiplantae > Streptophyta > Magnoliopsida > Zingiberales > Zingiberaceae > Boesenbergia > Boesenbergia rotunda. The sequence continues at coordinate 164,980 of JAGFNQ010008697.1, read as the reverse complement.
TTTTCAAAATTCAACTTAATAATGTTCAAAATTCAACTTAAGACTTTTCAAAATTCACCTTAATAATTTTTTAAAATTCAACTTAATAATTTTTCAAAATTCAACTTAATAATTTTCAAAATTCAACTTAACACTTTACAAAATTCAACATAATAATTTTTTAAAATTAAACTTAATAATTTTCAAAAATTTAACTTAACATTATTCAATTTTAACATTAATATTTTTCAAAATTAAACTTAGCCTAATCGTTTTTTTGCTTATCCATTTTTTAAAAAATAACATAAGACAAAGCTAATCTTTCATGAATTTATGTTATTTCAAATGTAAACTTAATTTAACACAAATTATCAAAAAATTATAAACCAAAGCTTTGATTTAGATTTGATTATATGAGTTAAATCCCGATCAAACAAGGTCAACCAGTCGCCTAAGTGTAATCGGGCGCCCGAGAGTCTCAGGCGCCTGACACCTTTTCCCACCTCGGTACACTTCCCGAGGCTCCCCTGGTTTCACAAAACGAAGGGCGACAGTCAAAACCACTGCCAAAAACCCTGTTCCAGGCGTCCAAGTAGCTACTCAGGCACCTTATCCTTATCTCTGAATTGGGCGCCCACCAAGGGCACCAGAGCCCCCAAAAAAGGGCTATATAAGCCCTTGCCAACTTTCAACCCCACACCAACAATCTTCTCCCTACTCTCTTCCACTTCACTTCTAAGCCCTCCCAAGTGACCGCATTCAATCGAGATTCTTCCTCTTTTCCTAATCTCCAACTATGCCACCTCGATAATATTTGTTGATCTTAAACCTGTTATCAAATTTTAGATTATCAATCATTATGCTATTTATTAATCATTATGCTATTTATTGATCATTTTGCTATTTAGCAAACGTTGTGTTATCGAGACTGATCTGTTGGGTATGGCTTGGCGGGTTTCCCTAGCAAATACCTAGTCGATTCGAGAGACCTCTCCACGTCTACGGATTAAATATTTAATCCGAGTGGAGACCCGTCTCCCATCGACCGTCTCGTGCCGTATCGAACGATCCAAATTGCAACTTAGCCAATTACCAAAATTGGCCTTGTAATTTGCTCAACCGTTCGACCGTGGAAAAGGCAACGAGTTGACCGTCGGCTTTTGTGTTTATGGTCGGGGTCCAGTTAAGAATTTATTAAACATATTTTGCAATAAAAACAATAAATTCTTAAACATAAAATGACAAGACATGTAAACATGGCACATAAAAGACATAAGGAAATACATAGGAGCGTATGGAAAGTTATACCTTTCCGATCACCTCGCGGTCTTCTACCTTATGTCCCTCCCTTCACGGACGTCATGTGGGTGACGATCTACCATGATCCAAGATCACCAAGAGCTCCAATCAACCCTCTTCTCCAACCGGCCAAACCCCTAGCTCCTAGGGTTTGCGCCGCCGGCCACCCTCTTCCTCTTCCCTTGGCCCGCCGACCGCCGGAGTCGGCTCCAAGCCCTCCGACTAGTAGCAAACTTAGAGAGGAAGATGAAGAAGAAGAAGAAGGAAACAAACAACCTTCTTCTCAGCCCCAACAGCCCGAAATCTCCTCTTCTCCCTCAACCTTGCGCCGCCGCAACCTTTTGGTTGCGCCGCCTCTCGCCGGCCACCGACGCCTCCTCTGCCCTCCCTGATCCTCACGCAAGGTGGAGAAGATCTCTACCTTGTTTCCTTGAGTCTCAACTGGAGCTTGGTGGAGGAGGTGGAGAGAACCGAAGGGGAGAACCCTTCTTCTCTTGTTGCGCCGAAAACATAAGAGGGAGAGAAGAGAGGAGAGGAGAGAAGCTTGGGGATCAAACTCTTGGATTGATTAATTGGCTAGCTTTTGGTTTCTTGATCTCATAGGGTATTTATAGGGCTAAGGCAGGGACCAAGAGGAGGAGTAGGTTCTTGGCCGGCTAATGGATCCAAACTCGATCCATTAATTAAGATCCATTCCCCCCATATTTTCATATGGGCTCCACATATTACGAGTCGTCCATCCCCTCGCATTTAAGATCTCGCATGCCCTTTAATTAATTAAATTACTGATAATTTAAATTAATTAACTTCTGGATCCTTGATTAGTATCACTCAACCTTATCAATGTGCCGGATCAAATCCACCTGCAGGGTTTAGCACGATGAACCTTTTGAGCTCATCAAGGGGGCATCATCATCCTGACTCACCAGGACACGGATTCTGTCAATAATCATCGGCACATCATATTATTAATATTATTTCTCAACTTACCGGGTCTATCGATCTAACAGAATAGACCTCACCCATTGGTAAATCAAAGAAACAATAATTAATAATATATGCCCGATATTATTTCAGGATTAAGGGATCGTCCTCCATAATATCAACTGAGGTCCTATCCAATTATCTAGTCAGTACAAATCGAATAACCTCGGGTTTTGGTCCTGCTCAATGTACTTATAGCACACTAGTGTAGTCCTATGGTCAAGACCAACCACACCTAACTACACTACAACCATCCCGATGGGTTGTCCAATTCCATCTAGGTTGTGAGCCTCTATTTATGCTAAGTAAGGAACTGATAACATGATCTTCCGTGTGACACCACACAATATGTTATCTAAAATGCAAAGCAATGGGACTTCGTGTATGTACTATTATAAACAAACACCTAGTGTAGTGTGATTCTCTTTTCATAATAAAGATGTTCATATAATAAAAGTTATGTCTTTTAGTATACACATCTTACATGACCCCGGTCCTAAGCCTAGCCCTGATCCTAGGTTCCCTTTGCTAGCTCTCTTTCTTACGTTCGAAACTACTACATATAAACCACTCGAAACCAATTATCTCAGTAGAAGTTTCTTTACCCAATCCTGTCCCTTAGTTGTAGATGCCATCAACTACTACCAACTTGAGCGCTTAGTGTACTGTAATAGTTCAATAAACACGACCTAATGTGCTGAATTTTATAATAACTTGGTCAAAATAGATGACTTTTGCTATTCTCCCATGGTTCAGACCCTTTCATTTACCATCACTCCTATTTTGTTTACTAGATTTCTTGGACTATGACCTTCTCAGTCCACCTTTGTTTGCTACCCTCCTACGAACCTTCCCTTTTCTGCACTCTACTCTCACATCAACCTCGACACACTTTACTCCTATTTTTTCGGGAATGTGAGAGATCCAACAGTGCAGAACTTTCAATCTCTTGATCTGAACATCTAGGACTACGCACTCTATCGAGTCTTGGTCCGCTTCATTCTACCCCTGACCTCTCGGGATGTAGTGGTCATGCGACCCTTCCACTCCTTCCTACTCTATGCCATGATCCACCACCTGGACATAGACATTAGACTTCATATGTTCCAGATGATCATTTATGCATCCAATGTCTCTACCCGATTGAGAGTGCGGACACATTATTGTCACATCTTGACAACACTCTTCCACTATAATGGACGTGATATTACTATTAGAGAGATCGTTAGGATGATGGAATTCGATGAAGTAGGATCTAGGAACTTCTCCCTAGCAGCAATAGATGTCTCGGCTACCGGGGTCATTTCATGGAGATGATGAGATGCTCCACCATAGGATGACTCAGAGGACGATGTGGATGTTGATGTCACGGATATCACTGTCAAGATTGAAGAGCAGCTGCAGCAGTCTCCACCACCCCCTCCTCTATTGACTACAGACCAGCGCCTCGCTCGGATTGAACATGAGGTCCACAGTCTTCGTTCATGACATCCGGGCCCTTCTTTGTAGTCTAGCATTGTACTTTGACTATGGATTTGAACTTGACTTGTCTTTTGATTTCTCCTACTTAGTTGATACTGGTTAACCTTTATTGACTTGCTTGCTTATTTGAATATGCTTAGTAGAATAGGGTTATTTTTCATTTATATGTTTTTGAAATGATTCTTGTCATTTTTTCCCTTTTTTCAAAAATTATTAACTGCTTTTAAAAATTCATAGTTTTAAAAACATATTATTTTAAACTTTTTATTTGACTTTCCAACTTAGTTTTTCAAAAATTACCCTCTTTAAAACTAGGGATTTCTTCATTATGGACTTAACTTAGGACTTAACCCTAGTTTGCATGTTCCTATAGATTTAGAAGCCAACATCTCACAAGCACATTAGGATACTTTGATTGACAACTTAGACTGGGTTGAGATGCTTACGTCTATGCCTTGACTCAAGATGCTTTAAGTCAGCGCGTCAAAAGAAGTTGGGGCAATAAATATAATTGAACAACAATCAGGTTAAGTAATCAAGCTTAGAAAGTCTAACTTGATAAGACTACTTAACTTGACTAATCCAAATGAAAGATACTATTTTATAACAGTTAGTAAGTAATAAACTGGGTTAGACAGGGATCCAAAGAATTAAGATTTGGCTATTTCTCAAATTTTTTTTGCATGGTTTACTTTTCAGATTTATAGGAATATTAACTTAGTTCAAATCTTGTTATTTGGTTCAAATTACTCTTTAGACTTAACAAATTATTCCTTAGCATTAATTCTTGCTTAATCATTTCATAATTTGTTAATTGTTCCCTATCAATTTGCCTTCTTAATAATTAACACTTGATATTTTTTAAATTTTTAAAAATTTTCTTATGGTTTTTTTTTTCAAAATTCATAGGCTCTGATACTCAATATTTTCTTTCTTTCTCCTTAATCATGTTTTCTTTCAAAACATATTTTCTAAAAGAATATCTACTATAATTTTTTTGATATATGGCAAAGGGGAAGAGTAGAAAAAGTAAAGTTAAAAATAAAAATTTTACATTTCTCAAATAAACCTTGCTTTTGAAAGAATATTCTTTTAAAGGAAAAACTCTATTTTTTCATTTTAACTTAGAGTTTCTTTTTCAATATTTAGATGTTTTTTCAAATACTTTTTCAAACTCAAAGTAATGAACGTCTTCATACTTAGGATTTTTTTTTCATAAATTAGAAAATCTTTCAAAGTAGAAATGGTATATTTTTTTTCAAAAAATTTCAGGGGGAGAATTTCAAAACAAGGGAGATCTTTTATGCAATATTTCAATTTTGTAAGGGTTTTCTCAAAAATTACAAATGTTCTAAATATAAGGGGGAGATTACTAATTAAGGGGGAGAGTTAAAAGCTGTTTCAAATTTGTCATGCCTTAAAGAAAAATTAATTTATTCCGTTACTTAACTGTGGTTTGTCTCTTGTTTATATATTTTAACTTAACTTTTGAACTGAGTTTCCATAAATCAAAAAGGGAGAGTTTTTTGATGCCAGAAGCACCAGATCGAACCTGGTTTTGATAATGGCAAAGGACTCAAAGTGAAGTTTATGTGGTGATCTAATGAATTTACAAGAGTGCAAGAAAGTCCTAGATAACCTAGGCACAAAGTCTTGACCTGCAGGGTTGAGCACGATGTCCTGGTCGAGGACTGGGCACGAAGACCTAGCTGAGGGCTGGGCACCGAAGTCCTGACCGAGGGTTGGACACGAAGACCTGGTTCGAGGAATTGGGCATGAAAACCTATTCGGGGACTGTACACCAAAGACCTGATCAAGAAGATCGGGCAGGAGTCTTAGCCGAGCGATGACTAAGGACTGAAGTAGAGATAGGTCGAGGCATGAACTTCTCGAGATTCGGGAGTGTCAGAGGCCGAGCAAAAGTCTAATTTAAGGTGTCGGTTGGCAAAAGGTGACTTCTCCAGAGTGGAGTATGTTGGTGCCGGAAGCACCAGATCGAACCTTATTTTGACAAGTGGCAAAGGGTTCAAGTTAAGCTAGTTTGTGTGTATTGATGAATTTATGAAACTTGCAAGAAAGTACTAGGTAAGCTATGTAAGAAGTCTTGATCTGCAAGGTTGAGAAAGAAGTCCTGGTCGTGGATCGGGCAACGAAGAATTGGCAAGTGAAGCCGAGCACGAAATCTGTGGGGATTGGTGCCGTCGATAGAGGGGGGGTGAATATCGACCGTAAAAACTTTGCGGAAACTTCATGAACATTAGATTGTTAGTTTTGGACACAGTGTTAGAAGCACAGCGGAAAACAACAAGAACGAACAAATATCAAACAACACAGAATGCACACGGGATGCTTTACTTGGTTCCCAACCCCCCAGGGTAAGTACGTCCTAGGCCTAAGCATGGGAAACACCCGTCTACAAATGATCTCCTTTCTGGACTTTCCAGAGGTGGAGAAACCCGTTTATAGTGCAAGATTTACAATCACAAATATTAAAGAAATTAAGTACAGAAAGTAAATTAAACCAAACAGAAAGAGTTGAAGACTCGGCCGATCTGGTACTCCGAATTGTCGCGCACTTCCTCCCGGAGCTTCCTTGGTCGCAGAGCTTCATCGTTAGTGCTTTGTTGTCACTTGGAAGGCTCAGAATGATCTTCGAATGTTTGTTCTGAGTTGAGGGGTCGAAGCCCCTTTTATAGGCTTGTTATTGGGCACCTGTGATCAATGAGGCGCCGCATACAGCTTGGTCAAACCCCATCCAGGTGCCGAACTCGCAACAGCGGATAGGGCTTTCATCCAGGGCGCCCTAGACCTCCAGGGCGCCTGAATGACTCAGGCGCCTGGTTCATTGAGGCGCCTAGCTGACTGAGGCACCCTAGCTGATGGAGGCGCCTAGTAGCCTGCTTTTCAGCCCTGTTGTGTGTTTGTTTGCCTGCTTTGTCTTCAAGTTTAGGTACCTACAAGATACATAAATACAAGACAAACACATGTATATCCTTAGCCTTAAGGGTTTGGTTCTGACTTCGGATTTCCGCAAAACCCTAGGTCGAACCGACGCCTAAGTTCCCATCCCCGGGAACACACCTTTCACCTACTCCTCTCAGGAGACGGTTGCCACCCGACCCATCCGGTTGGACTTTTGCCCAACTTTACTCACCAGGACTTTTGCCCAATCCTACGACTAGGACTTATTGCCTAGCTTCACTCACCACGTCTTAGTGCCCAGCTTCACTCACTAGGTCTTAGGTGCCCAGCCCTCGGCCAGGACTTAGTGCCCAACCCTTGGTCAGGTCTTAGGTGCCCAACCCTCGGCTAGGACTTAGTGCCCAATTCCACGAACCAGGACTGTAACGCCCGTCTTTTCCCACACCTTACGGTGTGGCGAGAGACGGCGTTACGCTTAACATACATAAGCATGAAAACATCACAATGCAGCGGAAACATTTAAAACTTATACATACATGCACCTAACTCTTGAATCATGAATACGTGTCTTAACTATCCTTCCTAACTTGGGGACATGGGATCTTAGCGTATTAACATCATACATAATATCATGACATAAAATTCATATAAGTCATCCATCAGGCAACATAAGTAGCAAGTGTATAATCTTCCTTGAACAAAACCCTCCTAATTATAGCATGAGACTTGCAAAAACATAGAGCATGTGACAAGTATAATATTAAAACTTTTCTTTCTGCCATGTCACTGCCACACACACACCTGCTGCTCCACTTAATAACCTCTTGCTTGATCTGCGGTACAAGAGAAATAAGACTATAAGCACATAGGCTTAGTAAGACCCTTTCCTACTCACTAAAACCATGCGTCACTTAAACATAAACATATAAAGCATTTGACATAACATAATTCTGTACATAAACATAAGCATAGTCTTAGCATACATCATAAGCATATGAACATCTAACATAGCATGATTCTTAACATAAACATAAACATAAAGCATACTTATCATGGCATAGTGCTTAACATAACATGAGCATGAAACGTACTTATCATGGCATATTTCTTAACATGGACATAAGCATATTCTTAACATAAACATAAGCATAAAACATACTTATCATGGCATAATGCATAACATGAATGAATGCATGAGTCAAATGCATATACATAAGGATGCTTAATTTAAAATCATACTTTTAATTACTTAAACATAATCATAACATCATTGGGGTCCCCGGCTTGTACCACATACATATATCATAAGCGCGCATCCCTAAGTAAATACGAGGTAGCTAGCCTCGACCTACTAGGGTAGGAACAACTACGGTAGTTTCAAAAACCGAGGCGTTCTTAAGGTGCCCATCCCTGTTGGACAGCTACGGTAGTCCCAGAACCGTGGACAGCTACGGTAGTCCAGAACCGAGGCGTTCTTAAGGTGCCCATCCCTTGGACCCTTACTTCGATTCGGTACAAGCCCATTCATAAAGTAAAATAACTTTGCATGCTTCATCATTCATAGACATACTTAACATATCTTAGGACATAAACATAATCTTGTTACATGAAGCATGACATAAACATGCTGGGCATTTCATCATTCATACTTAATTCATAACATCATTATGCCTTCATCATTCATACTTATCATTCGTACTTAAGGCATAAACATCATATTCATTAATCTTCTTTATTCATAAAACATGACATACATACATAATCATGCCTCCAGGCATAAACATTATCTTGGTTCATCAAGCTTGCATGATTATGGTACATAAGATAAACATACATTTCATACATGGTACATTTCATCTAGCATACATAATCTTAGTATCCATCATAGAGCATGCATGGGTAAGATACTTATGAGCATGATGCATAGTACTTAGGTTCATGGCATTCATCATAGAACATGCATAGACCTTCATACACATATATCTATTATAGGCATTTAACATCCTACATGCATTATTCTATTTAACATACCCCTACATCAATTACATATGTTCATGGTATATGGTCTAAATATTCATGAGTAAAACATAACATAGAACCTAAACATACAAAGTCATGTTACATAACACATAAAGCTAGGGTTTTAGTAACATAAAGATCCTTACATCATGCTTAACCATATACTTACATCATAGTAACCTATAAACAAGTATCCTTGAGACCTTAACCCAATCCAAACCCTAGATTAGGGTCTTGGACGAAACCCTAAAGGACCATGAGTCCATGGAAAATTCACATAGGCCCTGATTAATATCCAATACAATACATACCATGCCATAGAAAACCATTTGAACCCTTGATTGGATTTAACCCTAAGTCCTAGCCCTAAATCATGCATTGGCAGAAACCCTAGAAGGGTAATAAGTCCATAGGAAAATTCATATAAGTCACCATTATTACCCATTATACCATAGAAAACATACTAACCATGCTTGAAGGGTTGAATTTTAAACCTAACCATGGTACCTTGATGGTGGCCGAAACCCTAAAGGGGTTTTAGGGTGCTACAAAATTTCCAAAATCATACTTTTATGCTTAACTTATCATGAGTAAACATTAGGAACATAAGAGGGGTTTTTTTAACATCATTTTAGCCCCAAAAACTTGCTTGGCCGAAACCTTCAAAAGCCCTAACCATAGATTTCTCAACATGGTGTGCCAACAAAAACTTATATCATGGCAAACAACTTGGAAGCTATCATACCACAGGTGAGGGGGTCTTACCTTTCCTTATCTTGGATATAATCCTTGAATAGAAATAAAAAGAAACCTTCTTGACCCTAAACTTCTTCTTAGCCCTTGTAGCCTTGTAGAAAACCTTGGATCTTCAAGATGGAGTCCTTTGTGAAGCTTTTCTAAGGAAAAGAAACCCTTGTGGGTTTCGGCTAGAAGAAGACAGAAGAAGGAGAGGAATGGCTTTGGTGGGAGAAGAGAAGAAAAAGAGTAACTCCTATGTCTCTTCCCCTCTCATCTACTCTTTTATACTACATGAAGGGGGGCAAGTGAAGGGTCATGGTGCCTCTTCTCTTGATGACTCTTCACTTCCCTAAGCCTTATCCAAAATCCTCTTTATTCTCTTCTAGCACTCCCTTGCTAGGTGAATTGGTTAGTACATGCATGGTGTTACACTAGGTCCAAGGTTCAATCCTTGGTGCATGCACATTATTTTTATTTTTATTTTTATTTCATTTTATTATTTTTTTTCTTTTAATTTCAACAATGCCCCCTAAGGCCTACCAATAGCCATGCTAATATTCCTAATTTAAACCCATTTCTATTTATATTAAATTCTACCTAAAATCCACTAATAACCATGGTACCAGAAAAACCCATGTAAGGCCGATTAGCACTTAGCTTCTTATTCTATATCCAAAATCATGGATCATCATGCTAAGGTTTATACTAGTGTCCCTATGTTCCTCGAGAATCTATCTAGGCCTGGTCAATATTTTTAAAGAAAATATTGAGAAAATTTTTCGGGGCGTTACAAGGACTCAGTGCCCAACCCTCGGTCAGGTCTTAGGTGCCCAGCCCTTGGCCAGGACTTAGTGCCCAATTCCATGAACCAGGACTTAGTGCCTAGGTTAACTAGGACTTTTCATAACTTTGGTCCAATTTTGTTGACTACCCTTCCCTTGTTCAATGTATCATTGACTCAAGCATATTGTCAAACATTGAAACACTTAGAGGAGGACATTACTGATGCATCTTGCACCAACAATCTCTCCCTTTTTGATGTTTGACAATATCTTAAGTTAGATTGGATAAAAGGGCTAAATTATAATCCTTGGGAAACAAAATGATCTAAGTTTTGAAAATACATTTTGATCTATTGGGAAAGCTCTCTATTAAGCTCACTCTCCCCTTTTTTGATAAAAAAACATTTTGATTTTTTTTTCTCCTTTGAGAAGAGGATAAAATTTTTTTCTAACTTAAGCTCACTCTCCTCCTTTGTCATACCTCAAAAAATGATAAAAAAAAACCTTGCAACAACAATGAAAAATAAAAAAAAAACATCTTTTGAAAGTGCTTGGTTTAATTCTTTTGAGAGCATAGCAAATCACTTGTTAAAAAAACTAGGTAGTTAAATTGCACCAAAAAACTCCAATTTTGAAAAGTATTGTGTACTTTGGAAAAATATTTTGATCTTTGAAAATTGTCCACTTAGAAAAAAATATTGCCTTAGAATAATTGGAAAGTTTTTCAAAAAAAACTTGCACTCATAAAAGATGTTTAAAAGAAAATATGCACTTTAGAGGAAAATTTTCATTTAGAGAAACACAGTGCATTTGTACTTTTAAAAAGAAATTTGCTCTTAGAAAAACTAAGTCTTGCACAAAAATTTGTATTTTGGAAAATATGGTGCACTTTTGAAAATACTTGTACTTAAAAATATTATCCTTAGTGTTTTGAGAAATGTTGTGAGAAAAAAATTTTGTACTTTGAAAACATTATTTTGCACTTTTTGAAAAATATAGGTACTTTTGAAATATTATGCAATTTTTGAAAAATATAAGTACTTTTAAAAATATTATGTAACTTTTGAAAAATATAAGTATTTTTGAAAAATATTATGCAACTTTTGAAAAACATAAGTACTTTTGAAAAATATTATGCAATTTTTGAAAAATATAAGTACTTTTGAAAACACTAGTACTTTACTTGACTTGGTTGTTTTTCTAGTCTGACACAATCCTAGGAAACCTTGTTAACTACAAGGACATTTTCCTAAGTGTCCTGGAAAATTCTCCAAATTTAAGTAATTATTATTTCCAAAAGTAAAAAACTTTGAAAGAAAAAAAATGATAGTATTTAAAAAAATTACTTATGTTTTTAAAAGGATTTTAAAAATACAGTGCATGTGAACATATTATTTTGTTATTAAATGATTCTTTTAATTTGATCTCCCCTAAACTTGACCCAGTCCTAGGAAGCTTGTTGACTACAAGCGATCTTCCTCTGAGTCTTAAGGTTTGATTCAAATTATAAGAACTTTCTAATAATCTTGAAAACTTATTTGTTAGAAATAATTTCTTTATGATTTAGACTCCCCCTAAATTTGACACATCATTTGAGTCCTTGTAGATTATGAAGTAGATCTCCTCTGTGTCTTTAGGGTTTATCAAAATTAAAAGAGTGAACGACATTTTGAGTGTGGTAATTCTCAAAGAGACAATTTTCAAAAATACAATTTAGAATGATGATAATTTTAAAGCATAACCCTTTTTCGAAAAACCTAAGTGATAATAATTTTTCAAGCATGATTTTCGAAAAACCAAAAAAATCTTTTAGAAGAATATGACACTCCCCCTGTATCCAACACTGTTTGACTCTATCTAAGTGCCTTAAGGAACTTTAGTGTTGACCTAAGAGGCTTGTGTCTAATTGTGTAGGTCAAACCATTTTTCAAAGAGATATAATTTTGAAAATGTCTAATATATAAGCACTCAGACAAGCATGAAATCCATAAAAACATTATTATGATAAAGCACTATTTTGGAAATAGATTTTTAGAAAAATATTCTAAGAATTTTGGAAAACAATTTTGAAAAATATTTTTCAATTTGTTAGTCCTTAACATCTCACCCACTTTAGATGTCTGAGTACAAGCAAGAATGGTTGCCTTATGGGTGTATTGTGAGATGCTTGAATAATTTTTCTCAATTTATTGTTAAATCTAAGATTTAATCAAAACTTGTGTTAGATTCAAATTTATCAAATAGTAAATTGAATTTAATTTTCGGTAATTAGCTTCCAAGTCATGGCGAGGCACAGAAGCCTTCTTTGGCCATAGCCTTATTGGAGCAACAACCCTTTCCTTGACAAAGCCTTTTATCGAAAATTCATTTTCAAATTACTTCTTGAAAAATTTTGGTCTAACTAGCTTAGGTTTTGGATCGGTAGCTTCGGCTAGTTCCACCAGACTAAACAGATCAAGTAGGGTACGTCTTACCTTACTTGACCTTATTAGAAGGGCTTCCCTAACGTACTATCATCTCACCTTCACCTAATACTATATTGTTCAAGTTTCAATTAATCTTTTTCCTATAACCGTTCTAAATAATGCATAAATTTAAATATGAATGTCATGACATATATATATATATATATATATATATATATATATATATATATATATATATATATATATATATATATATATATATAAACAAATGCATGAGCATGGTAGTTATGCATGAGTCAAACAATTCAAATCATTTTACTTAAGTTTCTAATAATGTATCAAATTCCCGATTTGATACATGTCATGTGAACCCGCGAATATGCCAACCCACTTTGACATATTTAATTTTATTAAATTGATTGTTACAGTTTGGGTAAGATTTTATTTAATTTGAGTTTAAGTTATTTAAGAATTAATTAGATTTAAGTTAATTGAAATTAAATTAATGTTAAGATTTAATTATGGTTAAAATAATTAAGATTTAATTGAAGTTGAAGTTGAATTAATTAAAGTTAAATTGATTAAGTATTAATTAAAGATAAATTAATTAAGTTAAAAATTGTTAAGATTTAATTAAGGTTGAAATAATTAAGGTAAAAATTGTTAAGATTTAATTAGATTTAGATTTCAAAATTTTTGGGTTAATTAAAAGTTGTTGGTTTAATTTCATCATTTTCATGATTTCAAAAATTTCTGACTTATCTACTATTTCTTCTTTATTTAATTTTTCAAGTTTTTTTAACAATTCTGATTTGTTTCAATTTTTTAAATTTTATTAACTGTAGCCTTGATCCTTGAAAATTCACCTTCCTCCTCATCTTCATCATCAGGATTATATCTTTCTATATCTTCATAATAAGTGGAGTAATTTTCTGGGCTACTAAATAATGATTTATAATTTTCTTCAGGATTATCCAAAAAATTATCATCTAAAAAGATTTCATCTCTACTATTTTCAGAAATATCATCTTTATCCTCAAAACTATCTTCAATAAAATTATCCTTGTCCTCAGAAATATCTTCAATAAAATTATCTGTGTCCTCAGAAATATCTTCAATATTTTCAGACTTAATTTTTAATTTTCAGGGTTAATTTTTGAATTTTCAGGGTAATCATTAATATTTTTAGATCTAATTTTAGAATTATCATTAAAATTTTCAGATCTAATTTCAGTATTAAAATTATCAGATCTAATTTTAGAATTAAAATTTTCAGATCTAATTTCAAAATTTATTTTTGATATTATTGAATTGACATTAAGGATTAAACAGTTAATTTCTGATATTTTAACATTATTTACATTTTGTAATTGGTCATGCAAAATATTGATTTGACTATTCACCAAGTTTAATTTTTCAGAAAAATTATCTAAATTATCTACATATGATAGTGCAGGAATTTGAAAAGTTTTACAAACGTAAATTTTTCGTACCTTTGTCAGACACTTATTCTTATTGTCTCCGTACTTTTCGCATTTGAAGCATTTGATGTAACTTTCGTCCCGTCGGGCTCCGGGTGCTGCTACTTCCTTTGTCGCCGGTGGTGTAGACCGAGTCTTACAAGTGGGACACTGATTTTTATAGTGTCCTCTCTCCCTGCACTTGAAACATGTAATATGAAATTTAAAAATTGACATTCTAAAAAGAAAATGTACCTGATTCACCCCTGGGCTCCCCCTCAACTCCTGGCGTCTTTGCTCCTTCGGCTATTAGTCCGGTGAAGAGCGACCAGGCTCTGATACTACTTGTGGGGACCGGTGCCGTCGATAGAGGGGGGGTGAATATCGACCGTAAAAACTTTATGGAAACTTCATGAACTTTCGATTGTTTGTTTTGGACACAGAGTTAGACGCACAGCGGAAAACAAAAAGAACGAACAAATAACAGACAACACAGAATGCACACGGGATGTTTTACTTGGTTCCCAACCCCCCAGGGTTAGTATGTCCTAGGCCTAAGCACAGGAAACACCCATCTACAGATGATCTCCTTTCTGGACATTCCGGAGGTGGAGAAACCCGTCTTATAGTGCAAGATTTACAATCACAAATATTAAAGAAATTAAGTACGGAAAGTAAATTAAACTAAACAGAAAGAATTGAAGACTCGACCGATCTGGAACTCCGAATTGTCGCGCACTTCCTCCCAGAGCTTCCTTGGTCGCAGAGCTTTGTTGTTAGTGCTTTATTGTCACTTGGAAGGCTCAGAATGATCTTCGAATGTTTGTTCTGAGTTGAGGGGTTGAAGCCCCTTTTATAGGCTTGTTATTGGGCACCTGTGATCAATGAGGCGCCGCATACAGCTTGGTCAAACCCCATCCAGGCGCCGAACTCGCAGCAGCGGATAGGGATTTCATCCAGGGCGCCCTAGACCTCCAGGGCACCTGAATGACTCAGGCACCTGGTTCATTGAGGCGCCTAGCTGACTGAGGCACCCTAGCTGATGGAGGCGCCTAGTAGCTTGCTTTCCAGCCCTGTTGTGTGTTTGTTTGCCTACTTTGTCTTCAAGTTTAGGTACCTGCAAGATACATAAATACAAGACAAACACATGTATATCCTTAGCCTTAAGGGTTTGGTTCTGACTTCGGATTTCCATGAAACCCTAGGTCGAACCGACGCCTAAGTTCCCATCCCCAGGAACGCGCCTTTCACCTACTCCTCTCAGGAGACGGTTGCCACCCGACCCATCCGGTTGGACTTTTGCCCAGCTTTACTCATCAGGACTTTTGCCCAATCCTACAACTAGGACTTATTGCCCAGCTTCACTCACCAGGTCTTAGTCCCCAGCTTCACTCACTAGGTCTTAGGTGGCCAGCCCTCGGCCAGGACTTAGTGCCCAATTTCACGAACCAGGACTTAGTGCCCAACCCTTGGTCAGGTCTTAGGTGCCCAGCCCTCGGCCAGGACTTAGTGCCCAATTCCATGAACCAGGACTTAGTGCCCAACTCTTGGTTAGGTCTTAGGTGCCCAGCCCTCGGACAGGACTTAGTGCCCAATTCGACGAACCAGGACTTAGTTCCTAGGTTATCTAGGCCTTTTAATCACTTTGGTCCAGTTTTCTTGACTACCCTTCCCTTGTTCAATGTATCACTGACTCAAGCATATTGTCAAACATTGAAACACTTAGAGGAGGACATCACTGATGCATCTTGCACCAACAAAATCTTGGTCCGGGGGACCAAGCAGAAAAATTTGTCGAGCGGGGATCGCGGACAAGAGTTGAGATGGGCCGAGGTCGTGCGTCATCGAGTTCTGAGTTCTCGGAGGCCGAGCAAAAGTCCAACCAGAGGAGCCAGTTGGCAAAAGGTAAATACTCTTCAGAGGAGTAGGTGAGGATGCGTTCCCCGAGAGGGAATAGTAGGCGTCGGTCCAACCTAGGGTTTTAGGTGAAACCTTAAAGTCAAAACCAAGACAACACTGGCTGCAATCCATACTTGCATTGAATTCTATTTATATTATTGTATGGAACTAACCCTTGTTGCAGCTAAGAATTTGTACTAGTTGGACTAGGGCGCCTGAATGGGACTCAGGCACCTGGAAGCTGGTAGCAGGTGGCTGAGCTGGCACAACAGTCATGCTTGCATGGCGAGTGGTGAGTGGAGGAGCCACGTTAGCACTCAGGTGCCTGAGCCAGGATAGAGTTTGACTGTGCAGCAGATAGAGTTGCCGCCCGAGACGGTGCGACTTGGGCGCCTGAAAGGCTACTATATAAAGGTGTCGAGGCAGCACCCCAAAAAATGAATTCTAACTTTCCAATCATTCTGCTCTTCTATGTGCTGCACAATCAAAGCCTCAACAAACACCAAAACAGAACTTGTGTGTTGCACGATCCAAGCGAAAGTCTTCAACTCTTCAAAGGAGTCACTATATTTGTATTATTTCAATTGCACACTTAAATATTGTAATATGTACATTCTTGTGTTTATTAGTGATTGCCCAATGCAAATGATCAAGGATCGTGGACCTTGTAGTAGGAGCTGGTCTAGACTCTGAAGCAATAAAAAGAACTTGTGTTAGCATGCTATGTTTTATTTTCCACTGTGTACTTGATCAAATGCGAAAGTTTTTCTAAGCGATATTCACCTCTATCGCTCTATCTCGATCCTAAAATTGGTATCAGAGTGGGGGCTGCTTAATTTGGTGAAACCACCACTTGAGTATCTTTTTTAAATTTTCTTGCTTTTTTTCTTTCGATCATATTTTCGAGCATATTTTCTATCTTTTTTATCCTGCACTGCTAATCCAAGACAAGAGTCTTGGTACATTTTGTTTATTTTTGTCTTTGCAAGCTTACTTTTTCCGTTTCCTACTTAATGGCCATGCAAGAAGGCTACAACACCGCTTGTCCCCTCTCTTCTCTGGGGAAGATTTCGGTTATTGGAAGAGCCGAATGCAAGTTCACCTGAAGAATCGGGTGGACATGTGGATCATAATCCAAACCAGATTCGATCTCCCAAGAGACGAGCAAGGGACGATATTGAGCTACGATAAATGGGATGCATATGCCAAAAAGAGGATTGAGGTTGATGTAAAGGCGACACAAACCCTCCAATGCGGACTCACGAAGGAGGAGCTCAACCAGGTTGGACCTTTCAGCAGTGCCAGAGAATTATGGACTAAGCTGATAGAACTCCACGAAGGGACATCCGACACCAAGGTAAGCCATCGTGATTTACTTTTAAATAAATTGTACAATCTAAAAATGCAGGATGGTGAGACTGCTTCCCAACTGCATGCCCGGATACAAGAAATTATGAACAGGCTCCACATCATAAGACACACAATCGAAAATAGAGACTTAATCAGGTATACACTTAACTCCTTCCCTAGAAACTCACTGTGGGCATCTATGGTTGATGCTTACAAAGTTTCTAAGGATTTATCTAAGATAAAATTAGATGAATTATTTTTAGAGTTTGAACTACATGAACAGATTAACAGTGCACTTGCAGAGAAAGGTATAGCTTTATTTGCAAGCAAAATTAAAAAGAATGCACTAGAACCAGAACCAGATTTTGACTCGGAATCCGAAGAAGAAGAACTGGCGGAGCTCATGAACTTCATTTAGAAGTTGTTCAGAGCTTGGAAAGTGTAAAAGAAAAAGATGGGATAGCCAAAGGACAATCTGGCTAGACTAAAGAACAAGGCGGACCTCACCTATTATGGGTGTGGAAAGAAGGCACACTTCAAATCCGATTGCCCGAACGTAGTAGAGACGAAAAAGCAATGGAGGAAGAAGGCGTTGCAAGCAACCTAGGATGAGTCATCTTCAGAGTCGAATGAGGATGAACCAACGCGCTCCAACCTTCTCGCGTTAACGACTCAAGATGAGATTGACGTCGACTCCGAATCGAAAGAAGAAATGGAGCATGGAACTGTCTCACTGTCCGAAAATGGCCAACTCAAGGTAACAGATTATACTGAATCGGATCGTTACGAACTTATCTCTTATCTTTCTTGCAAATTGGCTAAGTCTCATAATCGGGTCAAGTCTCTCTGAGAGGAGGTAAAACTCCTTAAGGAAGAGATCAACTCGAGTCTTTTGACTAACTCAAGTCCAAAAACTTGAGAAAGAGAATTTCTCTCTGAAAGGTCAAGTCAAAGAACTCAGAGCAAATTTGGAATAGTTTACCCTGGGTTCCACAAATCTTGATTTGATTCTTGGAAAACAAATGTCTGGTCTAAATCGATCTGGAATTGGATTTAAAACCAATTCACGATTTAGATCTTATTATTCAATAGTGAACCGCCCTAGCACCCGAGTCCAAGCATGGGTCCCCAAATCAAGCTAGACCAAATCAATATTGGGTCCCTAAGGTTCATATCCATTATTTAAATAGACCAAATCAAGGATATGATCCATGGGGAGAAAATAAAAAGACCATTCATGTTGTTAGGTAGCTTTGTTTGAATATCTTGTCTAATGTTTGCTTTTTTAAATTTTATTTATTATTATCTTACTTAGGATTGGAAATGGTTAGTTAAGGACCAGATCTGAATGAAACTTGCACAACCTAGTATTAGAGTGGGGCGAGCTGATATTACGTTAGGAAAGCTGTCTGGGGAGTCAAATAGAAGAAGGCGTCTTCTATTTGGTCTTCTTAGTCCGGTGGAACTAGCCGAAGCTACCTCGCTACATCCTCGACTAGTTAGAGCAAGATTTCTGAACGAGGAATTTAAAAATAAAATTTCTTTATGTGGCTTTGTCTAGGAAAGGGTTGTTGATCCAATAAGGCTAAGGCCAAAGAAGGCCTCTGTGGCTCGCCAAGACTTGGAAGCCAAATATTGAAATATATTTTTAAATTACTAATTCGTAAATTTGAATCTAACTCAAGTTTCAATCATATCTTAGATTCAACCAAACTTCATGATAAAATTTAAATCATCTCACAAAACCAATTACGTTCCCTGTTTTGTCACTTAAAAATGGGTGAGATGTTTAGAATTTAAAGTGAATCTAACCTAACCAATTGAAGCAGCTAAACCAACCTGTCATTAAGTTGGTTAGCACAAACAAAAATGGATTAAGAATTTAAAATTGTTTGTACTTGCAAATTAAAAATCTTAATCTTACTTTTTCAAAATTATTTTAAATCTAACTCATTGTTTTTAACTTAAAATCTTTTCAAAAACAAAAAATTCTATTTCAAAATTTTGTTTAAAATTTCTTTTTCAAAAAAATCAATTTAAAAATTTTGTTTCAAAATTTTGTTTAAAATTTCTTTTTCAAAAAAAAAATCTGTTTTCAAAAAATTTTGTTTAAAAATTCTATTTCAAAAATCTTGTTTAAAATTTCTTTTTTTAAAAAAAAAATTATGTTTTAATCTTCTTCTATATATTTTTTAACTTAATTATTTAAACTCAAATTCTTTTCAAGTTTTTTTGACTTTTTCATATCACTCTCAATCAATGAAAATTGCTTTTAACTTAAGCATTGAAAAACCTTCACTAAACCCTAAAACCCAACTCAGGCGCCTGAATCCTATTCAGGTGTCTGATCGCGAATCGAGGTATTTGGTGCGTGATTTCGCTCATCATCCTGAAACACACCCCTGGTTTTTGAAAACCAGGGGCGAAACACTGACCAAGGCACCCCAGTCAATTCAGGCATCTGGTATTCATGCGCCCTAAACCCAACTCAGGCGCTCGAGTTCGCTCTATTTAAACTCCCTCACACGCGCCGAACAGAACCAACCAAGGCACCCCAATCACTTCCTCTCCTCCCTTTTCTCCCATTTTCTCTCTCAAATCCCTGCCAAAACAAAGCCAACAGATTAGGATCTTCTCTCCTTGCCTTCATCATGTCTCAAAGACGGTATACTCTGAATTCTACTCTTTATTTCAATTTTTTTTATTATTTCTTACCATTACTATGATTTTGTCAAAATTAGTACACGTCGCATAACCTAGACTGGACCTGCTACCCTACCCAGTACAGACCATGGATTCCCTTCCTTATCTCTTCAGGATCTTTTTGAGCAGATCACCTATCTACCTTTAGATTGTCACTATCTTCATAGGAATTTCTTTGAGACCTACTACTCTATCACCATGGACGTTATCCATCACTACCACTTAGACAAGCTTGTCTACTGCACTGATTTTATAGATGTGACTCTGTGTGTAGAATTTTACAATAACTTGGTTAAATTAGATGACACACATTACTCCACTCATGTCCAGCAGATCGATTTTATCATATCTCCTGCACTATTTACCTTGCATTTTGAGTTATGCCCATCTAATTCTACGTTCTTATGCTATCCACTAAGGGATGGTCCGTTTGTTGATCCTTACTCTCACATTACCCTAGACACCCTATTTACATATTTCTTTGAGGGTGAGAGAGACCCTACCATTTCTTCCTTCAGCTCCATGTAGCTTTAGCCCTAGCACTATGCTCTTTATCAAGTTCTTCTTCGTTGTGTTCTACCTATCACTACTAGGGATATCACTGTGATGAGACCCTTCCACACTTTCTTGATGTATGCTTTTATTCATCATCTTGATATAGATATAGGACTTCTTATCTTTCATGTCATCACTTATGCGTCCAACATCTCTACCCACAGGAGAGTGCACACTCCATATTGCCACCTTTTGACTTCGATTTTTGCATGCTTCGGATGCGATGTCCTTAGTGGTCATGTCACCCGGATGATCGAACGCAACGAAATAGGATTTAGGAACTTTTCCTTAGATGGGTTAGAGGTTAATCGTGACGGGATCCTTGCCTAGAAGAGGGATAGGGGAGCAGGACCAGCTGATGACGAGGAGGATGATCCACTTGCGGAGATCGAGGCCTCATTAGAGGAGGATCCACCTCAGTAGGATCCACCACCGCCTCCTCCACTCTCGACGGATCAAAGACTGGCTCAACTCGAGGCAGAGGTTCACCATCTTGGGACTGAGCCTCACCATCTCGGGACCCAGATTCAGACATTACGAGAGGAGTCGGAGACCCGATACGTAGAGATGGCCAAGACGGCAGCAGAGCGACATGCCGAACTTATGCAGCTGCTTCAGTCCTGGTGCCCAGGCCCCTCTTCTTAAATTCTAATATTTTGATTCACCTAACTCTTTCACCATACTGTTTATCTTGGTCTGACTTATGCTGACTATGCTTTGATTATCTTTGTATATCTGGTTGTATTTTTTTAAAATCATGGTTTATTTCAGATTCAGCTTGGAATGTGCTTAGTGGAGTAGATTTTCTTTTTATTGGATTTACTCATCTTGTTAGTTTTTTTAATTCTATTTTTTTTAAAAAGGGGTTTCAAATACTGTTTTCAAAATTTTACATTCAAAATTCAATGTATTTTTCGAAACATAGTTTTATTTTAAAACTACCTCTTTCAAAACTAGAATTTTTCTTTGACACGGACTTATCTTAGGCTTAACCCTAGTATGCATGCTCCTATAGTTCTAGCAGCCAACATCTCACAATCACATTATGACTAACTTAATTGACAATCTAGACTAGGTTGAGATACTTAGGACTGTTGCCCTAGACTTAAGATGCTTTAATTCATTGCATTGAAACAAGTTGGGGGCACTATAAATGTAATTCATATTAATCAAGTCAAGTATTCTGGCTAACTTAGCTGATTTATGGAATACACTTGACTTGGCTGACCCAAGTGAAAACTGCTGCTTATTGTAGTCAGCAACTAGCTAACAGGTTAGATAGGTGCCTGAAAGGATTTCTTTTTCTGTTTTTTTTTCCAAGTGAAAATGTTTTAATTGTTTTTTACAATTTCATGCTTGGACTCAAAGTGAAGGTGCCTAGGCTTGACCGAAACTTATTTTTTTCTTATGATTTGCTTAAACATAATTGCTTTGATACACTTACCTTTTCTTAGTCATTTTTTTTGCTCTGATACATTTCATACCCTTAGACTACATGATTTTGATATATGACAAAGGGAGAGAGAAAGAAAATGTTCAAAGTTTTTTTTTTTCAAAATATTTTCCAAAGTGTTTTCAAAATGTTTTCCAAGTGCAAGAAAATTTTGATACCCAGAAAGAAAGAGTTCAAAGGATTCAAAATACTTTCAAAGTGTTGAAATATTTTTTTTTCAAACTGCTAGAAAGTTTTAAAATGTGAATTTTCGAAGTTTTTTTTAAAAATTGCCTATCGAAAATTGACTTCTATACTTTTGGCGATTTCAAAAATTTTAACTTGGTGGCTCAAAAACTTTTGCATTCTTGAAAATTCATTTCTATACTTAGTATATTGTTAAAGCATTTTCGAAAGATTTTTAAAGTACTTAAGCTGTTTTAGAAGAAAGCTAAAATTATTTCAAAAAGCTTAAAGTATTTTCAACTTTTCAAAAAAGATAACTTAGTCTTTGAACTATTTAAATCATAAAAGACTAAGTCTAGTTTTTGAAACATATATTTGGTCAAGGGGAGATAACTGGTTAAGGGGGAGAGTTCAAAATAAAATTTTATTTCCCTATTTAAACCTGTTGTCTTTGTGCTTAACATTGAACTGGGTTGCCATAATCAAAATGTAACGCCCGCTTTTTTTTTTTCCTAAAGCGGCGTTACGCTAACATACTTAAGGCATGTAACATCATACTGCAGCGGAATAACTTAAACATTACATATACATGCCCCTACTACCATCCCTAATATAATGACATGGAACTTCACATATGAACATCATGCTTAATCATCATATCATAACATGCTTAACATCATACCATAAGGTTCATATCATATCATACTGGACATCTTATCATATAGTTCCATAAGTCACTATTCGAGCATATAGGTAGTCAAAATAAAGTTCTTAGCATAAAAGGTTAACGCCTTTGATTTCATGGGCCAAGTCACCAACACACACATACTTCAGGCCCTCCTACTGCTTCCTCGTTATCCCCTTGCATGATCTGCGGTATAAGGAAAGAAGACTATAAGCACACAGGCTTAGTAAGACTCTTTTCTACTCACTAAAATCATTCGTCATTCATTCATAATCATATGGAACATAAGCATCATAAACATTTCTATTATAGCGTAAAGCATAAACATAGGCATAAATCTAATTGAACATTCTTATCATGGCATAAAGTATAAACATAGGCATAAGCATAATTAAACATTCTAAGCATGGCATCATGTGTGGCATGAACATAAGCATAAGATGTAAATCAACCATAGGCATACTTTCTAGCATATCAAGCGTAGACATCGTAAACATTCTAAGCATGGCATCATATGTGGCATGAACATAACTTAATAAACTTTCCTAGCATGGCATGAGACATGGCATAAATATAAATATAAGATATAAACCAACCTATATGGCATAAACATAGGCATACATTCTAGGATATCATAAGAGCATTTTCTTACCCTAATCATAACATGGATCATTCATTCTCATACATATCTTTTAACATGGAGCATAAGCATAACACATCATTATCATAACATAATGCATAACATGTATGAATGCATGGGTGGAATGCATATACATAGGGATGCTTAACCTTTAAAACATACTTTGAAAATGCTTAAACATCATCATCATAACATTTGGGGTCCCCGGCTTGTACCACATACATACATCATAGCGCGCATCCCTAGTAAGTCCGAGGTAGCGAGCCCCGACCTACTAGGGTAAGGACAGCATAGTCGGTAGTCCCCGAACCGAGGCGTTCTCAAGGAGCCCATCCCTGTTGCACAGCTCCGGTAGTGCCAGAACCGTGGACAGCTACGGTAGTCCATAACCGGGGCGTTCTTAAGGTGCCCATCCCTTAGACCCATACTTGGGTCCGGTACAAGCCCATTCATAAAGTAAAATACTTTGCATGCTTCATCATTCATAAGACATTCATAGCATATTTATCATGGCATCATTCTTATCATGAAACATGATCATAACATACTTGTCGTAACATCATTCTTATCATGCATAACCATGGCATATCATTCATAAACATGGCATATCATTCGTAAACATGGCATATCATTCATAACATGGCATATCATTCATTAGCATAGCATATCATGTATAACCATGGCATATCATTCATAAACATGACATATCATTCGTAAACATGGCATATCATTCATAACATAGCATATCATTCATAAACATAAATCACATCTTACCATAGGGCCATTGGGACCCTTACTTGGAATAAATCATAACTCTTATCCTATTAACCCTTATTGGCCGAAACTTATGAAGTCCCATGGCCATGTGAGAATTCACACAATCACCATCCATCATCCTTATATCATGGCAACACATAAACATAAGTTGGAGTTAAAGACTCAACCCTAACCCTTGGGTCCTTGGGGTTGGCCGAACCATATGAGGCCTATAGGGTGATCCAAAAATTCTCAAAATTTATACTTAACTTCTAAACATCATCAGGGAACATTAAATAACATTATCATGATTTTTAACATATTTATAGACATTTAAATCATGGTGGCTGAAACCCATAATCATAGGGACCTTGGTTTTGTCCCTTTCATGTTGGCCGAAACCCTAGAGTGTCCTAGGGTACTCCAAAAATTCCCAAAAATTACTCTTAACTTCTAAACATCATAAGGGAACATCAAATAATATTATCATGATTTTTAACAAATTTCTAGACATTTAAACATAGTGGCCGAAACCCTTGAACTAAAGGTTCTGGGTTTTTGCTTCTTTCATGTTGGCCGAGACCCTAGGGTGTCCTAGGGCACTCCAAAAATCCCCAAAAATTACAGTTAACTTATAAACATCATAAGGGAACATCAAATAATATTATCATGATTTTTAACATATTTCTAGACATTTAAAACATAGTGGCCGAAACCCTTGAACTAAAGGTTCTGGGTTTTTGCTTCTTTCATGTTGGCCGAGACCCTAGGGTGTCCTAGGGTACTCCAAAAATCCCCAAAAATTACAATTATCTTCTAAAAATCATAAGGGAACATCAAATAATATTATCATGATTTTTAACATATTTCTAGACATTTAAACATAGTGTCCGAAACCCTTGAACTAAAGGTTCTGGGTTTTTGCTCCTTTCATGTTGGCCGAGACCCTAGGGTGTCCTATGGTACTCCAAAAATCCCCAACAATTACAATTAACTTATAAACATCCTAAGGGAACATCAAATAATATTATCATGATTTTTAGAATAATTTTGTACCTTTAAACATGCTGTCCGAAACCTTTGAACATAGGAACCTTGATTTTTGTTTCCCTTCAACATTAAATCTGAAACTCACCCATATATCAAGCCAAAAATCATGGAAAACATTGGTAACTATTATACCACAGGTGAGGGAGTCTTACCTTAGATTTCTTGATTTTTAGACCTTGGATGGAAAGAAGAAAGAAGACTTGACCACACCTAGCCCTTAGAACCTTGAGAAGACCTTAGATCTTGGAGAAGGAGACCTTTTGTGGAGTTTTCTCAAGGGAGAATTCCTCCTTGTGTGCTCGGCAAGAATGGAGAAGGAAGAGAGGAGCAAATGCAATTGATGGCATGAAGAATGAAACTCCCAAACCCCCTTATTAATCAACCATTAAGGTGGTGAATGAAGAGTTTTCCATGGCCCTTCATCTTCTTCTACCATTTAACCACCATTCACTTCCTTTCCTCACAAGAATTCCTTGCTAGGTGAGTTGGTTAAAGCATTCATTGTTGTACAAGAGGTCCAAGGTTCAATCCTTGGCCCATGCACCTTTATTTTTATTTTATTTAATCCTTTTTCTTATTTTCGAAAATTTCCCTTTTATTTCGAAAATTCTCCAAAAATCACCCATAATTATGTCAATATTCCTAAATAAAATTATTTTATATTTATATTAATTTTTACCTAATTTATATTAATTTTACCTAATTAATATCCATTTTTGGAGCCCTTTTAAAGCTCATTAGTACCTAGTTTTTTTCTCAATTTAAATGAGAAAATATGGATTTCTAGGCCCAATTTTACATAATTATTTCTGGGCCCCTCGAAAAATTATCTAGACATGTTCAATATTTTAAGAAAATATTAAGAGAATTTTCCGGGTCGTTACACAAAAAGGGGGAGATTGTTGGGGCTGGAAGCACTAGATCGAACCTTGTTTTGATAAGTGGAAAAGGGTTTAAGTTAAGCTGGTTTGTGTGTACTGATGAATTTGTGAAGCTTGTAGGAAAGTCCTAGGAGCTAGGCAAGAAGTCTTGACCTGCAGGGTTGAGCAAGATGTCCTGGTTAGGGATCAGGCAATGAAGACTTGGTGAGTGAAGCCGAGCACGAAGAACATAGTTTTATCTTCCATGGGAAAAAACTTAAATTCATAAAGGTAGATATTTCACTGATTCTAGGGCTACTCGACAATGGAGAGATAGTCCAACTTGATTTAAATGAGGCCTCCAACCCACTGTACATGGAGTTTTCCAAGGGTTTGATTGTTTTGCCAAGCATTTGGAGAAACTCATAATAAAGTCAAGATCAAATTATAAGCTCTACTTTCAGTTTTATCTACTGTATTTTTTTTTTCTATTGTTCTATTTTGTGGTAGTAGTAGCATTGTTAGAATTCCTGTGCTCTCACTGATTGACTGTGTGGATGATTTTGAAAACCTAGCTATGAATAATTGGTGCAATACCATGTACAGATTCATGACTCAATTGGAAGCCATTGGGTTGGAGGTTATGTTGAGGCTAAAACCACATGTAGATGATTCAATGCAAACAACCAAGGCCCCCTTGCTCAAGGGATTTTCAAATATTTTGGCAGTAAGTTAAAGTACATTTATCTCATCATATATTTTTTTCGTGACATTGTTTACTCAATATAATTGTAGGATCGGTGCCAGTCGATAGAGGGGGGGGGAGTGAATATCGACTCGAACGTTTTGCCAAAATTTCATCAGAAAACTTCATTTGATCATCTTTCTATTAGGGTTAGTACGTAACGTAAAATAAAGTAAAAGAAAGACAATAGAACACGCAGGATTTACTTGGTTTCCAACCCCCCCAGAGTCAGTACATCCAAGGCCTAAGCACTCAACGTGAGTCCACTAGTGGTATCCTTTTCGGACTTTCCGGAGGAGGAGAAACCCGTCTTACAGTTTGAATTACAAACAAAGAATAAATAAATTCAACTTGTAAATAAAAAACAAACCAAAAAACTCAGCCAACTCTAGAAGTTTGAAGTGTTGCGCACTTCCTCCTAGAGCCTCCTTGGTCGTAGAGCTTCGACATGAGCGCATTTTCTTCTCACAAGATGCTTTAGCGGATTTGGAAAGTGATACCCTGAGATGAGGGGTTGAACCCCTTTATATAGTGAGTTCTCGAGCGCCTGAGTGCTCTTGGACGCCTGTCACGTGTGGTCAAACTTCCATCCGTAGCAACGAACTTGGCATGGATAAAATCTAGCCTTCCCAGGCGCCTGGGAAGCTCTCAGGCTCCTGATTCAAGTCAGGCGCCCAGGAAGGCCTCTTCCCAGGTCTTTTTTCTTGCGTTTGCTCACCTATCTTGCCTCTAACTCCAGGTACCTGCAAGACAACAAACACAAGACAAAAACACACATAATCTTAGCCTTAATTTATTGGTTCTGACTTTGGATTTCACTTGAAACCCTAGGTCGAACTGACGCCTAATGTTCCCTTTCCCGGGGAATGCGTCCTCACCTACTCCACACTGGAGAAGTTACTTTGCCAACCGAAACCTTCGGTTGAACTTTTGCTCAATCTCTAAGAATCCGGATCTCGAGACTTCCAACCTTGACCCATCTCTACTTATGTCGACGATTCCCGCTCGACTAAAGCTTTTTCCAACCGGGACTTTCGGTTGGACTTTTGCTCGGCCTCTAAGAACTCGGATCTCGAGACGTTCGACCTCGACCCGTCTCTACTTTTGTCCACAATTCTCGCTTGGCTAAGACTCCATTACCCGATCCCCGACCAGAACTTAGTGCTCAGTCCCCCGGACCAAGACTTCGTGCCTAGCTTCACTCACTAGGACTTACTCCACCTAGCTTCACTCACTAGGATCCAGTTTCACTCACTAGGATTTAGTGTACCTAGCTTCACTCTCTAGGATTTCTTCCACCTAGCTTCCTTGCTAGGACCCAACTTCACTGACCAGGGTTTCTTCCACCTATTCACTTCATTGCTAGTCATCATAATCCTGACTAAACTTCTTCCAACCTTTAGGTAAATATAATCCCAAACCTTATGTCCGATTTGATCCCTTGGTCAAACTGACCAACTCTGGGTTTTATTTATTCTGCCAAACATCAGGTCCTGTTTGGCTTGACCCTTTGTCAAATTGATCAAACCTGGGTTTACCCTACCAAACATTAGGTCCTATTTGGTTTAACCCTTGATCACTTTGACCATCCTTAATATATTGTCAAACATATATATTGTCACTAACTTTAGTATATTGTCAATCATCAAAACAATAGAGAATGACTGTTCATTACTGATGCATTTTGCACCAACAATCTTCCTTTTTTTGATGTTTGACAATATCTTAAGTTAGGTCTAAGGGTTCTAGGTTAAAACTTTGGAGAAAACAAAAAAAAATCAAACTTAAGCCTCTCTCCCCCTTTGTCACACATCAAAAGGAAATAACAAAAGAGAAAATTTTCCACCAACAATAAGATTTTTTTAAAAAATTAACTTAAGCCTTTCGTCCCCTTTATGATAATCTCTATCCTCCTTTTGAAAATACTTGATATATATATATATATATTTTGAAAAATGATTTTCAAAAGTCTTCCCTTTTTTTTAGAAAAGCTAAGTACTTGTTCTAGAAAGTATTCTAAAAGGCACTAAGTACTTAAATTAATATTGCACCAACAATATGTGAGTATAATTTTTTTTTAAAAAAAATTTGAACTTCTCTAAGTCTGACACACTCCTAGGAATCTTGTTGATCACAAAAACATTTCTATGTGTCTTTGGGATTTTTCAAAAATGAATCTTTTCAATGTATTTAGTTTTGGAAAAAAATAACAACGTTCTTGATTTTGTTTCTTTTCCAGTCTGACACAATGCTAGGAGATCTTGTTAACTACAAGGAAAATTTTCCAAACTCATGATAAAGATTCAAAGATTTTCAAAAGTATTTAAAAGCCAACAAGATTTTCAAGATGAGTTTTGAAAAGAGAATATTATGTTTTTAAATGATTTTGAAAAGATAGTGTATGAAATATAGTATTTTAAAAACTTTTAATAGTTCTTTTAATTTGACCTCCCCCTAAACTTGACACAGTCCTATGAAGCATGTTGACTACAAGTGATCTTCCTCTGAGTCTTAGGTTTTGATTCAAATGAAAAGAATAAAAAAAATATTTTGATATAATCAGGAATAATATAACTAAATTAATTTCGTTTGATTAGGACTCCCTCTAAACTTAACACAATCTTAGAAATTTTTATAGATCATAAAGAAAACTTCCTATGCGTCTTTAGAGTTTATCCAAATTAAAAGAGCAATTAAAGCAGTTTTTGAAGAGTATTTTTGAAAGATAATTTTCAAGGAAATAATTTTTGAAAAATATTTTGAAATAAGTTTTTGAAAAAAATATTTTTTGAAACGTATTTTGACAGTAACGATAATAATTTTTAAAGCACAAACCATTTTGAAAAGATATAATTTTTTGAAAAGAATAAATTTTGAAAAATAGTTTTCTAAAAATAAAAATCCATAAAAATATAGACTCCCCCCTGAACCTGGCACCTTCTTGCTACCCTTGTTAACTACAAGGACTTCTACCTAAGTGTCTTAAGGGACTTTAGTGTTGACCTAAAAGGTTTGTGTCTAAGTGTAGGTCAAACAATTTTTGAAAAGATATATAATTTTTGAAACATGTATTTATACCTAAGCACCCAATCAAGCATGAAATTCATTAAAACATTATTATGTTTAATCATTATTTTGAAAATAGATTTTTAAGAACATATCCTAAAGATTTTGAAAACATTTTAAAAAATATTTGTCAATTAATTAGTCCTTAACATCTCACCCATTCTAAGTGTCGCAATACAAGCAAGCACGGTTGCCTTATAGGTGTTTGTGAGATGCTTGAATAGTTTTTTTCAATTTTAATTTTATAGATTGCTTGACCTTGAGTTAGATTCAAGTTTATCAATTTATAATTTAAAAGTAGATTTCAATAATTGGCTTCTAGGTCTTGGCAAGGCACAGAGGTCTTCATTGGCTGTAGCCTTTTTGGATCATCAACTCTTTCCTTAGACAAAACCTTTTAAAGAAATAATACTTTCAATTTACTCTTTTGAAAACATTGGTCTAACTAGTCTAGGATGTGGTGAGGTAGCTTCGGCTAGTTCCACTTATCTAATTCAATCAGGTCGAGTAATCCTTACCCTTCCTGACGTCCTAGACTAAGCTTTCCTAACGTACTATCATCTCGCCCCACCCGGGTACTAGGTTAGGCAAGTATCAACCAATCTTTTTCCTATCTATCCATTCTAAGTTATACAAAAAAAACATGAAAGACATGGCAAATATATAAGAAAAGATAAGCAGATGCATGGGCGTGACATTTATATATGAGTCGATTAAGTCAAAACATTTTAATTAATTTTCTAATGAAGTATCAAATTATCGATTTGATACAGATCGTGTGAACCCGCGAATATGTTAATCCACTTTAACATATTTATTGTTATTTACTTGGAGGCTTCAGCTAGGTAGAATTTATTTAGTTTCATAATTGAAGTTAATTAATTGAAATTTAGTTCATGGATTTTGTTGAATTAAGGATTGAACTGTTAATTAATTAAAATTTATGAATTAATGAAGATTTTAGGTTGTTAAGATTTAATTAAGGATTTAAGTTGTAAAGAGTTAGTTGAAATTTAAGTTATTACGGATTAATTAAGTTTTAAATGATTAAGAATTAATTAAAGGTTAAATTATTAAGAATTAATTAAAGGTTAAATTGTTAAGAATTAATTAAAAATTAAATTATTAAGAATTAATTAGCGATCAAAATTATTAAGAATTAATTAAATGTTAAATTATTAAGAATTAATTAAAGTTAAAATTATTAAAAATTAATTAAGGTTAAATTATTTAAGAATTAATTAAGGTTGAAATTATTAAGAATTTATTAAGGTTGAAATTGTTAAGAATTTATTAAGGTTGAAATTAAAGTTGAAATTATTAAGAATTAATTAAAGTTTAAATTGTTAACAATTTTGGGTCTAGTTGCATCATTTTCATTAATGCAAAAATATCTGAATCATCTATAATTTCTTTTTTATTTAATTTTTCAAGTTTGTTTAATACTTCTGCTTTATTTGAATTTTTGTAAGCCTTATTAATTATAGCATTAATTCTAATAAATTCATTTTCATCTTCAACCTCATCTTCAGAGTTATATTCAGAAATATTATCTTCATATAGGTAGAATAAATTTCAAGATTATTAATTAAAGTTGTAGCATTATATTCAGAAATATTTGAGTATTATTATCTTCAAAAATGGATTGAACATATTTCAGAAATATTAGAATTATCAACAATGATTTCATCATTATCCTCATAATTATCAGAATTAATGGTAATATTATTAATTAAGTATTATCATTATCTCTAGAGTTGTTAAATTATTAATTGAAATAGTATCATTATTCTTAGAGTTGTTAGAATTATTAAAAAATTTATTAATTGAAATATTATCATTATCCTTAGAGTTGTTAGAATTATCAATTGAAATATTATCATTAATTTCAAAAATCATAGTATTAATACTAAGGATCAAAGAATTAATATTTGGTATTTTACCATTATCAATGTTGGATCCATTACTAACTAATTTTTCATGCAATACATTTAACTTATCACGTAGATAATTTAATTTAGTAGGAAGATCTAAGGGGGTGTTTGGTTTACTCTATTTTCTATTTTCATTTTTCAAAAAACCGTATTTTCTGATTTTCTAGAAAATGACTTTATTTTATTCTCTAGTTTTCCAGAAAATGCTATATCTTTTTCTGGAAAACAAGACTGAAAAATACAAACCAAACACGTTTTCTAGAAAACCACATTTTCATGAGAAAATGAAAATGAAAAACAAACAAACCAAACACCCCCTAATTTTGTAGGAAATTGAAAAATAGTTTTGCAAAAATTAGCTTTTTGTACCTTCTTTACCGTGGTCGGACACTGAATCTTGTAGTGTCCCTACTTTTGACATTTGAAGCATCGGATGTGGCTTAATCCAAGTGAAGACCCGTCTTCCATCGACCGTCTCGTGCCGTATCGAACGATTCAAATTACAACTTAGCCAATTGCCAAAATTAGCCTTGTAATTTGCTCAATCGTTCGACCGTGGAAAAGGCGACGAGTTGATCGCCGACTTTTGTGTTTATGGTTAGGGTCCAGTTAAGAATTTATTCATCATATTTCAAGATCAAAATAATAAATTCTCAAACATAAAATGACGAGACATATAAACATGACACATAAACAACATAATGAAATACAAAGGAGCATAGGGAATGATATACCTTTCCGATCATCTCGCGGTCTTCTACCTTATGTCCCTCCCTTCGTGGATGTCATGTGGGTGATGATCTACCGCGATCCGAGATCTCCAAGAGCTCCAAAACAACCCCTCCTCACAGCTGACCAAAACCCTAGCCACTAGGGTTTGCGCCGCTGGCCTCCTTCCCTCTCCCTTTGCGCCGCCGACCACCGGAACCGACTCCAAGCCCTGCAGACCAGCAGTGCACCTTGAGAGGAAGATGAAGAAGAAGAAGAAGGAAGGAGAGAACCCTCTTGCTTACCCAAACTGGCCGGAACAACCCTCTCTCCCTCAACCATGCGTCGGCGCAACCCTCCTCCTTGCGCCGCCTCCTTTCGGCCACCACTCCCTTTTCGCTCGCCGCTGATCACTACAAAGCTAAGGGAGATCCCTAACATGTCCTTGGTGATCCCAGCCAAGTGATGGAGAATAGGTGAAGAGAGGAGAAGGAGAGAAAACTCCCTCTCCTTGCGCCGGCCAAAGCGCCGGCCGAAACTAGGAGGAGAAGAGGAGAGGAGAGAGAGAGAGGGTTTGGGTTTAAACTCTTGGATTGATTAATTAGCTCTTGGTTTCTTGATCTCATAGGGTATTTATAGGGCTAAGGCAAGGACTAAGAGGAGGAGTTGGTTCTTGGCCCACTAATGGATCTAAACCCGGTCCATTAATCATGACCCATTCCACTAAAGGATCTTAATTGAACTTTCTCACCAACCCCCACATTTTCATATAGGCTCCACATATTACGAGTCATCCATCCCCCCGTGTTTAAGATCTCGCATGCCTATTAATTAATTAAATTAATAACAATTTAAATTAATTAACTTTTGGATCCTTGATTAGTACCACTCAACCTTATCAACGTGCCAGATCAAATCCACCTGCAGGGTTTAGCACGATGAACCTTTTGAGCTCATCAAGGGGGCATCATCATCCTGACTCACCAGGACACGGATTCTGTCAATAATCATTGACACATCATATTATTAATATTATCTCCCAACTTACCGAGTCTATCGATCTAATATAATAGATCTCGCCCATTGGTAAATTAAAGAAATAATAATTAATAATTTATGCCTGATATTATTTTGGGATTAAGGGATCGTCCTCCATAATATCATCTGAGGTCCTATCCAATTATTTGTCAGTACAAATCAGATAACCTCGGGGTTAGGTCCAGCTCAATGTACTCATAGTACACTAGTGTAGTTCTATGGTCAAGACCAACCACACCTAACTACACTACAACCATTCCGATGGGTTATCCAATTCCATCTTGGTTGTGGGCCTCTTATTTATGCTAAGAAGGGAACTGATAACATGATCTTCCGTGTGACACCACACACCATGTTATCTACAATGCAAAGCAATTGTACTTCGTGTATGTACTATTGTAAACAAACACCTAATGTAGTCATGATTCTCTTTTCATAATAAAGATGTTCATATAATAAAAGTTATGTCTTTCAGTATACACATCTTACAATCTCCCACTTATACATAAAGACACTGCTCACTGTCATACATTTGACTCCCATATCCTCCACATGCTTGTCAAAAGCCTTAGATGGAAGAGCTTAGTGAAAGGATCTGCCAGGTTGTCCTCTGATGCAATCTTGGCAACAACCACTTCTCCTCGCTTTACGATTTCTCTTATTAGGTGGTACTTACGTTCTATGTGTTTATCACCTTATGGGCTCGTGGTTCCTTCAAGTTTGCAACTGCACCATTGTTATCACAAAAGATTGTGATAGATCTGGGCAAACAAGGAATCACATCCAAGTCCGTGATGAAGTTTCTGAGCCATACAGCTTCCTTGGCCGCCTCCGAGGCTGCCACATACTCAGTTTCCATGGTGGAGTCTGCCATGCACTTCTGCTTGACACTCCTCCAGACAATAGCTCCACCTCCTAAAGTAAATACAAACCCTGAGGTAGACTTACTCTTGTCCCTATCTGACTGGAAATCTGAGTCTGTATAACCCACAAGGACTAATTGGTTTGCCCGGTAAACCAGCATATAATCCTTAGTCCGTCTTAGGTATTTCAATATATGCTTTACCGCTGTCCAATGTCCTTGTCCAGGGTTACTCTGATATCTGCTAACCATGCCCACGACAAAACAGATATTAGGTCTCATGCACAACATAGCATTCATGAGGCTTTCTACTGCCGAAGCATAAGGAACCGCCTTCATTTCCTCTATATCCTTTGATGTTTTCGGACACATCTCTTTGGATAGAGGAACTCCATGCCTAAAGGGTAGGAAACCCTTCTTGGAGTTTTCCATGCTAAAACGAGACAAGACTGTGTCAACATATGAAGCTTGGGATAAGCACAACATCCTTTACTAGCGATCCCTTATGACCTTGATCCCAAGGATGTGTCCCGCTTCTTCTAAGTCCATATCAAACTGCTTTGATAGCCAGACCCTTACGTCTAATAACACTCTGACATTGTTGCCAATTAATAAAATGTCATCTACGTAGAGTACAAGAAACACCACTACATTTTCGTCACATCTCTTGTATACACATGACTCATCCGGGCTTTGAGTAAATCCATATGACTGGATTACTTCATCAAAGCAGATGTTCCAAGACCTTGAAGCTTGCTTCAATCCATAGATAGATGCTCTTTGCCCTTTTGCAATGAACCCTTCTGGTTGTTGCATGTAGATGGTCTCCTCAAGACTTTCGTTAAGGAAAGCCGTCTTGACATCCATCTGCCACACCTCATAGTCCATATGAGCTGCAATAGATAAGAGAATCCGGATCGACTTAAGTATGACTACTGGCGAAAAGGTCTCCTCATAATCAATACCCTCTTTCTGAGTGTACCCTTTCGCAACAAGCCTTGCTTTGAAGGTCTCAACCTTCCCGTCTGATCCTCTCTTTCTCTTGTAGATCCACTTGCATCCAGTGGATTTTATACCATTGGGTGGTTCTACTAGCTCCTAGACATGGTTAGAATCCATCGATTCTATCTCTGAGTTCATTGCCCTTTGCCAAGAATCTGCATCCTTGTCTTGGAGGGGCTCGTCATAGGTCCAGGGATCCGGTTCATGTTTACTCGAGACCAAGTCCGAAAACTCTCCCAAAAACATGAACCTTTTAGGCTGTCTCACAACCCTCCCACTACGACGAGATGCTACCTGTGTTTCCTCAGTGACACGCGGTGTAGTGACTTGTGGTGTCCTCTTGTACAATTGGTCCTAAGGTCGCAACCTCCCCTCTTAACTCTTCAAGCACCAGTACTCTTTGGCTTATGGCTCATCACATAGTCCTCTTCCAAGAATCTGGCATTTGTGCTAACAATTACCTTCTTATCCTTAAGACTATAGAACAGACCACCCTTCGTTCCTCTAGGATAGCCTACGAACAGGCGTACCTCCGTGCGAGATTCCAACTTATCTGTATCTCCCTTCAGCACATGTGCTGGACTTCACCAAATCCGAACATGTCCTAGACTGAGCTTGCACCCAGTCCACAGTTCTATTGGAGTATGAGGGACTAACTTAGATGGAACCAAGTTCAGTATGTACACTGCCGTTTCCAGAGCATATCCCCTGAATGAATCAGGTAAGTCTAAATAGCTCATCATTGACCTAACCATTCCCATAAGAGTCCTATTCCTTATTTATGCAACTCCGTTCTGCTGGGGGGTGCCGGGTGCAGTTAGCTGGGACTAAATCCCAACTTCTGATAGGTAGCTCCTAAACTCTCCAAAGAGGTACTCGCCACCACGATCTGATCGTAGTGTCTTCATACTCTTATCTCGATGTTTCTCCACATCAACCTTGAATTCATTGAACTCATCAAAGCATTCAGACTTGTGGCGCATCAGGTAAATGTACCCATACCTTGAATAATCATCAATGAAGGTGACGAAACATTCAAAGCCACCTCTAGCCTGGATTGATATAGGGCCACACAAATCAGAATGAATCAGTTCTAACACATCTTTGGCCCTGTACCCCTTAGCCTTGAAAGACCTCTTGGTCATCTTACCTTCCAAGGAAAACTCATAGGTCGGGAGGTCCTCCACCACCAATGAACCCAGGGACCCATCGGCTATCAACCTCTGAATCATACTAATGTTAATATGACCAAGTCTAAGGTGTTGGATCGGAGAAAACGATAGAGGGGGGGGGTGAATATCGTTATAAAATTTTTCGAAAAGTTAAAGAATATATGCAGCGGAAAACAACAGAACACACACGAACACAAATCAGTTTTACTTGGTTCAGAGTCGCGATCGACTCCTACTCCAAGGCCCATGGTCCTTGACCGTTTACTTTGGGAAATTCTATAATCGCACTAAGAGTTTTACAAATTAAGTACAGAAGTAGATTAGAGAATTAAACTTGCAACACTTTTCGTTATCGATGCACGAGGTGGATCGAATTTCGGAGCAGAGGGTCATCGTCGGCGCTGGAATCTCGAAGTCGGAGTTTGCTGGAGCGTAGCGCTTGAACGAAAAGGTTTAGAGCATTGAGAGCAATTGATGTCGAGGCCTTGGGTGTGAACCCCCTTTTATAGCACCCATACGGGCGCCTGTGACGATGGGGGCGCCTAACACGTGGCCTTCCCTGCACGAACCCTTATCTACAGGCTCGGTCAGCGCTTATCCATCTACACTTGGGCACCTGAGCTGATGGGGGCGCCCGTGACCTCACGGGCGCTTGATCTGAGTAGGTCCAGAGGCATCGTGGCTATTTGCTTTGCTTGCTTCTATTTTGCCTTTGCACTTGGGCGCCCATATCCATCCGGCCGCCCGTATGCATTCGGGCGCCCAACCCCAGTAAGGTGCCTCACTCCATTGAGGAGCCTAGCTGCTGAAAACCAGTCCTTCGATCCCTGCAACCAAGGTTAGTTCCAAAACAAAGAAGCAAAACATATTAGCCTTTATTTATAGCCTAAGCTGTCTTGGTTCTGACTTCGGGTCTCCCAAATGGAACCCTAGGTCGAATCGACGCCTAATGTTCCCTCGACGGGGAACACATCCTCACCTACTCCTCTCAGGAGAGTTTACCTTTTGTCAACCGGCTCCTCCGGTTGGACTTTTGCCCAATCCACCTGACTAGGTCTTCGTGCCCAACTTCCGGTCAGGTCTTCTTGCCCATCTTCCGGTCAGGTCTTCGGTGCCCAGCCCGTTGCCAGGACTTCTTGCCCAGCCCTCGACCAGGACTTCTTTGCCCAACTTCCAGTCAGGTCTTCTTGCCCAGTCCTCGACCAGGACTTCGTTGCCAGGACTTCTTGCCTAGTGTACCTAGGACTTTTCCTGCACACTTGGTAGACTTGTTAGATCACAATAACACCTTAACTTCTGAACCCTTTGCCATTATCAAAACCCAGGTTTGACTTAGGTACTGCATGCACCAACAATCTCCCCTTTTTGATTTATGGCGACACGGTTCAAAAAGTTAAGTTAAAGAAACAAGCAATGTATTAAACACATTTAGTTTCCTCCCCCTGAAAAAATTCTCCCCCTGAGTTTTTCAAAAATAGGTGGGGGTTTTGAAAACACTTCTAAGTCCTTTATTATTCTTAGAGACTCTCAAGAAATATTTTCCAAAAGATTTTTCAAGTTAGATACTTGGAAAATTTTCCAAAAGAATTTAAGTTTAAACACTTAGAAAATTTTCCAAAACAATTTTAAGTTTAAACACTTAGAAAATTTTCCAAAATAATTTTAAGTTTAAACACTTAGAAAATTTTCCAAAATAACACTTAGAAAATTTTCCAAATGATTTTGAGTTAAGCACTTAGAAAATTTTCAAAAGGATTTTGAGTTAAGCACTTAGAAAATTTTCAAAAATAATTTGAGTTAAGCACATAGAAAATTTCAAAAATAATTTTGAGTAAGCACTTAGAAAATTTTCATTTTTGAAATGCTTCAGATTTGAAAACAAATATTTTAGTTACTTTACTTTTTGAAAAAGGAGATAAAAGTTTTTGAAAAAAATTAAAATTTAAAAAACTTAAAATTTAAAATCCATCTTTCCTCTCCTTTCCTTTCTCTCCCTCTTTGCCATATATCAAAAAAATTATAGCAACAATAGAGTAATATAAAGTAAAGTTATGTATTGAACCAATTCTATGCATAAACCGGACCAAATCAAATTACATCTTCTTTTTCGGGTCCTGTCTAACCCAGTTAGCTACATACTAACTGTTATAAATAGTAGCTTTCACTAGGGTTAGTCATGTTAAGCGATCTGATCAAGTTAGATTTTCTAAGCTTGACACTTAATATGATTACTGTTCAATTGGTATTTATTGCCCCAATTACTGCAGATGCACTGACTTAAAGCATCTTGAATCAAGGCATACACCTAAGCATCTCAACCTAGTCTAGGTTGTCAATCAAAAGTACCCTAAGGTGCTTGTGAGATGCTGGCTTCTAGATCTATAGGTGCATGCAGTTCTAGGGTTATAGCCTAAGCTAAGTCCATTTGCGAAAAAAATCCTAGTTTTGAAGGGGGTAGGTTTTTTAAAAAACTAAGTCGGAAAATCATTTTAAATTTCACGACAAAAATGATTTTTCAAAACATATTAAATAACAGATAAGAAATAACACAATTTAAAAAAAACATATGTAGAGCAGTCCTGTTTTACTAAGCATAACCTTATAATTATGAAGTATCTGACTTAGCATACTAATTGAAATGGCAAGTAATCAATAAGTAAATCTGATAAATGCATAAGAGTCATCTAGTCAATAGTAGGACCAGCAAAGTCAAACCATTGTCAAGTACAATTCAACCCTACTCAGTAAGGATAGTCAAATAGTCTACAGTACAATGAGATAGCTGAAAATGTCACTCTGATCTAAGAAGAAGGGCCAGGACGGTCGAATGAGCCAGGCTGCCAAGATTGAAACAACGACAACATTTCATTGTATTGTGCGTCGTTAGTCTATCGATCAGCTCGGAGGGTGTCCATGTGCTCGATGTGATAGGCCTCGACCTCCTCCCTGAGGCTGTGCATCTCTGTCTGTAATAGTCTAATGCGCTGATCGGTGGTCAGTGGAGGAGGCTCCTGTAGGTGTTCGTTGATCTCGGCTGTGAGATCGGCTACGTCTACCTCCACCTCCTCGTCAGAGTCATCCAGCCGTCTAGCCCTCTCTCATCTCCATGATAGGACCCCCATGGCCGAAACATCTATCCCCGCTAAAGAGAAGTTTCTAAACCCTATTTCATTAAACTCAGTCATTGAAATGATCTCTCCAGCAGTGATGTCGCGACCATGGTGGTGAAGAAGGGCGGTGATAATATGGAAGTAGGGCGTACGCACTCGATCGTGAGTAGATACGATCGATGCGTAAATGATGGTGTGGA
Organism: Boesenbergia rotunda; assembly: GCA_024364735.1. NCBI lineage: Eukaryota > Viridiplantae > Streptophyta > Magnoliopsida > Zingiberales > Zingiberaceae > Boesenbergia > Boesenbergia rotunda. The sequence continues at coordinate 124,936 of JAGFNQ010008697.1, read as the reverse complement.
ATATGTGGAGGCCTATGTCTATATCTAACTGATGAATCATGGCGTAGAGTAGAAAAGTGTGAAAAGGTCGCATGGTCGCGACATCTCGGGTGGTGAGTGGGAGTACACAACGAACTATAACTTGGTAGAGGGCATAATCTTGGACTCGTAGGTCAACGGACTGAAATCTCCGTGCTAACGGGTTCCGCACATCTCCAAAGAAATAGGAGTAAAGAGTGCTTAGAGTGATGTGCGAATAGGGGGTGTGAAGGGAGGGTCGGTCAGAGGATAGCAGGAAAAGGTAGACTGTGACTGTCGTAGTCCAAGAAACCGATTAAACAAAGTTGGAGAAATGGTTAGGGTAGTGCCTTGTACGGTGGTAGAGTAGAGCAGGTCATCAATTTTGACTAGGTTATTCTAAAATTCTGCACACAGGGTCGAGTTCATAGGATGTGTGTAGAAGACTAGATGATCTAGTTGATAGAAGTTGATCACATCCATAGCTAAGGGGCAAGATTGGTTAAAGAATTGCCTATTTAGGAAGCTAGTCTTTATAGGCTTATAGGTTGTTTGGGCAAACTTGTTAAACAATTCCATGTTGGGGAACCTTGGGTCGGGGCTAGGTTTAGCCACGGGGTTAGGTTGAGTGATGCGATGTTTTCTAAATATGTAAAAGAAAATTATGCATTTAAGCAAGATAATAAAAAGAAATTACTTAAAAATGCATAATCAAATTGATACCGGGGTGGCATTTTCGGAGTAAGGCGTTGGAGGACACAAGAAGGACTTCCGGGCGACTTGAGAGGGAGAAAAGTGAAGGAGGATTTCGGTTTTGGTGTGGGGAATGAAGAGGGAGCCATGGTCCTTATATAGAGTTATATGGGCGCCCGTGAAGGGCCGGGCGCCCATGTTCATTGGGGCGCCCGTAAGGTCACGGGCGCCCGAGTCAGTAGTCAACTTTTGGCAGACTTGACTGCCTTGGATGAAGACAAAGATCTAGGCGCCCGATAGGTCACGGGCGCTCGGGTCAGGAGTGTCGGGTTTGACAGCTTTAGCTGTCTTGGTCGAAGATAAAGTCGGGGTGCCCGACAGGTCACGGGCGCCCGTGTTGACCGGGGTTTGACTATTGACCAGTTTGACCAGGTTTGACTGTTTTGACCAACCAACAATTAAATCAATTAAGCTCTAAATTGCATGATTCATTATTTTTACTTGACAAAAGTACAAAACCAGATGAATTAGTTTGGAGCAAGATAAATTTGAGTTAAATTAGGTCCTAATCATCTCACCCAGTCTATAGTTATCAATCACGTTAACCTTATGGGTTTTGTGAGACAGGTTTTGATAGAAATGAAGATTTTAATTTGAAATCATGGTTAATTTTGAAAGGTTGAATTAATTTTAAAAAAATTTAAGTTTTAAGTTTATTTTGAAAGGTGGTTGAATCTAAGATTAATTGAAATTTGTGTTAGATTCAAATCTGACAATAGTAAAGTGAATTTGATTTTCAATAATTGGCTTCCAGGTCTTGGCGAGGCACTAGGCCTTCTTTGGCCATAGCCTTATTGGATCATCAACCCTTTCCTTGACAAAGCCTTTTATTGAAAATTCATCTTCAAGTTACTTCTTGAAAGATTTTGGTCTAACTAGTTTGAGTCTTGGATCGGTAGCTTCGGCTAGTTCCACCAAAATGGCTTCCCTAACGTACTATCATCTCACCTCCACCCAATACTATGTTGTTCAAATTTCAATTAATTCATTTTAGTCTTAGTCTAACCAGTCCTAGGTCTAAACATAATAATTTGCAGAAAGAAATAAACAATCAAGCATGCAATTAATATTAAGGAATAAATTTTTTTTATCTAATTATGAAAATTATTTTTATATTGGCTCCCCCTAGACTAAAGCCACGATAATGATTAGGCAAGATGTGAATCTTGTCCTTGGGGATCCAATACTGGTTTGGTCCAGCTTGGTGTTCAAGCAAAGCTTGGGAACCCATGCTTGAACTTTGACTCTAGGTTGGTTCAATACAGCGTAATACGACCGTTGTCTCGACTTGGTTCGATACCCTAACCCAGATCGATTAAGAACGGACTTCTGTTTTCCAAGGATCATGTCAAGACCCTTGGAACCCGAAGTAAATCGTTCTAAAGCCACTCTGAGCTCCTTGACTTGAGTTTTCAAGGAGGAGTTCTCTTTCTCAAGCTTTTCAACTTGAGTAGAGGTTCCTTCTTGAACCTTCTCGGTCAAGGATCTAGAGTCAGCTTCCTCTTTCAGGAGTTTTACTTCCTGTCGGAGGGACTCGACCCGGATTTTGGCTTTCGCCAAGTTACGAGATAAGTAAGCTATTAATTTCGATAATTCAATTTTGGAATAACCTCTTACCGTTATTTGGCCGTTTTCCGATATTGTGAGCCTTCTGTCGTCTGGCTCCGATTCCGATCCGGTGTCGATGTCTTCTGAAGCGGTTAAGGCGAGAAGATTTGACTGTGGGGCCTCTTCTTCTTCTTCGGAGGAAGATTCGTCCCATGTGGCTTGAAGAGTCTTCTTCCTTCTAGTCTTCTTGGCTTCCTTTAGATTGGGGCACTCTGATTTGTAATGACCCTTCTTGTTGCATTCATAGCAAGTGACATTCGGTTTGGTCTTTGAAGATGTTGAAGGTTCAGTTGGATCTTCCTTTCGTCGGCTTGCTTTCCTTCTGCTGGTTTGATGCTTCAGCTCCTTGTAGTAGTCCCGAGCTAGCCACACCAACTTGGGTCGATCCCCTTCACTATCTTCTGAGTCTGAGTCAAACTCGGGTGCAGGTTGAGGCTTTTTCTTGGCGACTTTTCCTTGGGGTTTACCTACAAGAAAAGCAATACTTTTCTCGGCCAAAGTGCAGTTAGTCTGTTCGTGTAATTCTAATTCTGAAAAAAGTTATCTAATTTGATTTTTGGAAGATCCCTAGAAACCTTGTAAGCATCTACCATAGATGCCCAGAGAGTATTTCTTGGGAATGCATTTAAGGTATACCTGATTAGGTCACGGTTCTCTACCTTGTGACCGATCGTGTGTAGGTCGTTCATCAGTTCCTGGATTCTGGCGTGGAGCTGTGCTGCTGATTCGCCCTCATTCATCTTTATTGTATAGAGTCTGTTCAACAACAGATCCCTTTTGCTGATTCTGGTGTCGGAGGTACCTTCGTGCAGCTCAATCAGTTTGCTCCAAAGTTCTTTGGCACTGTTGAAGGGACCCACCCGGTTCAGCTCTTCCTTGATCAATCCGCACTGCAAAGTCTGGGTTGCCTTTGCATCGGCCTCAATCTTTTTCTTCAGTGAGGCGTCCCATTCAGTGTAGTGTTGTGCCACTCCTTCTGCGTTCTTGGGGATTTCGAGGCCAGATTGGATAATTATCCATATATCCACCTGAGTTTTCAGGTGGACTTCCATCCGACTTTTCCAGTAGGAGAAATCTTCTCCACTATAGAGCGGTGGTCTAGCTGTGCTGAAACCCTCTTGCATGGCCATAATAATTTCTGAAAAATAAGAAAAACAGAGGAAAATTGTTCCAAAACTTGGTCTTGGATTAGTTGTGCGGAAGAATATTAATAGAAATGAAAAACGATCGAGTGGTGTTGCACCAACCTCGATTAATGGAAAAAATTCGAAAAAAAATTAAAATAATTTCGTAAAATCTGAAAAACACTCTCAAATTGGTGTTTGCACCAAATTTGAGCCACCCGTTCTGATACCACTTGTTGGATCGGAGAAAATGATAGATGGGGGGTGAATATCGTTATAAAATTTTTCAAAAAGTTAAAGAATATACGCAGCGGAAAACAACAGAACACACGCGAACACAAATCAGTTTTACTTGGTTCGGAGTCGCGGTTGGCTCCTACTCCAAGGCCCACAGTCCTTGATTGTTTACTTTGGGCAATTCTATAATCGCAATAAGAGTTTTACAAATTAAGTACAGAAGTAGATCAGAGAATTAAACTTGCAACACTTTTCGTTACCGATGCTTGACGTGGATCGAATTTCAGAGCAGAGGGTCGTCGTCGGTGCTGGAATCTCGAAGTCAGAGTTTGCAGGATCGTAGCGCTTGAACGAAAAGGTTTGGAGCGTTGAGAGCAATTGATGTCGAAGCCTTGGGGGTGAACCCCCTTTATAGCACCCATACAGGCGCCTGTGACGATGGGGGCGCCTAACACGTGGCCTTCCCTGCGCGAACCCTTATCCGCAGGCTCGGTCAGCGCTTATCCATCTACACTTGGGCACCTGAGCTGATGGGGGCGCCCGTGACCTCACGGGCGCCTGATCTGAGTAGGTCCAGAGGCTTCGTGGCTGTTTGCTTTGCTTGCTTCTATTTTGCCTTTGCACTTGGGCGCCCGTATCCATCCGGGCGCCCGCATGCATTCGGGCGCCCAACCTTAGTAAGGTGCCTCACTCCATTGAGGCGCCTAGCTGCTGAAAACCAGTCCTTCGATCCCTGCAACCAAGGTTAGTTCCAAAACAAAGAAGCAAAACATATTAGCCTTTATTTACAGCCTAAGCTGTCTTGGTTCTGACTTCGGGTCTCCCAAATGGAACCCTAGGTCGAACCGACGCCTACTGTTCCCTCGACGGGGAACGCATCCTCACCTGCTCCTCTCAGGAGAGTTTACCTTTTGCCAACCGGCTCCTCCGGTTGACTTTTGCCCAATCCACCTGACTAGGTCTTCGTGCCCAACTTCCGGTCAGGTCTTCTTGCCCAACTTCCGGTCAGGTCTTCGGTGCCCAGCCCGTTGCCAGGACTTCTTGCCCAGTCCTCGACCAGGACTTCTTTGCCCAACTTCCGGTCAGGTCTTCTTGCCCAGTCTCGACCAGGACTTCTTTGCCAGACTTCTTGCCTAGTGTACCTAGGACTTTTCCTGCACACTTGGTAGACTTGTTAGATCACAATAACACCTTAACTTCTGAACCCTTTGCCATTATCAAAACCCAGGTTTGACTTAGGTACTACCTACACCAACATAAGGTGCCAACGATATGTCTGGTTCATCTTAGAAGACTCTTTTCTCTTATTTGAGTTAGATTATGAGCTATTTACTTTAGTGTTCATCGTGGGAGGTTTTGGTTCCAGAGTATATAGATTGCCGACCAACGTACCCGAACAGATAATCTCTCTGTTTCTCTTAATAACAACTTTATTATCAAAAGTAACAGAATATCCATCCTTAAACAACTTAGAAACTGAAATTAAATTCTTACTAAATGAAGGTACATAAAGGCAATCTCTCAGAACTAACACTTTATTTCTCTCAAAAGACAAATAAAAGATTCCCACTGCAACTGCTGCTACTCTTGTAGCATCGCCCATGTAGACCACGATTTCTTCTTCCGCTAGTCGTCGGGTTTCCTGGAACCCCTGCAGAGTATTGCAGATATGGTCAGTGGCTCCTGTATCTACACACCAGGTACTGGTAGATAGCACTGCTAAGCATTTTTCAACGACTAAGGCTGAAGAAATACCTTTGCTTTGACGACGGGGACAATCCGCCTTCCAGTGCCCAGTTTGCTTGCACATGAAGCACTTGCCCTTCGGCTTCTTCATGTTAGTCCGGGGTCCTTGTGATGCTCCTGCCTTCTTGAACCCTCCTCGTTTCTTCTTCTTCCTACCTTTCGGCTCAGAAGAAGAACCCTTTTGATTTACTAAGGCCTGTGAGTTCTGATGAAAGAGAGCCTCTGCCTCCTGGAGTTCTCCTAACAGTTCACCCAACGTATAATTCCTTTTGTTCATATTATAGTTGAGCCTGAACTATTCAAAACTCCTTGGAAGAGACTGGAGTATAATGTCGACCTGGGATTCCACGTTGATTTCTGCTCCCAGTACCTCAATCTGATTGAGATGAGCCATCATCTTTAGGACATGATCTCTTACGGGTGTCCCTTCAACCATAGTGGTTTACATCAGACTCTTCATCGTGTTTTGCCTAGCAGCCCGACCTTGGTGCCCGAAGAGGTCTTTGAGGTTTAGCATCATGTCACTAGCAGTGGGCATGGCCTGATTCTGATGTTGCAGCACATTCGACATAGATGCTAGAATGTAACACTGCGCCATCTCATCTGCCTTTTTCCACTTCTTATAACACTCCCTCAACTCTTCACCAGAGTCTTCTCTAGGCTTTTTCGGACATTCTTCGAAGAGTACAAATTTGTACTCCTCAGCAGTGAGGACAATGTCAAGGTTCCTCTTCCAGTCTATGTAGTTTGGCCAGTAAGTTTATTGTCCTTAAGAATTGTTGCTAGTGGAGTAAAGGCCATTATGAAAAATCTGAGAATCACAACATACACTACTTAAGAAATCGAAAATAAATTGATTCCTCAAAACAATTAATTTTCAAGATCAACCAACACCCCTATACACCGAGAAATTCGTATGCCACGATGGTGTGGATGTATACGAATCCCTACATTCGTAAGAGGAGGTTTTACCCATCGATCTTACTATCTTGTCAACCTAACTTTTTGACAAGTAAAATCAATAGTTGGTTTCCTTCGGCTTTGCAAAATAACAGCAGTGACTCTGATGGGGAAGATACTATTATTCGCATCTAAGTATGCACCATTACATGACACTAAGAAAATTATTTTCGATTATATGACTTCCGATGGAGAAGTACACATGCTATTTAATAATTTTCTATAGTCTTTTTCGACCCAGTGATCCGCAGAACAAGTCCATCTGATGGGGAGGAAGACACTCAGAGCTGACACGCAGACTTGTTCGTATCACTTATTGAATTGTAATGGAAGCCGCAGGACCCTTAGGGTCCCTCTCCCACTTAGTAATTTATTGATGAATCGATCGTGTCCACTAGAGGGGGGGTGAATAGCGATTTTTGAACCCCTTTCTTCCTACACGGTTAGTTGCACAGTGGAATATACAATAAAAATAATAAACAAACACTAACCAATGCTAGCACGGAAGATGTACATGGTATCCACACCGGACGGGTGACTAATCCAAGAATCCTTCGGTGGATCAATCCCTGGATAACCTCCGGCTAGCCCTCGTCGCTCCTTGTGGGTGGAGAAACCTCACCACAATACCTTTTGAAGACTTGAGCACAAAGACTAATATCTTGCCTTTAACCAAGACAAGATTCATCAAGAATCTCAGCCACTACGAAGTCCTCTTTAAATAGGACTCGGGCTGAAACCTTCGCTACCAGTCGACTGCCCCCAGGGCAGTCGACTGGTGCCACTGAAATTCGACCGTTGCACCCCAACGTTTGAATTCTCAGCCAACTCACCAGCCACCTACCAGTCGATTGCCCACAGGGCAGTCGACTGGTCTCAGGGTTGAGACCTTTCTGTGAGTTCCATCAGTCGACTACCCCCAGGCCAATCGACTGGTCTACTCACCCACTTAGGGTTACCCTTCCTGAGTACATTCCACTCCGCACTAACCCTAGGATTTCCTGAGTACAATCACACTGCACTCGTACCCTCACGACTTGACTGACTCCTCCTCTACATCCTCGACTGTTGCCTTCGCACCCTCTTCATCTTCGGCTCCCATCCTTCGGATGCACGCAAGCGTCCAGCTTGCCTCCATGCCATCCTTCACGCATGCCTCGAAGTCCGCGCCCATCAGCTCATCGTCCCTGCTCTCCAAGGTCCCTCAGGTGCACACAAGCCTCCAGCTTGTCTCTATGCCACCCTTCACCGTACCGAGGTCGTCCAGTCAAGTCCATATGTGTAACCTGTACAACCTGCACACTCAACATACACATATAAGAACACAAGGGTAAACCTAACTTAAACCCTTTGCTCAAACATCAAAACACTTGGTCACTCTGGACCACAAATTGCCTCAACAATCTTCCCCTTTTTGATGTTTGGCAATACGTTTAAGTTTGGGAAGCAAGATAGTAATCAAATAGTAAAATAATGCATATGCAATGCAAAATGGATCCTATCCCAAGACATCCCACACCTATCCCTCCAAGTTAGAACTTTTTCGAAACGGACTTTTTAAAACCTATCCCAAGGCTCCCCACACCTAACTCTCCAAGTTAGGACTTTTCAACACCTAACCCTCCAAGTTAGGACTTTTCACGGGGTTTTTAAAGCTTCTCCCAAGCTCCCCTACATTGGACTTACAAAGGCTTTTTAAGAACCTCTCTCAGGTTCCCCTTACGTCAATAATGGAGCAACCATGCTCCCCCTTAATCTCAGCTCCCTAGCAAAGGTGTGTTTGGTTTCCCAACTTTAACCCAACACTTCTCCCCCTTTGCTATACATCAAAAAGACCCAATAATATCTCAGTTATTGGTTCTTTCAATCCCCAATAATTCTAAACACAGTGTACTATACCCCCATACACTTGTTTCTTATCATTTTGACACCAAACCAGCTGCTGATACACACATCAGCCCTGGGCAGTCGACTGGCCTGAATGACAGTCGACTGATACTCTAAATATCAGTTTTCTAGCCAATTTCAGAATTGCGCCAGAAATTCCACAAATCTCCAAAATTCTCCAATTTTGTGGAGAACTTTGTGGTACCCATACCTACTTGGGAAAATATATTCACAATGTATTATCACCATTCCCAAGTTTAACACAAAACTCAAAATTTCTTATGAATATTAAGGCAACTAGGAGGCAACCTCCCCCTTAACCTATGCCTTCTCCCAATTTTCATTTTTCCCAGGTTAAGTTTCTACCCAACTTAACACCATAACACCAAGTTAAGTTCTACCCAACTCAACTTCCAAGTTCTTCTCCCTTGGACACCTTTAAGGATTGCCCCAAGCAACCTTATCCCTAGTGCCAAAAAGAACTCAACAATACCCAACAAAAACCTAAAGATTTGCAAGCACACTTGCTAGGGTATACCCTATCCTAGAAAAATATGATTTCATGAAAACTACAAATGTGCTTGACTTTGGTTCAATTTTCTAATTTTCTTAAGGATGGATACTTTGTATCAATTTTGAACTCAATTCATGATTCCTTGTGTTTGTCAACTCTAACCATGATTAATCTACACAAGGAATTGTCTTCAATTATTTCCTTTTCCATATCCTCTCATTTATCAAGAGCTCATCATTCAAAATCACCCATTGAATCTTAATCACTCTCCTTGAATTCCATGATATCTATATGCCTCATTTCATATAATCACCAAGAAGCCATGAGACCATCCTTTATTCAAGGAATATAACCAAGGATTTTAATTTTAATACCATCTCCTATGATCCAAAGTCATTTCTCTCTATCCTTACTGACCAGTCGACTGCCCCCAGAGCAGTCGACTGAGAAAACCCACAGAAGGGTCTCAGGGCTGAAATTCACTCAGATCAGTTGACTGCCCCCAGGGCAGTCGACTGATACCTGATTTTCAAGTTTTCAACCCAATTTCAGTCATGCCTAAATAATTCTACAAATCTCCAAAAATTATGAAATTTCATGGGGAGATTTGTGGGGCCAATGTCTACTTGGGAAAAATACGTTTCCATACAAATGTACTTCGGATCCCAAGATTGGCATGAAACTCATCTTTCTCTAAAATGTATCATTTAAACTTAACCAAAAAGTTCTAATTGTGGTTTTTCCTTGATGTATCTTCTAATACCTGGTCACAATTCATTTCTATCAGTGAATTACATGATATTTGCCCATTAAAACCTAATTTTATCAATTATAATCTCATTTTCATTCTTTTCTCCCTAAAATCCCTTTTAATGTGCCAAAACCTAGGATTAAGACTTACCCAAGTCTTCCAACCCCTTTTTGACACATTTCAACTAATTTCCTAGGAGAGAAACTTTTGAGATCCATTTACCATGGACCCGAAAGGCTCCTAGAGCTCCCCCTTGAGCTGTTAGCCTTAGCCACCACCCTAGGTGACTCAATCCATACTAGACCACACCGGTGACCCTCCGGTGTTTCTTTGCCTACAAAATGGACCTTCTTAATCTTGGACACCTTGTCCTTGGTTAAGTCACCCTTTTTACTTTTTGATGGCACCCACTTACCATCCTTGGGCTTACCCTCCTTGCCATGATTATATGCTTCCCCCGCATATTTCTTTCCATCTACCTTGGAGGTCTTAGACCGGTATCCCAAACCCGATCTATCATAGTTGGGTTTTAAGCTCCCCAACACCATGTCTAAGCCCTTAGATCCAACCGTGAATATTTCTAGGACCTTTTCTAATATATCAATCCTTGCCCTCAAGGCTTGATTTTCCCTTGCCAAGTTTCTAACCTTAGTTTCCATATGTCCACCTTGGACATTCCTAGACCTACCCATTTGCCTAGGCACATTCCTTCCCTTTTTGGGATTAGTGCCATGATCCTTAGGTCTAGAGGTCTTGGGTCTATCATTATGCATGCTTTTCCTAGGGTTGTGATCTATCTTGTTAACCCTAGTCCTATTATTATATCTAAATCCAAAGTTATGCACCATTAAGCATTTTTCATGAAAACTAGCATGCATGGAGGGATGATTAACATTATTTTTAAAATGCAAGGAGGAACTTAAATATGAATTAAACTTTGTCTTAAGGTTAGGAGTTACCTTCCTTACCTTTGGAGTCCCTCCTTGATGTGGGCTTCTTCTCTTCTTCCTTTCTTCTTTCTCCCATCTCCTCAAGTGCTCCATTTTCTTTAGCTCACCTTTTCTAGGGCACTTGGTGTGGTAGGGCCCTAGCTCTCCACATATGAAGCATTTAATCTTCTTCTTTTTAGCTTGGCCTTCTTCACTCCTACACCGCATGTTAGATTTAAAAGAACTTGAAATGAGTGTAGATTTTACCTCCATTTTACCTTTCAGGCACTTGTCCTTGTAGTGCCCCTTTTCATTGCAACCAAAGCATGTAATGTGCTCTTTCGATTTAGCTTTGGTGGAGATAGAGGCTAGGTTGACTTCTTCGTCAACCTTGGATGATGTGGATGCTTCCTCTTGTTCCGGTATAGATGAAGCTCTCTCCTCCCCCTCAATCCTTGAGGTGGAGATCTCTTCCTCTTCTTCTCTTGAGGAGGTTGATAATCTTTCACTTAATTCTTCCTCCTCTTGGGCTATCGAGTTCACTTCCTCGGGTTCTTCCACTACTTGACCTCGTGTAGGGTTTTTATAAAATTCTTCTACTTTGATCCACAATTCGTGTGCATTTTTGTATACTCCTACACCATTTAAAACATTAGTAGGCAAAGAATTAAGCAATATGTCAATTACCTTTTTATTTGCCTTGGATTGTTTTTCTTGTTCTTGATTCTAATATCTAGGTCTAAGCCTCTCCCCGTGCTTATCCTTTGGAATCTTGAAAGACTCTTCAAGCGCAATCCGAAGGTTCCACTCCATTCCGAACCACGTCTCCATCCGTGACTTCCAATACCCGAAATCTTCATGGTCGTAGGCCAGTGGAGTTTAGATGTCGTCCCCGAATTTGTCTGCCATGTTCTTCCCTCTAGCTTTTGCTCTTCTTGGCGGTTAGTCCAATCATGAGCGGTCCTTCACTCTGATACCAACTGATGGATCGATCGTGTCCGCTACAGGGGGGGTGAATAGCGATTTTCGAACCCCTTTCTTCCTACACGGTTAGTTGCACAGCGGAATATACAATAAAAACAATAAACAAACACTAACCAATGCTAACACGAAGATGTACTTGGTATCCATCCAGGACGGGTGTCTAATCCAAGAATCCGTCGGTGGATCAATCCCCGGATAACATCCGGCTAGCCCTCGTCGCTCCTTGTGGGTGGAGAAACCTCACCACAACACCTTTTGAAGACTTGAGCACAAAGACTACTATCTTGCCTTTAACCAAGACAAGATTCATCAAGAATCTCAACCACCACGATGTCCTCTTTAAATAGGACTCGGGCTGAAACCTTCGCTACCAGTCGACTGACCCCAGGGCAGTCGACTGGTGCCACTGAAATTCGACCGTTGCACCCCAACGTTCGAATTCTCAGCCAACTCACCAGCCACCTACCAGTCGACTGCCCACAGGGCAGTCGACTGGTCCCAGGGCTGAGACCTTTCTGTGAGTTCCATCAGTCGACTGCCCCCAGGCCAGTCGACTGGTCTACTCACCTACCTAAGGTTACCCTTCCTGAGACATTCCACCCCGCACTCAAACCCTAGGATTTCCCGAGTACAATCACACTGCACTTGTACCCTCACGACTCGACTGACTTCTCCTCTGCAGCCACGACTGTTGCCTTCGCGCCCTCTTCATCTTCGGTCCCATCCCTCGGATGCACGCAAGCCTCTAACTTGCCTCCATGCCATCCTTCACGCATGCCTCGAAGTCCGTGCCCATCAGCTCATCGTCTTTGCTCTCCAAGGTCTCTCAAGTGCACACAAGCCTCCAGCTTATCTCCATGCCACCCTTCACCGTACCGAGGCCGTCCAGTCAAGTCCATATGTGTAACCTGTACAACCTGCACACTCAACATACACATATAAGAACACAAGGGTAAACCTAACTTAAACCCTTTGCCCAAACATCAAAACACTTGGTCACTCCGGACCACAGATTGCCTCAACATTTATCTCGAGGAATTTTCTTAGCACAATCGCACAACCAAGCACGCAACCAATAACATGAAAATAAAATAATAAAAAATCCTAGATTTTCTAACTTTCATGGCCCCTTGGTCTCTCATGTGTCTCCAGTCGTGTCGTCACATCGTCCGCTCCTCCCATCCTTCTGCGGATGCTACCTTGAGGGATCTCCAAGCTGAAATGAAAAGCTAATTATTTACATCATTGATCCTATACTCCACGAAGGAGTGTACATAAAATCTAGATCAACAGTAAATAAAAAACTCGGCTAAACATGTGCCGTATTTAATTACAAAAATTAAATACCTAGCCTCGTCAACCCCGAGGATTAATTAATTACAAAAATTACAAAACAATCACACAACACATATTTTGGCAATGAAGTTGGAATCTCGTGCCTGCAACACAAAGTTAGCCTACGCACATCCACAAATCATACATCAAAATAAAATATATGATAATTGCAAAAATTTACCAAACCTAAACACACAAAGCCGGAAACCTCAGCTCTGATACCATTTGTAGGGTATGGCTTGGCGGGTTTCCTAAGCGAATACCTGATCGATCCGAGAGACCTCTCCATGTCTATGGATTAAAAACTAATCCGAGTGAAGACCCATCTTCCATCGACCATCTTGTGCCGTATCGAACGATTCAAATTACAACTTAGCCAATTACCAAAATTGGCCTTGTAATTTTCTCAATCGTTCGACCGCGGAAAAGGCGACGAGTTGATCGCCGACTTTTGTGTTTATGGTCGGGGTCCAGTTAAGAATTTATTCATCATATTTCGAGATCAAACTAATAAATTCTCAAACATAAAATAACGAGACATATAAACATGGCATATAAAAGACATAAGGAAATACAAAGGAGCATAGGGAAAGATATACCTTTTCGATCACCTCGCAGTCTTCTACCTTATGTCCCTCCCTTCATGAACGTCGTGTGGGCGATGATCTACCGTGATATGAGATCTCCAAGAGCTCCAAAACAACCCCTCCTCACAGCCGACCAAAACCCTAGCCACTAGGGTTTGCGTCGCCGGCCTCCTTCCCTCTCCCTTTGTGCCGTCGATCACCGGAGCTGACTCTAAGCCCTCCGAACAAGCCGCGCACCTTGAGAGGAAGATGAAGAAGAAGAAGAAGGAAGGAGAGAACCCTCTTACTTACCCAAACTGGCCGGAACAACCCTCTCTGCCTCAACCTTGCGCCGCCGCAATCGTACTCCTTGCGCCACCTCCTTTCGGCCACCTCTCCCTTTTCCCTCACCGCCGATCACCACAAAGCCAAGGGAAGCTCCCTAACATGTCCTTGGTGATCCCAGCCGAGTGATGGAGAAGAGGACAAGAGAGGAGAAGGAGAGAAAACTCCCTCTCCTTGCGCGACCGAAACTGGGAGGAGAACAGGAGAGGAGAGAGAGAGAGGGTTTGGGTTTCAACTCTTGGATTGATTAATTGTAACGCTCGCCTTTCTCCACACCTTACGGTGTGGCGGGAGGCGGCGTTACGCTAACATACATATAGACATGTCTTAACCATCATTCCTAAACATAATGACATGGTAACTTAGCATGTTAACATCATACGTAACATCATGATATGAACATCACATAAATCATCCATAAGCATCATAAGTAGTAAGTTATTCTTTAGGCATAACTATCATAAGTATAGCATGAAACTTAAGAAGACAATGCAAAACACAAGATATGTAACAAAGTATAAATATGAGAATTTTTTTCTTTTTCCTTTGTCATGTCACTGCCACACACACACTCTTGCCCCTCCTACCGCTTCCCTTAATATCCTCTTGCTTGATTTGTGATATAAGAAAATAAAACTATAAGCATATAGGTTTAGTAAGACCCTTTCCTACTCACCAAAATCATACGTCTCATAAAATAAAACATATAACTTACTTATCATAAAGAAGTTCTTCATATAAAACCTAAGCATATGAAATACTAACATGGCATGGTTCTTGACATAAAACATAAGCATATGAAACATTTAACATGACATGGTTCTTAACATAAAACATAAGCATATGAAACATTTAACATGACATGGTTCTTAACTTAACATAAAACATAAGCATATGAAACATTTAACATGGCATGGTTCTTAACATAAAACATAAGCATATGAAACATTTAACATGACATGGTTCTTAACATAAAACATAAGCATATGAAACATTTAACATGACATGAAATATACTTAACATGGATGCATAACATGAATGGATGCATGAGTCAAATGCATATAACCTAAGGATGCTTATTTGAAACTCATACTTATAAATACTTAAATATAATCATCACATCATGGGGGCCTTGGCTTGTACCACATACATACATCATATGCGCGCATCCCTAAGTAAATACGAGGTAGCTAGTCTCGACCTACTAGGGTAAGGACAGCTAAGGTAGTCCCAAAAATCGAGGCTTTCTTGAGGAGCCCATCCCTGTTGGACAGCTACGGTAGTCCCAGAACCGGGGATAGCTGCGGTAGTCCCACACCGAGGCTTACATGAGGAGCCCATCCCTTGGACCCTTACTTCGGTCCGGTACAAGCCCATTCATAAAGTAAAATAGCTTCACATGCTTCATCATTCATAGGATATTCATAGCATATTTAAAGACATAAACATGATCTTATTACATGAAACATAGCATAAAATATACTTAGCATTTCATCATTCATAGTTAATGCATAACATCATTATGCCCTAAAGGAATGAACATCATCATCATTCATCATCTTCATTCATAAGGTATGTCATGCATACATCATTATGCCTTAGAGGCATGAACATCATCTTCATTCATCATCTTTATTCATAAAGCATGACATACATACATAATTATGCCTTAAGGCATAAACATCATCTTAGTTCATAAATCTTGCATGATCATGGTACCTAAGGTAAGCATGCATTACATACATGGTACATATCACATAACATACATAATCATGGTATCCATCATAAAGCATGCATGGGTAGGATCCATATGAACATGATACCTACTACCTAGGTTCATGGCATTCGACATAGAACATGCATAGGCCTAATTAACCATATATCTATCATAGGCGTTTAACTTTAAACATGCATTATTCTACACAAAACATGAGGCCTACTTCACAACACATGTGTTCATGGTATAGGACTTAAAACATTCATGAATGAAACCTACTAAACATGGTATCTAACATAAGCATACAAAATCATGAAGCATAGTACATAAGGTTAGGGTTTTTGGTAACATAAAATTCATACCACATGCTTGAACATATATATACATCATAGTAAGCCATAAACAAGTATTCTTGAAACCCTAACTCATCCCAAACCCTAGTTAAGGTGCTTGGCCGAAAATTGGAAGAAGAGATATCCTATTATTCAAGCAACATGTGAGATACCATAAGTAAGGAAAAGCCCATACATTACCTATAATGCCATAGGAAACCATTAGGACCCATAGTTGGATCTAACCCTAATTTCTTAGCCCTAGATTGGGTCTTGGACGAAACCCTAAAGGCCTACAAGTCCATGGAAAAATTCATATAGGTCAAAATCAACATCCAATACAATACATACAATACCATGAGAAGCCATTAGAACCCATGATTGGATCTAATCCCTAAGTCCTAGCCCTAAACATGCCTTGGCCGAAACCCTAGAAGAGCAATAAGTCTATGAAACATTCATAAAATTTATAATTAACATTCATTATATCATAGTGCTTCATAGTATACATGCTTGGAGGGTTAGATCTAATCCTAACCCTAGAAATAGGGAAGTGGGCGAAACTTGTAGGGGGGTCTTAGGGTGCTACAAAAATTCCACAACTCATCATTTACTCTTTATTTATCATGAGAAAACATTAGAAAGCATACATGAGATTTTTAACATCATCCTAGACCCATAAACTTCCTTGGCCGAAAGTTGTATGGACCCTAGTGCATGGTTTTCTCAACATAGAGCCCAACAAAACCTTAAATCATGAAAGATAACATCAACACTATTATACCACAGGTGAGAGAGTCTTACCCTTGTTATCTTAGTTTTAGACGTTAAATAAAGAAGAGGATGAAGACTTTCTTGACCTTAGATCATCCCTAGTCCTTGTAGCCTTGTAGGAAGGCCTTGGATCTTGAAGAAGAAGTCTTCTTGTGAAGCTTTTCCAAGGGGGAAAACCCCTTGTGGGTTTCGGCTAGAAGGAGGAAGGAGAGGGAGAGGAAGAGCCTTGGTGGATGAAGAAAAGAGAAAACAATAACTCAAGTGTCTCTTCCCTTCTCATCTACTTCTTTTATACTAGGTGTAGGGGTAAGTGAAGAGGCATGGTGTCTCCTCTCATGGTGACTCTTCACTTCCCTTAGCCTCAACTAAAATCCTCTTCCTTTTCCACTAGCACTCCCTTGCTAGGTGAATTGGTTAGTACATGCATGATGATACTCTAGGTCCAAGGTTCAATCCTTGGCACATGCACTTTAATTTTATTCCTTTTTCTTTTATTTTTGGCAAGGCCCACATAAGGCCCACCAAGAGTCATGCTAATCTTCCTAATTGAAACCCATTTCCATTTATGTTAAATTCTACCTAAGATCCACTAATAACCATGGTACTAGAAGAGTCCATGTAAGGCCCCTTAGTACCTTAGCTTTTAATCCATATAAGGAATCATGCTAAGGTTCATACTATTATTCCTATATTACTCACGAATCCATATAGGCATGATCAATATTTTCAAGAAAAATATTGAAAGGATTTTACAGGTCGTTACAATCCCCCATACCTCGTGAAAGTTTGTCCTCGAACTTAGCATAGCTCTGGGTACTTGCGCCTCATCTCGTCCTCGCATTCCCAAGTAGCTTCCTCGCACCTTTGACTTTGCCATAGGACCTTGACCAAGGGTACCTCCTTGTTCCTTAGCTTTTTGATTTCCCGATCCAGGATCTGGATAGGTCGGCTTTCAAAACTTAGGTCCTCCTGCACCTGTACTGTCTGCGGCTCGATCACTTGGTCGGCGTTTGGAATACACTTCTTGAGCATCGACACATGGAATACGTTATGAATAGCCGACATCTCTTGGGGCAGCTCCAGCTCATAAGCTACCCTGCCGACTCTTCTCAGGATCTGGTACGGTCCCACATAACGCGGACTTAGTTTCCCTTTCTTCCCAAATCTCGTTACCCCTTTCATAGGAGCCACTTTGAGGAATACCAAATCTCCAATATCGAATTCCAGTGGCCTACACCGGACATCCGCATAATTCTTCTGTCGGCTCTGAGCAGCTTCTATCCGTTGTCGAATGTTCTGTATAACTCGGGTGGTGCCATCGATGAAATCCATCTTGTGCCCCATTTCCTTCTTTTCACCACCTTCGTACCAACAGATCGGAGACCTACATCTCCTCCCGTACAAAGCTTCATAAGGTGTCATTCCGATAGTAGCTTGGTAGCTATTATTGTAAGTGAATACCGCTAAACATAGATATCGGCACCAACTCCCTTTGAAATCCAAGGCACAAGGTCTCAACATGTCCTCCAGTACTTGATTCACTCGTTCAGTTTGCCCGTCAATCTGAGGGTGAAAAGCGGTGCTGAATCGTAGTTTAGTGCCGAGAGACTTCTGGACGCACTCCCAAAAATGTGAAGTAAAGCGACCATCCCTATCTGAGATGATGGTCTTGGGAACTCCATGAAGTCTGATTATCTCCTTAGCATATAACTGAGCTAGTTGCTCAATCGAATAAGTCATCTTGATTGCTAGGAAGTGGGCAGACTTCGTCAACCTATCCACAATTACCCATATCGCATCATATCAGTTCGTAGTCCTGGGAAGCCCTGAAATGAAATCCATAGAGATATCTTCCCATTTCCATTCCGGAATTGGAAGTGGCTGCAGAACTCCACCGGGTCGCTGGTGTTCTGCTTTCACTCGTTGGCAGGTCAGGCAAGTGGTAACATGCCGAGCCACGTCTCTCTTCATATCGGACCACCAGAATTTCTCCTTCAGGTCTTGATACATTTTGGTGGATCCCGGATGAATCAAATAAGGTGTTCTGTGAGCTTCTGCTAATATTTCTCTCCGCAGCTTCAGATCATTAGGGATACATAGACGATCCCTAAGGTATAATACTCCCCCGTCGGCGATACGAAAACCATCGCCCTTTCCTTCTAGGATCTCCTGCTTGATTCTCCGAAGACTCGGATCACCATTTTTTTTCCATTAACACATAACACAACTTTATTTATTAGACTTAATAAGGTCATATACATAAACAACCAAATTTAATGAACTAGATAGGTTGACATCATTCCCATAATAAAAAATATTATGGCAGTGGCTATCACTCTCTCGTTCATCTCTAATCGGTCATTCTTGGGATCTTCTACGGATTCGATCGGATCTTCCTCATCCATCTCGGGATCTTCCTCAATCATCTCGGGAACTTCCTCGAGCATCTCGGGATCTTCCTCAAGCATCTCGGGGTCCTCCTCGACCATCTCGGGATCTTCCTCGAGCATCTCGGGATCTTCCTCGAGCATCTCGGGATCTTCCTCAGAATCTCCCAGATCCTCCGGAAACTCATGGCGAAGAAGCTGCTCACATAACTCAGTATATAAGATCCGACATTCATGCTACCCCCATATTTGGTGTGCAACTTCTCTCGCACGCTTTGGCAATGAACGAATCAATACTCCAATTCTATAGTCATCCATGATTGGAAACTCTTCCTGCTCGAGTTTCCAAAATAGTCGGTCCAATTTTCCCATATTGCCTTGGATTCCAAGGACCGGACTATAATCAACTTCTTTTATTTGCTCCATTAGCTCACGACACCGCTCATAGCAACGATTCGTGGTGCAGATCTCATGCAACATCTGGAATTGAAAAAAAAATGACATAGTCAGTACAAAACTGACAAAAACCAGTACAAAATTAGTTTTTTTTTCAATTCACAAATATATACAGAGAGAAGCACACAAAAATCGGTCTCCTTTACTTTAGTAGTTAATTTTTTTTTTATTCCTACCCGCATATCCAATTCTAAAGTATTCAATTTCATAAAAAAAATAAGATAAAGTATCGTTCATATTTACATATCCTAAGAGTAAGTATCATTCATACTTGCATATTCTAGAATCATAAGGTATCATCCATAGTTGCATATTCTAGAATCATAAAAGATGATAAGGTATTCATAGAGGTACTTACTTGGAAGCTACAGGAAGAAGGCTTGATGTGTGTGTAGGGAGATGGCAAACTGCTCTGATACCAACCTGTAACCCCCACCTTTCTCCACACCTTACGGTGTGGCGGGAGGCGGCGTTACGCTAACATACATATAGGCATATGAACATCGTATTGCAGCGGAATAATTTAAAACTTTATACATACATGCAACTAACACTTGAGTTAAGTAGACATGTCTTAACCATCATTCCTAAACATAATGACATGGTAACTTAGCATGATAACATCATACGTAACATCATGATATGAACATCACATAAATCATCCATAAGCATCATAAGTAGTAAGTTATTCTTTAGGCATAACTATCATAAGTATAGCATGAAACTTAAGAAGACAATGCAAAACACAAGACATGTAACAAAGTATAAATATGAGAATCATTTTCTTTTTCCTTTGCCATGTCACTGCCACACACACACTCTTGCCCCTCCTGCCGCTTCCCTTAATTTCCTCATGCTTGATCTGCGGTATAAGAAAATAAAACTATAAGCACATAGGCTTAGTAATACCCTTTCCTACTCACCAAAATCATACGTCTCATAAAATAAAACATATAACTTACTTATCATAAAGAAGTTCTTCATATAAAACCTAAGCATATGAAATACTAACATGACATGGTTCTTGACATAAAACATAAGCATATGAAACATTTAACATGACATGGTTCTTAACATAAAACATAAGCATATGAAACATTTAACATGGCATGGTTCTTAACATAAAACATAAAACATAAGCATATGAAACATTTAACATGACTTGGTTCTTAACATACAACATAAGCATATAAAACATTTAACATGGCATGAATTATACTTAACATGGATGCATAACATGAATGGATGCATAAGTCAAATGCATATAACCTAAGGATGCTTATTTGAAAATCATACTTATAAATACTTAAATATAATCATCACATCATGGGGGCCCTGGCTTGTACCACATACATACATCATATGCGCGCATCCCTAAGTAAATACGAGGTAGCTAGTCTCGACCTACTAGGGTAAGGACAGCTGCGGTAGTCCCAAAAACCAAGGCATTCATGAGGAGCCCATCCCTGTTGGACAGCTGCGGTAGTCCTAGAACCGGGGATAGCTACGGTAGTCCCACACCGAGGCTTACATGAGGAGCCCATCCCTTGGACCCTTACTTCGGTTCGGTACAAGCCCATTCATAAAGTAAAATAGCTTCACATGCTTCATCATTCATAGGACATTCATAGCATATTTAAAGACATAAACATGATCTTATTACATGAAGCATGGCATAAAACATACTTAGCATTTCATCATTCATAGTTAATGCATAACATCATTATGCCCTAAACGCATCAACATCATTATCATTCATCATCTTCATTCATAAGGTATGTCATGCATACATCATTATGCCTTAGAGGCATGAACATCATCTTCATTCATCATCATTATTCATAAAGCATGACATACATACATAATTATGCCTTAAGGCATAAACATCATCTTAGTTCATAAAGCTTGCATGATCATGGTACCTAAGATAAGCATGCATTACATACATGGTATATATCACATAACATACATAATCATGGTATCCATCATAAAGCATGCATGGGTAGGATCCATATGAACATGATACATACTACCTAGGTTCATGGCATTCGACATAGAACATGCATAGGCCTACTTAACCATATATCTATCATAGGCGTTTAACTTTAAACATGCATTATTCTACACAAAACATGAGGCCTACTTCACAACACATGTGTTCATGGTATAGGGCTTAAAACATTCATGAATGAAACCTACTAAACATGGTATCTAACATAAGCATACAAAATCATGAAGCATAGTACATAAGGTTAGGGTTTTTGGTAACATAAAATTCATACCACATGCTTGAACATATATATACATCATAGTAAGCCATAAACAAGTATTCTTGAAACCCTAACTCATCCCAAACCCTAGTTAAGGTGCTTGGCCGAAAATTGGAAGAAGAGATATCCTATTATTCAAGCAACATGTGAGATACCATAAGTAAGGAAAAGCCCATACATTACCTATAATGCCATAGGAAACCATTAGGACCCATAGTTGGAGCTAACAGATAAGTATCATTTTGTTGATTATTTAGTTGCTAAAATCCATGTTTGACCCATGTTTTACTTACTTAATTGTTAATTTACCCTAGGTTTTAGGACTTCCTCTTATTTTGGACTTAATTGCAAATTTGCACATATTTAGATTATTTTGTCACTAAATTTTTGATCTATTTTTGTAGGCATGAAAGGTTCATGGACCTAGGGCATACTGGGTCAAACTTGAGTTGGAAGTGGATCCGGATCGAGTTATCAAGCTTCGGATTAATCCGGGCCGTCCGATTCAAAAGCGGCTAGATCTGAGCCATCTGGGACCATCTGAAGCAATCCGAGCTAGGGTTAGGGTTGATCAAGCATCTGGATCAAGATATGAAGGTTTTAACAAAATCAGAGATCATTTGACCGTTGGATCGAGCTCGGAGGGTTCTAGATCGTCCATTCAAAGATTAGGTTGATCTGAACCGTCCGTTACAAATCTGGAGGATCCGAGCTACCACGAGGCAGATCCTGACCCCTGATCATCATCATCAATGTTTGGATTAAATCAGAGCAAGATCAGCCGTTGGATTTTCTCCAAACAATCTGGGTCGTCCATTCTTATGTATTTAATCAAACTTCACCGCAGCTTCAGCTCTGTCGCGTCTCCGCCATTCTTCGTGTTCTTCTTCAGTTCTTCATTGTTCTTCTTCATCTAAGGGGCGCGACCCCTCAATTCTTCATTTGGATCAAGATTTGGATCACTTGAGGATAGTTTTGTTGGAGATTTCAGCTCGTATTCGCGCCGGACAGAGCTGTTTGAGGGTTTCGGCAGCTCTGTGGTCCGATCACTTGGATCGCATCCACAAGCCATTTCCGATCATCTGAGCTGCTTGTAGGGGTTCTCAGGTGAGCTCAGATGATCCTCGCATCTTCATCGCAATCCATTTAATTGAGATCGAAGAGTTCGGATTGGATTCCCCAATTAAGTGCAGTTAGAGCAGAATCGATCGCAGAGCTATTTTCCAGCGATTTGTGGAGCTGAAGGGGTTCTTGACTTGCCCTAGCGTGACAAACAAGGAGATTTTGAGCTAGGGAAGGATTGAGGAGTAGTATCTTTAGCTAATTTCTCTGTTTAGTTGTAATTTCCATTTCTGCAGCTAGTTCTGTTTCTGAATTTTGTTCAGCTGCTGTAGTTTACTTTTCTGGTTTGATTCTGCTTAATTAGTGGTTCGAATTTATTCTTCCAGTAGTTAGCTAGCTCATTTAGTTAACACTTTACTTAATTTCATTTGCTTGCAATTTCCTACTTGCGTATCAGTCAGTTATAGCTGCGTATCAATTTAATGCCCTATTTTCAGCTGCGTATCAGTTTTCCTTTCTGCAATTCCCTTTTTAGTTTCTGAATTCTTCAGCTATTTCTAATTCGATTCGTGTTTAGTCCAATTCCTACAATTAGAGATCACAATTAGTGTGTTAATATAGTGGATCGAAGTTCATTTCTTAGTCGGTTTTTATTTCTGAATTTTAGTTCAGTTTGTGGCGTATCAAACCCCATTTCTGAATTCCTTCACTTTTCATGCATAACATTTGATTATTAGCTTTGCTTTCCCAAGTGGATCGATCAGTTTTCGTGTTGGAATCATCGGTTTACAGTTTATGCACATAAGTATCAGCTCAGCACACACATTCCCCTGCGTATCAAGCTGCTCATTTCTGCAACTTGTGCCAAAGTGAGTTTTGGCATCAATTGTATCAAGCTGAACATAACTCATTGGATAATTCTGCATTTCATATTAGTTCTTAGCATATTAGTTTCCTACTCGAATTCCATTTCTGCGTTTAGCTTCTATTGATGCACATCAGTTAATTTCTGCAAAAATCTGCAACCTCATTTCTGAAAATTCGATTCCATATCTGCTCTTGAGTTAAATTTCTGCAATCTTCAGCTTAGGGTTTCTGAAAATGTGTCAATGTGAGTTTAGTTTAACTTCTGAATTCTCTGGCAGTTCATTTCATCCCAAAGCAAGTAATATCAAGTTCTAAATTTTAGTTTCTTCCTGCATTTCAGTCCTTCTCATTCCTGCGTATCAATTTATTGGTTCCTGTTTTAGAATCAAAGTTTGGTTTGTTGATACTTCTTTGCATTCAGTTTTTTTATGCGATTCTACATTCATTTCTTTATGCAACATCCTTGAAGTGATCAGTATTCCTTTCGGCACATCAGCTTTCAAGTTTTCATAAGTTGTATCAAGTGTGCTTCAATTTCTGCTCTTGTATCAAGTGACAATTAGCACTGTTTAGTATCAAGTTAAACACAATTGTTGGTGAACTTCAGCACTTGATGTAAGCTTGTTTAACATTCAGTTTGATCAGAATTTCAATCTTCAATTTCTGCCTATCAATTTATTCCAAATTTCCGTGAGCTTGCATTAGTT
This sequence comes from Boesenbergia rotunda, assembly GCA_024364735.1. NCBI lineage: Eukaryota > Viridiplantae > Streptophyta > Magnoliopsida > Zingiberales > Zingiberaceae > Boesenbergia > Boesenbergia rotunda. The sequence goes on along the minus strand of JAGFNQ010008697.1, from coordinate 100,628 downwards.
ATTAAAGCTCGTCATTGGTGGAGCCCATTAATTGAAATTAGCGAGTTTAAGTCTGCCGGGTTAAAGTTCTGCCCTTTTCACTGTGTTTGCATTTCTAATTGAAACTATACCCGAATCTCAGTTGAAACCCAAAACAAATCAACGACACATAAACTCAAGCGCGAATCAAAGAACATCAACTAGCTCTACGAAAAATACGACCTTTGGCCCCTTTACTACATTTTCATATTTTGATTGCAAAAAGGGTTTCCAGCAGTTTTATACATATTTAAATTTTGATGTCCAACAATTCGTGACAACTTAACCTAGTATTTCGGGATCATCAAATTTTTGGCGCCGTTACCGGGGAAGCAACTAGTTGATTTGTTTGATTTTTGCTTGTGTCCTTTTGGGCATATCATTTGATTCTATTTTCTTTTGCTTTATCTTTTGTATACGGTTGCTGCCATTTTTCTTATTTGTTGTGTGACAGGACTATAAGATCAAAATGTTTTCACCAGAGGACTATACAGAGATAAAAGAGGCATTGATGGAGTTGAAATGTTGTTGTAAGGTGTTGGAATACCAACAAAGACATAAAGCTCATTCATCTACTTACCAGAGGTCGATTCAGCCTACATTTCAGCCACCTCAGCCCCAAATTCAGCAATTCCAACAACCACAACAATTCCAGCAGCCACCACAGCAATTTCAACCGTAATCCCAACAATTTCAGCAAGATTTTCAGCCAAGTCTACCAAATTTTCAGCAATTTCAGCAGCCAAATCAAGATTTTCAACAGCCTTATTTGAATTTCCAGCAAGCAAATCAGTTTTTTCAGCCACCATTACAACAATTCCAGCAGCCACCACAGCAATTTCAACCTCAATTCCAACAATTTCAGCAAGATTTTCAGCCAAGTCAACTGAATTTCCAGCAATCACAACAATAATTCCAGCAGCCACAGTAATTTCAGCCCCAAAATCCGAATTTTCAGCCTACATTTCAGCAAACTCAGCCCCTATTTCAGCAACCGCAGCCTCAATTCTAGCCATATCAGCAAGGGCAGCAAGGTTGTCAATCATTTCAAACATTTCCACCTCAAAACCAACCATTTTTCCAGCTTTCACATCCCTATGATCGGAATTTCCAGCCCTACAATCAAGGGTGTCAGCCTATGCAAAATCAATCCTCATCACAGGATTTTCCATTGCAAAATCAGAAGTTTCAAGGATATAACTCTCAGCAAAGTTTTCAGGCATTTCCACCTTCTTATCAGCCATTCCAACAACCATTTCAGCCCCAACAGCCCCAATTCCAACAATCACAGCAGGATAATATCATTGGAGCTTTACAAAACCTCGGAAGGCAAATGGGACAATTGGCTAATGATGTGAATCAGATAAAAGCCCAAGAATCAGGACAGTTATCTTCTCAAGCTACTCTTAATTCTGAGAGCCCCGGAGTTGATTTTATATCAGTTCAAGGTGACCCTAGTGCATGGACAAGTCGTTCTTCAAGTGATCTTGCACATTTGGTGGAAGAAGAAGAAGAAATCATTAAAATCAGGGCACCTACAGCATGCATTCCTCCGGAGATTCCTATTCAAAATTCATTTCCAAATTTTTCAGCTCAAGAAGAAGAAACTGAAGCTCCACAGGACCATTCTCATCTTTTATTTTGTGATGATAGTATTATTGATGGTCCTAATTTTTCTGATATTATTGTTGCAGATATTACAGAAGGAGCATGCATAGAAGATGATTCTACAGGTGTAGGGGATTGCACTAAGCCCCAGGGACCATCACAATTGACTGGTACATTAGAAGATTCAGAGGATGAACCAGAAAGTGTAGGGACTTGCATGGTGGAAGCAAGAACCCAAGGATCACCTGCTTTAGTTGAGTGTCCACCAGAACTTGAGCCTGAAGTGGAGCATATACTTGACCAGGAGGAGGCCACAGTTACATCTACTCTTGTAGAACCTCCAGGTATTTTTCAGCATGATCAGGTAAGTATTCTTCCTATTTCTTTGGAAAAATTTATTGAGGTACCTCAAACTGATTTTATTGTTTGTGATATACTTAGGGATGCATCTCTTGTAGAATTCGATTGTGAAAAATCCCTAGAAGTACCTAGTGTTGAATTTGCTAAAAATGAAGCATGTTGGGATATATATCATGAAAATGCTGATAGTGAAAAATTTTTAGAAGTGCCTAGTGTTGTTGATTGTTGTGATGAGTCTTTTGATATATCTTATGGTGAAAATAATTGTGAAAAATTTATTGAGGCACCAAAAATTGATTTAATTGGATGTGATGCAGTTTTGGATACATTTCATATTGGGACCGGGTGCATGTCGACAAGGATACGAGTTCGTAAAATTCAAAATTTTTACGTGCAGCGGAAGAGTTTGCATAAAATAATTTCCTAAATTATTTTAACTTCGTATCTAGCATGCAACCTTACATTGTGTTGACATAATCATAAAATAAAACTTTGCGGAAAAGTAAACAAATTTACCAAGTACCTCTCGTAACACGAAGTAAGGGACGAGATCCAACCGTAGCGTCCCTTGGAAGCTCCGCCTCTATTCGTGTCCACGCCGAGTTCTCTTCAGGATGACTTCGCAAAGTCACGAGTTTTGTGCCGACGAGAACTACTAGATTCTCGGAAGGCACAACTAGATGAACAAGATAGGAAAGATAGGAAACTAACCAACGAAGTAACGGAATCGAATTCCGAGAAGAGAGGAGTCGCTATCCGCTTCTTCTTCTTCGTATTCGGGTTCTCCTTCTTCTTCTTGAAGCTCACGGCCTCCTCCAAGGAGTCCTTTGTGCGCCGGCCCTAATCCTCTAGCGTGGGCGCCGGCCCTAGGCAAGAGAGGGAAGAAGAGAAGAGAGAAGAGATTAAGAGAGAGAGGGAGAGAATAATTAATCTCTTAATTTTTTAGAATAAGGGCTAGCCTTTGGTTCCTTTATATAGTAGCAACTCCTTTGCTAAGTCTCCCTCTAAACCGAATTAACGGAATTAGTTATAAGAAATTTATCTTATAAATTTTCTTATTAATTATTCCGTTTAAACCGAGTCTTCATTATAAACTAATTTATAATAAAACTAATTCTTCTTCTCTTTAAATTATGGAATAAATTTTATAAGAAATTTATAAACTTTCTTATTATGAAAAAATCAATTCATAATTGATTTTATAAAATTAAAATAAACCAATTCATGGATTATTTTAATCTTCCATAAAAGAATAAATTTCTATAAATTTTATTTATATAAATTTCTTTATACAAATTTATTTATCCATAATTTATAAAATAAATCGAACTAGATTTATTTTATTAATTAAACCAAAATTAATTGGTTTTCTCCTCTTTATTGGCCGGCCACCAAAGGGGGTTTTGACACCCTCTTTGGCCGGCCAAACCAACCCGAACCGCCGCGAATTAAACTCATTTAATTCGCCCAAAAAGCCTTCAAAAGACTTAGCCATTTTAGCTTCCATTGCGCCTCTGACTAACTCAGATTCGACTTATTTCTCTTGATCGGAAAATCCAATTTTCAACTCGTTTTAAATCCCTCGGATTACTCGTAGTGCGTGTGACTAAATAGGCTTTCAATTTATGTTGGCCGTCTATAATTTAACTAATTATAAAACGATCATGAGTGGCACCTAGTAGTACATCATAATCCCCAATTAATCGAAAGATCAACGGTTTGACCTCAGAAGAAATTATTCTGAAACCCTTCAGCAGCTCTAATGAATCGTGCCTCATTCCCTTCACCACCTTATACCCACTTGGTTCAGGACACAGTCAATGGTGTCAGTCCCCACTAGGCTGACTACGTCACACCTAGCCCAAGTAGTGTCTTTCTCGTCCTTTGGATTTCTAATTACTCTCATGTATTTAAGAGACTCGCACTCTCAACATGATATGCTCTGGCCAGAGGCTTTGAGTAACAATCCGACGATAGGCCTAGGTATACATCTCCTCGCAAGGAGTGGTGAATCCTTTGTAGGCTGTTCAAACATCTTCGAGCACTTCGGCTTATACCCGATCATCCTGGGTCCACACCTCCTTGGAGATGCTTGCTTAAGATGTCAAAGTATAAGTCTCCATGACCAAGATGACTTGAACACCGCAAGTCAAAGGAACATCGCACTTAAGCTGCAGTAAGAACTTCATTGACATATCTACATGTAGATTCCCATATGAAGTCTTACAGCTAGTCACTCCAATGAACTAGTTCCCTTAACTAGCATCCATGTTTATCTCCGGACATCCCAATGCCACCAGCCAGTGAGAATCAGCTGATTAGAGAATAACCCATGCTAGTCTCAACAGAATCGATAGTGTCCGTTTTTATCAATTCATCGACTAGGGATAATTTCAATACTTCACAATTGCACATATAGAGATAATCACTAGTTGTGATCCCATCACAAATTCTTTTATGCTGTGAGTTGTATTGCGGACATTCAGTAGATGAGTTTAAGATCCCAATCAAATACACAAAACATGTATACTCAAATAGTGAATTATCATTTATTAATATAAATGTTTACATCATAAGGCGATTGCCTTAGGACACTTCTCTCATATCACTAACAAACTCCCACTTGGCCTAATGCCAATCGCTACGGTATCCAATACCATAGGCTCTAACATGTCCCTCAAACTTGCTTTGAGGCAAGGCCTTAGTTAAAGGATCTGCTATATTCCTTTCAGTGGGAACTCTCTCAATTTGTATGTCATTCCTACTTATAATCTCTCTGATCAGATGATAGCGTCGAAGCACGTGTTTGGATCGCTGATGAGACCTTGGTTCCTTTGCTTCTGCAATAGCTCCATTGTTGTCGCAGTAAACCGGCACTGCTTCATCAATGGTTGGAACCACACCAAGTTCTGAGACAAACTTCTTGATCCAAACTGCTTCCTTTGCTGCTTCCGAAGCTGCGATATACTCCGCTTCCGTGGTAGAATCCGCTACGGTGTCTTGTTTGGAACCTTTCCAACTTACTGTGCCTCCATTCAAAGTAAATATGTATCCAGATTGTGATTTGGAGTCATCCTTATCTGTCTGGAAACTGGCATCTGTATACCCACGTATTACCATATCTCCTTCTCCATATATTAGGAACATATCCTTAGTTCTTCTTAACTACCTAAGGATTGTCTTGACAGCCGCCCAATGATCCATTCCTGGATCCGACTGGTATCTGCTTGTGACACTCAAAGCATATGATACATCGGGCCTTGTACATAACATAGCTTACATGATAGATCCTATTGCGGATGCATAGGGAATCTTATTCATGCAAATCCTCTCGTCTTCTGTGTGCGGACACATAGACTTCGAAAGGTTGATCCCATGCCTGATGGGAAGGTAACCTTTCTTGGATTCCGACATGCTAAACCTTTTTAGCATTCGGTCTATATATGTAGACTGCGAAAGACCAAGCAACCGTTTTGATCTATCTCTATAGATTCTAATCCCAAGGATATAGGTTGCTTCTCCCAGGTCTTTCATGGAGAATGTTTTGGACAACCAAATTTTAACTGTCTGTAAAACTGATACATCGTTTCCTATAAGCAATATGTCATCGACATATAATACTAAGAATACGACTGCACTCCCACCAACCTTCTTGTACACACAAGGTTCGTCAGGATTTTGTGAGAAATCAAACTCTTTGATTGTCTCATCAAAACGGATGTTCCAGCTCCTAGATGCTTGCTTCAGTCCATATATGGATCGTCTAAGCTTGCATACTTTGGTTTTATCAACCGATGTGAAACCTTCAGGTTGTATCATGTATACATCCTCAAGTAGGTTTCCATTAAGGAAAGCTGTTTTCACATCCATTTGCCATATCTCATAATCATAATGAGCTGCTATGGCTAGGAGCATCCGAATGGATTTAAGCATAGCTACTGGCGAATAGGTTTCGTCATAATCAATTCCTTGTTTCTGACGATATCCTTTTGCTACTAATCTAGCCTTAAAGGTAACAACATTACCTTCCATGTCGGTTTTCTTCTTGAAAACCCACTTGCACCCTATGGGTTTAATCCCTTCAGGTGGGTTAACCAAGTCCCATACTTGATTTTCGTACATGGAATCCATTTCCGACTTCATGGCTTCAAGCCATTTGTCCCTTTCTGAACTTTTCAGAACATCTTCATAACTGATAGGTTCGTCATCGCCAATGAGTAACACGTCGTTCGATTCACTTACGAGAAATCCGTATCTCTCTAGAATGTTGCGTGTCCTATCAGACCTACGAAGAGGTGGTGTAGTTTTAGGTTCAACTGATAGCTCATCACTATGAATTATCGGTTGTGGGCCTAGACTAGGTGTCTCTGTGATGTCTATTGGAGTTTATTGAACTTCATCAAGTTCAATCCCACTCCCACTGTTTTCTTGTAAAAGAAACTCTTTCTCTAGAAATACAGTATGCCTTGAAACAAACACCTTTTGTTCCAAGGGATGATAGAATTGGTAACCCTTCGTTTCCTTAGGGTATCCAATAAATAGACATTTATCAGACTTAGCATCTAATTTGTCTGATACAACCCGCTTCACATAAGTAGGACAACCCCATATCTTAAGGTGAGTTAAGTGAGGTTTCTTACTATTCCAAATCTCATATGGAGTAGTAGAGACTACCTTGGTCGGGACTCTGTTTAGCAAGTAAATAGCTGTCTTAAGTGCATAGCCCCAAAAGGATTTTGGAAGAGTTGCATGATTCATCATCGACCTAACCATGTCCATCAAGGTTCGGTTGCGCCTCTCAGATACACCATTATGCTGTGGTGTATATGGCGGAGTCCATTGGGATAATATCCCATTGTCCCTAAGATAATCTTGAAACTCTTGCCTTAAGTATTCTCCACCCGATCGGATCGAAGTATTTTAATACTTTGCCAAGTTGTTTCTCTACTTCATTTCTGAATTCTTTGAATTTATCAAAAGCTTCAGATTTGTGTTTCATTAAGAACACATAACGAATCGTGAGTGTCATCGATAAAGGTGATGAAGTAGTTATAGCCTCCTTGTGCTTGAGTTGACATTGGTCCGCATACATCGGTATGTATTAGACCAAGCAACTCTCCCACTGGATTACCCTTTCCGGGAAAGGGTAATTTGGTCATCTTGCCTTTTAAGCACGATTCGCATGTATCAAATGAACCGGGTTCAAATGATTCCAAAATTCCACATCGGTGTAATTCGGTCATGCGTTTCTTACTTATATGGCCAAGACGACAGTGCCACGTGTAGGAGTCTATTCGATTATCTATTCGAGCACGTTTGTTGCTAACTTCGATATTGAAAACGTCACTGGATAAATCTAACGTGTAGATGCCATTGCACAAGTTCCATTCCATAAAGAACGCCATTTAAAGTTATGTAACAACAATTGTTACTGAAAGTTAAATGATAACCTTTTTCATTCAAACATGAAATAGATACAATGTTCTTTATTAATGAAGGAAACAAAATAACAATTATCCAATTCTAAGATACGTCCGGTAGGAGCTTCAGCAAATATGTTCCGATGGCAACAGCAGCAATCTTGCTCCATTTCAACTCTCAAATTCGCTTCTCCCTTGACGAGTCTTCTTCTATTCCTTAGCCCCTGTATGTCATTACATATATGTGAGCCACACCCAGTATCAAGTACTCAGGTATTTGAGGAAATAGAGTGACATTCAATAACGAAGATACCTGAGAGGATGGGGCATCGGATGCCTTCTTCTTCATGGACTCAAGATAAATCTTGCAGTTTCTCGCTAGTGACCTTCCTTGCCACAGTGATGGCAAGTGCCTTTTGGTTTCTTTTCAGTCTTTTTGGCCTTTTTCTTCTTCCCTTTGTTCTGTTCTTTGGCCTTCCTCTTAGAACCTTTCTTCGAGGAACCAAC
>JAGFNQ010008697.1:0-87352 GCA_024364735.1 Boesenbergia rotunda | reverse complement strand
AAAGTGGTTAAAGTTAGGGTTGTTGGTGTTTAACCTCTTTACTAAGTGTGCAGGGTTGAAAGACTTAGGACCAGACACCAGGTGAAGTCCAGGATGGTTGAGTCCTGGCGGGAAGTCCAGTTGGGTCGCGGGACCTGACAACTGGCCTGAAGACCAAGTTGGTTGAGACTTGGCAGGAAGACCAAGGTGGTTGAGCCTTGGCAGGAAGTCCTGGTGGGTCAAGAAGTCAAGTAGAGCTGCACAAGGTAAGTGAGGTAAGTCACTGGAGGAGCGAACCAGTGAGGACGCGTTCCCCTTGAGGGAACATTAGGCGTCGGTTCGACCTAGGGCTCCATTTTGGAGATCCAAAGTCAGAACCAAGACAGCTAAGGCTGTTTTAACTAACTTATTATTTGCTGTTTTGGACTAACCCTGGATGCAGGACTGAAGGACTGTGTTTCTGCAGCTCAGAGAGCCTCAAAGGAGTGAGGCCGCAGCTGAGCAGGGTGCCCCGGATGTGTCGGGCGCCCCAGAGTCAACCCAAAGTCAGCAGAGAGGTAAACGCCCCGACAGCCGCGCGCGTCGGGCGCCCCCTGTGCCACCTCACTGCCAGCTGCCGAAGCTCGCCCTCGCGAAGCCAAGGAGATGAGGCTTTGACCGGTCAAATCGGGCGCCCCGCGCGCGTCGGGCGCCCCAGTCAAAGGTGATCCCGAAGATAAAGAGATCAAGTGCTTGACCGAGAGGGCTGCGGATCGGCAGCCACGCAGGGGGGCGCCCCGGACGTTTCGGGCGCCCCCAGGGCTATAAATAGAGCCCTCGACCAAGGCTGCAAATACAACAACTCTTCCAATTCCGCAAAGTTCTTCTACGCTCGCGCCTTGCTCCGGAATCGCTTAACTTCGAGCCGACGACGTCCTGCTGCCCCGAAAGAGTCGACCTACTCCGGACGTCGGTAAAAAGAAGAACTTAACTTTTTAATACATATTTTTATTGCACTTAATTACTTGAAAGTGTGGGGTTGTCACACTTTCAATTCATTTGTACTCGCCTACTCTATCGGGGTTGACCGATAGAGAGTTTTAGTGGATTGCCCAACGGAAAGGTCCGAGGGACCTGGGCCTTCGAGTAGGAGTCGCCGAAGGCTCCGAACGAAGTAAAAATCGTTCGTGTTTGTGTGTTCGTTTTTATAATCGTTTCTTTCATTTCCGCTGTGCACGCTTTTTAAAGCGCTTTGATTTTTGAAAAACGCACGTGATTCACCCCCCTCTCACGTGCATCGATCCTACAAGTGGTATCAGAGCCTGGTACGCTCTGTATCGGTGCAACCACCATAAGAGCCGGGGGAAATCCATTTTTTTTCGATTTTTGGTTTTTCGCTACACATAATCTAAATTAGGTATTGTTGCCTAGATTTGGATTAGTTTTCCGTTCGTTTGATTTTACTCGAATTTGGTGCAACACCATTTCGAGTCGCTCTCTTCTCCTTTTCCTACCACACTGCTAATCCAAGACCTAGTCTTGGGACAAGTTTTTGTGTAGTCTATTTCAGATGGCCCAAGGTGAAGGCTATAGCACTGCTCGCCCTCCCCTCTTTAATGGGGAAGACTTTCCCTACTGGAAGAGAAGGATGGAGGTTTATCTGAAGACCGACATGGATCAGTGGTTTGCAGTTCAAACAGGCTACACACCGCCAATGGATGAGGGAAATAATGCTCCACTAAGGCCCGACAGATGGAACCCAGAGATGAAGAAAAAGGCTCAGACCGAGTTCAAAGCCCAGAACACCCTCCAGTGCGGACTTACCAAAGAGGAGCTAAACAGAATTGGACCAACTGACTCAGCAAAGGAGCTATGGGACAAATTAATTGAACTACATGAAGGCACCTCTATGCCAAGGTAACAAAAAGGGATTTACTTTTAAATAAGTTATTTAATATAAAAATGCAGGAAGGAGAATCTGCAAGCCAACTCCACGCCCGGATCAAGGACATACTAAATGGACTCCACCTAATCGGGCACAAACAAGAAAACAGAGACATCATAAGGTATGCTTTAAATGCATTCCCTAGAAATTCACTATGGGCATCTATTATAGATGCTTATAAAATTTCTAGGAACCTTTCTAAAATTAATTTGGATGAATTGTTTTGTGAATTAGAACTGCACGAACAGACTAACGCCAAGGCCGAGAAAGGGCTAGCTTTATTTGCAGGTTCACCAAAGGAAGCCAAATCAAAGAGAAAAGTCCAAGAAGAACCTGAAGATGAGTCAGGCTCTGATGAAGAAGAAAAACTGGTGAACATGGTAAGAAAAATGTTCACCAGAAGGAAGAACAAATTTTCAAAGAAAGATATTCAAAAGGTAATGAAGCCCTACAGCACTGAAGGTAAAAGCAAAATGATCTGCTTCGGCTGTAACAGAAAAGGGCACTTCAAACATGAATGCCCTTACAAGAAAGAGGACCAACCCACTAAGAACAAAAAGAAGAAGGCTCTTCAAGCCACGTGGGATGAAAGCTCGGACGATTCCGACGATGAACAACCGAAGAACGCAAGCTACCTCGCACTGATGGCAACCGGACCAGAATCGGACTCGGATCAAGACGAGGATTCCGAATACGAGTCGAGCCAAGAGATCGGACTATTTTCAGACGGCTCTACTAAGGTATATTTAGACTCAGTAAATGAAAAGTTCTTTAAAATTATTTCTGTCTTGAATAAAAAATTGCTTGCATCTGAATCTAGAAATGAACAGCTCCTTAAGGAAAATCAAGACCTTAAGGAGCAATTAATTAATACCAGAACATTAACTGAACAAACTCAAAATCAAAAATTAATTGAGCTTGAAACTGAAAACTTAACCCTAAAGGGTGAAGTCCTAAAACTTAAGGATCTACTAGCAACTTTCACAACCCGATCCAAGAACCTTGACCTTATTCTTGGATCACAAAAGGGCATGTACAACAAATCTGGGATAGGATATAAATCAAGATCGAACCAAAGATCTTTTATCTCCTTTATCCACCCCCGCAAAAATCAACGAAAAGCGTGGGTTCCGAAAGCTTATCTAACAAAGCAAGTAGGTCAGAATCAATTTTATGTCCCAAAAAGGGACATCCATTACATTGACCCTAGACACCCAGTCTACAATTTATGGGGAGGCTCCAAACTAGTTGGCACCTTAAAATCAGCCTCTGCCCAGGTGGGCACTTAGGATTAGCTTCAAAGTTAATTTGAATCTTGTACTATTTAGTACCAAGGTTTTCAATGAGTAAGTTAAAAGTTCAACTTCTTTAAGCGGCTTTGCCTAGAAAATGGTTGTTGCTCCAATAAGGCTTCGGCCAAAGAAGGCCACTGTGTCTCGCCATGGCCTGGAAGCCAATTATTGAAGTGTACTTTTAATTTACTACTTGTTAAACTTGGATCTAACACAAGGTCAAGTTAACTTTTCTAATCAAACTCAAAATCATCTCACAAAATCATAGGACTCCCTTGATTGATAACTTAGACCGAGTGAGATGAATAAGGATAACCAAATTTAAATTATTGATTGATAATTCAAATTCAATTCAAATTCAAAAATTAAAATTCAAATTAAAATTCAAATTAAAATTCAAATTCAAATTCAATTCAAATTCAAAAATTAAAATTCAAATTAAAATTCAAATTAAAATTCAAACTCAAATTCAAATTCAAATTCAAAAATTAAAATTCAAATTCAAATTCAAATTCAAAAATTAAAATTAAAATTCAAATTAAAATTCAAAAATTAAAATTCAAATTCAAATTCAAATTCAAAAATTAAAATTCAAATTAAAATTCAAAAATTAAAATTCAAATTAAAATTAAAATTCAAAAATTAAAATTCAAATTAAAATTAAAATTAAAATTAAAATTCAAATTAAAATTAAAATTCAAATTCGAAAATAAAAATCAAATTCAAAGTCAAACTTAACATAACTCAAATTTAAAATTCAAACTCAAGTGTTTAAATCTTTTTAGATTTTTTCAAAAACTCAACCTAGGTCTAAACCGTTTACTTAACTGTAGGAAAATAAATGGATCATTGACAGTGGATGCTCCAGACACATGACTGGGGATCCCAACAAATTTACAGAACTCAAGTACAAAAGACTAGGGACTGTTGCTTTTGGAAACAACGGTAAACTTAAGGTAATTGGCCTAGGCAATATTGAACTTGAATCTGATTTCATAATAACAAATGTATTACTTGTTGAAAATTTCAACTTCAATTTACTAAGCATTAGCCAATTGTGTGACACTGGTTATAAGGTTAGGTTCCTATCCAATGAATGTCTGATCAAACACAATGACAACCCAAACATCACACTTAGAGGACTTAGGCACAATAACATTTATGAAATTAAGTTAACCTGTCCCTTAGAAAATTGCCTCTTAACCCATAAGGATGAGACTTGGCTCTGGCATAGGAGACTTTCACATACTCACTTCAGAAAACTACCTAAACTAAATGGTTTAGTTAGAGGCCTACCAAAGTTATCTAACCTTGAGTCAACCTTATGTAATGCTTGTCAACAAGGAAAACAAACTAGGTCAACCCACAAACCAACTAATCAAACTCAAACCAAGTCAATTCTGGAATTAATTCACCTAGACCTATTTGACTCACATGGGGTTAAATCAATTAATGGGAACCTATACTGCCTAGTAATTATAGATGACTATTCAAGATTTACCTGGGTAAAATTCTTAAAAAATAAAGATGAAACGTTTGATATACTCACTCAATTTTGTAAATTAACAGAAAATGAAAAAGGGATTAAAATCAAAAGACTTAGGAGCGATAATGGCGGAGAATTCAAAAATCATAAATTTAATCAATTTTGTCTAGAAAAAGGCTACCATCACGAATTCTCTTGCCCTAAAACACCTCAACAAAATGGAGTTGTAGAAAGGAAAAATAGAATACTACAAGAAGCAGCTAGAACAATGCTTAATGAATACAACTTACCTAAATATCTTTGGGCTGAGGCTGTTAGTACAGCTTGTTATGTACAAAATAGAATAACTCTAATTAAAAACCTAGGAAAGACTTCCTTTGAAATCTATTATAACAAACAACCTAACATTAAATACCTTAAAGTATTTGGATGTAAAGTCTATATCTTAAATACTAGAGAACACGTAGGTAAATTTACTTCTAAGGTTGAGGAAGGTATCTTTGTAGGTTATTCCCTTACCAGTAGAGCCTATAGAGTTTATAACAAAACTACCCTAAAAATTGAAGAAACTACAAATGTAAAATTTGATGAAAAATCTGACTCAAATAACTCTGACCAAACCATCTACCAACCAATTGACTTTGTTAGATCCAGTACTGACCCTGATAAAAGACAAATTGAGGACCAAAACGATAATCTAACTGAACCCACACCTGAAACTGAACCTAACCAACCCAGAACTGTACGAGTTAGCTCAGACCACCCAACTAATCAAATCTTAGGTGATCCAGAACTAAGGGTTCAGACTAGATCAGCTTTTAGGAACCTTAGTCAAATTGCCTTGATTTCAAAAATTGAACCCAAGTCTATAGAAGAGTCTTTACTTGACCCTGATTGGATCATAGCCATGCAGGAAGAGTTAGCCCAATTTGAACGTAGTCAAGTCTGGGACTTAGTACCCCTACCTAAAGGCAAGAAATTTATTGAAACTAAATGGGTCTTTAGGAATAAACTTAACTAACAAGGAGAAACAGTTAGGAATAAGGCTAGGCTAGTAGCTAAGGGGTTTAGCCAAGTAGAAGGTCTTGATTATGATGAAACCTATGCCCCTGTAGCCAGACTTGAATCCATTAGAATGCTCTTAAGTTATGCAGCCCATAAGGGATTTAAGCTTTATCAAATGGATGTTAAGTCAGCCTTCCTAAATGGCCTAATTAAAGAAGAGGTTTATGTAGGTCAACCTCCTGGTTTTGAAAGCTTAGAACACCCTGACTATGTCTTTAGACTTAAGAAAGCCTTATATGGACTTAAGCAAGCCCCTAGGGCCTGGTATGAAAAATTGTCTAACTACTTAGTATCTAAAGGCTTTAACCAAGGCAAAATTGACCCAACACTATTTGTTAAAACTCTAAAAACTGATATTTTTATAGCTCAAGTATATGTAGATGATATAGTATTTGGCTCAACTAACTCAAACTTTTTACAAGATTTTATAACGGTTATGAAAAATGAATTTGAAATGAGTTTAGTAGGTCAATTAACTTTCTTTTTAGGGTTACAAATAAAACAGACTAGTGAGGGTACTTTTGTCTATCAACAAAAATACACTAAAGAATTACTTAGAAAATTTGGAATGGATAGTGCTAAAGAAATTAAGACACCTATGGCTACCAATCAAACTATAGATAGTGACACAAATGGCAAACCTGTTGACCTTAAGTATTATAGAAGTGCTATAGGTAGCTTACTTTACCTAACTGCAAGTCGACCTGATATTCTCTTTGCAGTTAGTATGTGTGCTAGGTATCAAACATGTGCTAAAGAATCACATCTAACCCTAGTTAAAAGGATATTTAGGTATCTCAAAGGGACAAAAAATTTAGGAATTTGGTACCCTAGAACAGCCCAGTTTGAACTTATTGGATTCTCTGACTCAGATTATGCTGGCTGTAAGTTAGACAGAAAAAGTACCAGTGGTGGGTGCCAACTTCTAGGACCCTCACTAGTTAGTTGGTTCAGTAGAAAACAACATTGTGTTGCCCTATCCACCACTGAAGCTGAGTATATAGCAATGGGTGAATGTGTAGCCCAACTACTCTGGATGATGCATACCTTAAAAGATTTTAACTTAGATTTTAAGAAAGTCAAAATTTTTATAGATAACCTAAGTTCAATCAATTTAACCAAAAACCCAATCCACCACTCTAGGACCAAACATATAGAAATCAAACACCATTTTGTCAGAGATTATGTAAATAAAGGAGAAATTGAACTTAACCATATTGAATCTAAGTCTAATCTGGCTGATATATTTACCAAACCACTTCCTGAATCTGAATTTAGCAACTTGAGAAGGTTAATAGGAATGTGTGTTATAGACTAGGACTGACCTGATAAGCTTAAGTTAACTTTTTCAGTTTGTGAGTTTAAAAAAACATGGATTTTTCGAACTTGTTTTTCAAAGTTTATTATCTTTCAAAATTTAACTTAAACACGGACTTTTCAAATGTGGTTTTCAAAAACTTTTATTGTCTTTCAAAATCTGATTTTCAAAACTGGCAGACTTAGCCTAAGCTTGACCCCTAGAATTGCATGAACCTATAGTTTTAGGTAGCCGCATCTCACAAAACACATAAGATTAACTTGTTTGTGTTTGCAAAAACATAGAACGGTTGTGAGATGCATAGGACTCTGCCTGGACTTCCGAATGCTTAAGTCAGTGCATCACAGTAAGTCTGGGCGTAAAATACCTACGTTACAGTGATCAAGTCAAGTAGTCTTGCACTAAAATCTGAGCTAGACATTATTACTTGACTTGACTAACTCAGTGAACACTACTATCATCTAGATAGTTAGTCAGTAACTAGAGTTAGACATATGAAAAGGGACCACAATCATTACTTGGTCCAGGGGGAGCTGAGGTCAAAATACTTTTTCAAAATGTCATTTTTGACAAAACACATTTGAAAACTTTGATAAATATTGATCCCTAAAAATTTTTTTTAAGATTGATATTATATTTTCTGAAAAAAAAATTTTTTTGAAAGAAATTTTTTTTGAAAGCTAAGTTAATAGATTTAAGACTAGTCTGTTTCTAACACTTAGCCTATATTTCTACTCCCTTAAAAGTTATTATGCTTATATTCTTTTTTGATGAATGACAAAGGGGGAGAGTAGGGTAAAAAGGGTTAGAAAATTGCAAACAGCAACAGCATGCTTATTTCACAGTTAAATTAATAAGTAGGGTAAAAAGGGTTAGAAAATTGCAAACAGCAACAGCATGCTTATTTCACAGTTAAATTAATAAGTAGGGTAAAAAGGGTTAGAAAATTGCAAACAGCAACAGCATGCTTATTTCACAGTTAAATTAATTCTGCTTTCTTGTGTGCTGCAACTTTCATACCTATGCTTATGTAATATTATTTGCATGTTTATGCAAGTTCATATCTGCTGTTTTTTTTCTAACTTTAACCTGAGTTGTCAATACATCAAAAAGGGGGAGATTGTTGGTGCAGTTTGCACTAACGGTCAAACTCGGGTTTTGATGTATGACAAAGTGGTTAAAGTTAGGGTTGTTGGTGTTTAACCTCTTTACTAAGTGTGCAGGGTTGAAAGACTTAGGACCAGACACCAGGCTGAAGTCCAGGATGGTTGAGCCCTGGCGGGAAGTCCAGTTGGGTCTGCGGGACCTGACAACTGGCTGAAGACCAAGTTGGTTGAGACTTGGCAGGAAGACCAAGGTGGTTGAGCCTTGGCAGGAAGTCCTGGTGGGTCAAGAAGTCAAGTAGAGCTGCACAAGGTAAGTGAGGTAAGTCACTGGAGGAGCGAACCAGTGAGGACGCGTTCCCCTTGAGGGAACATTAGGCGTCGGTTCGACCTAGGGCTCCATTTTGGAGATCCAAAGTCAGAACCAAGACAGCTAAGGCTGTTTTAACTAACTTATTATTTGCTGTTTTGGACTAACCCTGGATGCAGGACCGAAGGACTGTGTTTCTGCAGCTCAGAGAGCCTCAAAGGAGTGAGGCCGCAGCTGAGCAGGGCGCCCCGGATGTGTCGGGCGCCCCAGAGTCAACCCAAAGTCAGCAGAGAGGTAAACGCCCCGACAGCCGCGCGCGTCGGGCGCCCCGCGTGTCGCGGGCGCCCCCTGTGCCACCTCACTGCCAGCTGCCGAAGCTCGCCCTCGCGAAGCCAAGGAGATGAGGCTTTGACCGGTCAAATCGGGCGCCCCGCGCGCGTCGGGCGCCCCAGTCAAAGGTGATCCCGAAGATAAAGAGATCAAGTGCTTGACCGAGAGGGCTGCGGATCGGCAGCCACGCAGGGGGGCGCCCCGGACGTTTCGGGCGCCCCCAGGGCTATAAATAGAGCCCTCGACCAAGGCTGCAAATACAACAACTCTTCCAACTCCGCAAAGTTCTTCTACGCTCGCGCCTTGCTCCGGAATCGCTTAACTTCGAGCCGACGACGTCCTGCTGCCCCGAAAGAGTCGACCTACTCCGGACGTCGGTAAAAAGAAGAACTTAACTTTTTAATACATATTTTTATTGCACTTAATTACTTGAAAGTGTGGGGTTGTCACACTTTCAATTCATTTGTACTCGCCTACTCTATCGGGGTTGACCGATAGAGAGTTTTAGTGGATTGCCCAACGGAAAGGTCCGAGGGACCTGGGCCTTCGAGTAGGAGTCGCCGAAGGCTCCGAACGAAGTAAAAATCGTTCGTGTTTGTGTGTTCGTTTTTATAATCGTTTCTTTCATTTCCGCTGTGCACGCTTTTTAAAGCGCTTTGATTTTTGAAAAACGCACGTGATTCACCCCCCTCTCACGTGCATCGATCCTACAGAGAAATCTCCCTCTCCTTGCGCGACCGAAACTGGGAGGAGAACAGGAGAGGAGAGAGAGAGAGGGTTTGGGTTTCAACTGTTGGATTGATTAATTGTAACGCCCGCCTTTCTCCACACCTTACGGTGTGGCGGGAGGCGGCGTTACGCTAACATACATATAGGCATATGAACATCGTATTGCAGTGGAATAATTTAAAACTTTATACATACATGCAACTAACACTTGAGTTAAGTAGACATGTCTTAACCTTCATTCCTAAACATAATGACATGGTAACTTAGCATGTTAACATCATACGTAACATCATGATATGAACATCACATAAATAATCCATAAGCATCATAAGTAGTAAGTTATTCTTTAGGCATAACTATCATAAGTATACCATGAAACTTAAGAAGACAATGCAAAACACAAGACATGTAACAAAGTATAAATATGAGAATTTTTTTCTTTTTCCTTTGCCATGTCACTGCCACACACACACTCTTGCCCCTCCTGCCGCTTCCCTTAATAGCCTCTTGCTTGATTTGTGGTATAAGAAAATAAAACTATAAGCATATAGGTTTAGTAAGACCCTTTCCTACTCACCAAAACCATACGTCTCATAAAATAAAACATATAACTTACTTATCATAAAGAAGTTCTTCATATAAAACCTAAGCATATGAAATACTAACATGGCATGGTTTTTGACATAAAACATAAGCATATGAAACATTTAACATGACATGGTTCTTAACATAAAACATAAGCATATGAAACATTTAACATGACATGGTTCTTAACTTAACATAAAACATAAGCATATGAAACATTTAACATGACATGGTTCTTAACATAAAACATAAGCATATGAAACATTTAACATGACATGGTTCTTAACATAAAACATAAGCATATGAAACATTTAACATGGCATAAAATATACTTAACATGGATGCATAACATGAATGGATGAATGAGTCAAATGCATATAACCTAAGGATGCTTATTTGAAAATCATACTTATAAATACTTAAATATAATCATCACATCATGGGGGCCTTGGCTTGTACCACATACATATATCATATGAGCGCATCCCTAAGTAAATACGAGATAGCTAGTCTCGACCTACTAGGGTAAGGACAGCTAAGGTAGTCCCCAAAACCGAGGCTTTCATGAGGAGCCCATCCCTGTTGGACAGCTGCGGTACTCCCAGAACCGGGGACAGCTGCGGTAGTCCCACACCGAGGCTTACATGAGGAGCCTATCCCTTGGACCCTTACTTCGGTCCGGTACAAGCCCATTCATAAAGTAAAATAGCTTCACATGCTTCATCATTCATAGGATATTCATAGCATATTTAAAGACATAAACATGATCTTATTACATGAAGCATAGCATAAAACATACTTAGCATTTCATCATTCATAGTTAATGCATAACATCATTATGCCCTAAAGGCATGAACATCATCATCATTCATCATCTTCATTCATAAGGTATGTCATGCATACATCATTATGCCTTAGAGGCATGAACATCATCTTCATTCATCATCTTTATTCATAAAGCATGACATACTTACATAATTATGCCTTAAGGCATAAACATCATCTTAGTTCATAAATCTTGCATGATCATGGTACCTAAGGTAAGCATGCATTACATACATGGTATATATCACATAACATACATAATCATGGTATCCATCATAAAGCATGCATGGGTATGATCCATATGAACATGATACATACTACGTATGTTCATGGCATTCGACATAGAACATGCATAGGCCTACTTAACCATATATCTATCATAGACGTTTAACTTTAAACATGCATTATTCTACACAAAACATGAGGCCTACTTCACAACACATGTGTTCATGGTATAGGGCTTAAATCATTCATGAATGAAACCTACTAAACATGGTATCTAACATAAGCATACAAAATCATGAAGCATAGTACATAAGGTTAGGGTTTTTGGTAACATAAAATTCATACCACATGCTTGAACATATATATACATCATAGTAAGCCATAAACAAGTATTCTTGAAACCCTAACTCATCCCAAACCCTAGTTAAGGTGCTTGGCCAAAAATTGGAAGAAGAGATATCCTATTATTCAAGCAACATGTGAGATACCATAAGTAAGGAAAAGCCCATACATTACCTATAATGCCATAGGAAACCATTAGGACCCATAGTTGGATCTAACCCTAATTTCTTAGCCCTAGATTGGGTCTTGGCCGAAACCCTAAAGGCCTATAAGTCCATGGAAAAATTCATATAGGTCAAAATCAACATCCAATACAATACATACAATACCATGAGAAGCCATTAGAACCCTTGATTGGATCTAATCCCTAAGTCCTAGCCCTAAACATTCCTTGGCCGAAACCCTAGAAGAGCAATAAGTCCATGAAACATTCATAAAATTTATAATTAACATTCATTATATCATAGTGATTCATAGTATACATGCTTGGAGGGATAGATCTAATCCTAACCCTAGAAATAGGGAAGTGGCCGAAACTTATAGGGGGGTCTTAGGGTGCTACAAAAATTCCACAACTCATCATTTACTCTTTATTTATCATGAGGAAACATTAGAAACCATACATGAGATTTGTAACATCATCCTAGACCCATAAACTTCCTTGGCCGAAAGTTGTAGGGATCGTAGTGCATGGTTTTCTCAACATAGAGCCCAACAAAACCTTAAATCATGAAAGATAACATCAACACTATTATACCACAGGTGAGAGAGTCTTACCCTTGTTATCTTGGTTTTAGACGTTAAATAAAGAAGAGGATGAAGACTTTATTGACCTTAGATCATCCCTAGTCCTTGTAGCCTTGTAGGAAGGCCTTGGATCTTGAAGAAGAAGTCTTCTTGTGAAGCTTTTCCAAGGGGAAAACCCCTTGTGGGTTTCGGCTAGAAGGAGGAAGGAGAGGGAGAGGAAGAGCCTTGGTGGATGAAGAAAAGAGAAAACAATAACTCAAGTGTCTCTTCCCTTCTCATCTACTTCTTTTATACTAGGTGTAGGGGCAAGTGAAGAGGCATGGTGTCTCCTCTCATGGTGACTCTTCACTTCCCTTAGCCTCAACTAAAATCCTCTTCCTTTTCCACTAGCACTCCCTTGCTAGGTGAATTGGTTAGTACATGCATGATGATACTCTAGGTCCAAGGTTCAATCCTTGGCGCATGCACTTTATTTTTATTCCTTTTTCTTTTATTTTTGGCAAGGCCCACATAAGGCCCACCAAGAGTCATGCTAATCTTCCTAATTGAAACTCATTTCCATTTATGCTAAATTCTACCTAAGATCCACTAATAACCATGGTACTAGAAGAGTCCATGTAAGGCCCCTTAGTACTTAACTTTTAATCCATATAAGGAATCATGCTAAGGTTCATACTATTATTCCTATATTACTCACGAATCCATATAGGTATGATTAATATTTTCATGAAAAATATTGAAAGGATTTTACGGGTCATTACAATCCCCCATACCTCGTGAAAGTTCGTCCTTGAACTTAGCATACCTCTAGGTACTTGCGCCTCATCTCGTCCTCGCGTTCCCAAGTAGCTTCCTCGCACCTTTGACTTTGCCATAGGACCTTGACCAAGGGTACCTCCTTGTTCCTTAGCTTTTTGATTTCCCGATCCAGGATCTGGATAGGTCGGCTTTCAAAACTTAGGTCCTCCTGCACCTGTACTGTCTGCGGCTCGATCACTTGGTCGGCGTTTGGAATACACTTCTTGAGCATCGACACATGGAATACGTTATGAATAGCCGACATCTCTTGGGGCAGCTCCAGCTCATAAGCTACCCTGCCGACTCTTCTCAGGATCTGGTACGGTCCCACATAACGCGAACTTAGTTTCCCTTTCTTCCCAAATCTCATTACCCCTTTCATAGGACCACTTTGAGGAATACCAAATCTCCAATATCGAATTCCAGTGGCCTACGCCGGACATCCGCATAATTCTTCTGCCGGCTCTGAGCAGCTTCTATCCGTTGTCGAATGTTCTGTATAGCTCAGGTGGTGCCATTGATGAAATCCATCTTGAGCCCCATTTCCTTCTTTTCACAACCTTCGTACCAACAGATCGGAGACCTACATCTCCTCCCGTACAAAGCTTCATAAGGTGTCATTCCGATAGTAGCTTGGTAGCTATTATTGTAAGCGAATTCCGCTAAACATAGATATCGGCACCAACTCCCTTTGAAATCCAAGGCATAAGGTCTCAACATGTCCTCCAGTACTTGATTCACTCGTTCAGTTTGCCTGTCAATCTGAGGGTGAAAAGCGGTGCTGAATCGTAGTTTAGTGCCGAGAGACTTCTGGGTGCACTCCCAAA
Source organism: Boesenbergia rotunda (assembly GCA_024364735.1). Lineage (NCBI taxonomy): Eukaryota > Viridiplantae > Streptophyta > Magnoliopsida > Zingiberales > Zingiberaceae > Boesenbergia > Boesenbergia rotunda. The sequence continues at coordinate 73,467 of JAGFNQ010008697.1, read as the reverse complement.
AATGTGAAGTAAAGCGACCATCCCTATCTGAGATGATGGTCTTGGGAACTCCATGAAGTCTGATTATCTCCTTAGCATATAACTGAGCTAGTTGCTCAATCGAATAAGTTATCTTGATTGCTAGGAAGTGGGCAGACTTCGTCAACCTGTCCACAATTACCCATATCGCATCATATCCGTTCGTAGTCCTGGGAAGCCCTGAAATGAAATCCATAGAGATATCTTCCCATTTCCATTCCGGAATTGGAAGTCGCTGCAGAACTCCTCCGGGTCACTGGTGTTCTGCTTTCACTCGTTGGCAGGTCAGGCAAGTGCTAACATGCCGAGCCACGTCTGTCTTCATACCGGACCACTAGAATTTCTCCTTCAGGTCTTGATACATTTTGGTGGATCCCGGATGAATCAATAAGGTATTCCGTGAGCTTCTGCTAATATTTCTCTCCGCAGCTTCGGATCATTAGGGATACATAGACGATCCCTAAGGTATAATACTCCCCCGTCGGTGATACGAAAACCATCGCCCTTTCCTTCTTGGATCTCCTGCTTGATTCTTCGAAGACTCGGATCACCATTTTTTTTCCGTTAACACATAACACAACTTTATTTATTAGACTTAATAAGGTCATATACAACAAACAACCAAATTTAATGAACTAGATAGGTTGACATCATTCCCATAATAAAAAATATTATGGCAGTGGCTATCACTCTCACGTTCATCTCTAATCGGCCATTCTCGGGATCTTCTACGGATTCTATCGGATCTTCCTCATCCATCTCGAGATCTTCCTCAATCATCTCGGGAACTTCCTCGAGCATCTCATGATCTTCCTTGAGCATCTCGGGGTCCTCCTCGACCATCTCGGGATCCTCCTCGACCATCTCGGGATCTTCCTCGAGCATCTCGGGATCTTCCTCGAGCATCTCGGGATCTTCCTTGAACATCTCAGGATCTTCCTCAGAATCTCCCAGATCCTCCGGAAACTCATGGCGAAGAAGCTGCTTACATAACTCAGTATATGAGATCCGACATTCATGCTGCCCCCATATCTGGTGTGCAACTTCTCTCGCACGCTTTGGCAATGAACGAATCAATACTCCAATTCTATAATCATCCATGATTGGAAACTCTTCCCGCTCGAGTTTCCAAAATAGTCGGTCCAATTTTCCCATATTACCTTGGATTCCAAGGATCAGACTATAATCAACTTCTTCTATTTGCTGCATTAGCTCACGACACAGCTCATAGCAACGATTCGTGGTGCAGATCTCATGCAACATCTGGAATTGAAAAAAAAAATGACATAGTCAGTACAAAACTGACAAAAACTAGTACAAAATTAGTTTTTTTTTCAATTCACAAATATATACAGAGAGAAGCACACAAAAATCGGTCTCCTTTACTTTAGTAGTTAAATTTTTTTTATTATTCCTACCCGCATATCCAATTATAAAGTATTCGATTTCATAAAAAAATAAGGTAAAGTATCGTTCATATTTACATATCCTAAGAGTACGTATCATTCATACTTGCATATTCTAGAATAATAAGGTATCATCCATACTTGCATATTCTAGAATCATAAAAGATGATAAGGTATGCATAGAGGTACTTACTTGGAAGCTGCAGGAAGAAGGCTTGATGTATGTGTAGGGAGATGGCAAACTGCTCTGATACCAACCTGTAACCCCCACCTTTCTCCACACCTTACGGTGTGGCGGGAGGCGGCGTTACGCTAACATACATATAGGCATATGAACATCGTATTGCAGCGGAATAATTTAAAACTTTATACATACATGCAACTAACACTTGAGTTAAGTAGACATGTCTTAACCATCATTCCTAAACATAATGACATGGTAACTTAGCATGTTAACATCATACGTAACATCATGATATGAACATCACATAAATCATCCATAAGCATCATAAGTAGTAAGTTATTCTTTAGGCATAACTATCATAAGTATAGCATGAAACTTAAGAAGACAATGCAAAACACAAGACATGTAACAAAGTATAAATATGAGAATCTTTTTCTTTTTCCTTTGCCATGTCACTGCCACACACACACTCTTGCCCCTCCTGCCGCTTCCCTTAATATCCTCATGCTTGATCTACGGTATAAGAAAATAAAACTACAAGCACATAGGCTTAGTAATACCCTTTCCTACTCACCAAAACCATACGCCTCATAAAATAAAACATATAACTTACTTATCATAAAGAAGTTCTTCATATAAAACCTAAGCATATGAAATACTAACATGACATGGTTCTTGACATAAAACATAAGCATATGAAACATTTAACATGGCATGGTTCTTAACATAAAACATAAGCATATGAAACATTTAACATGACATGGTTCTTAACATAAAACATAAGCATATGAAACATTTAACATGACATGGTTCTTAACATAAAACATAAGCATATGAAACATTTAACATGGCATAAAATATACTTAACATGGATGCATAACATGAATGGATGAATGAGTCAAATGCATATAACCTAAGGATGCTTATTTGAAAATCATACTTATAAATACTTAAATATAATCATCACATCATGGGGGCCTTGGCTTGTACCACATACATATATCATATGAGCGCATCCCTAAGTAAATACGAGATAGCTAGTCTCGACCTACTAGGGTAAGGACAGCTAAGGTAGTCCCCAAAACCGAGGCTTTCATGAGGAGCCCATCCCTGTTGGACAGCTGCGGTACTCCCAGAACCGGGGACAGCTGCGGTAGTCCCACACCGAGGCTTACATGAGGAGCTCATCCCTTGGACCCTTACTTCGGTCCGGTACAAGCCCATTCATAAAGTAAAATAGCTTCACATGCTTCATCATTCATAGGACATTCATAGCATATTTAAAGACATAAACATGATCTTATTACATGAAAAATGGCATAAAACATACTTAGCATTTCATCATTCATAGTTAATGCATAACATCATTATGCCCTAAAGGCATGAACATCATCATCATTCATCATCTTCATTCATAAGGTATGTCATGCATACATCATTATGCCTTAGAGGCATGAACATCATCTTCATTCATCATCATTATTCATAAAGCATGACATACATACATAATTATGCCTTAAGGCATAAACATCATCTTAGTTCATAAAGCTTGCATAATCATGGTACCTAAGGTAAGCATGCATTACATACATGGTACATATCACATAACATACATAATCATGGTATCCATCATAAAGCATGCATGGGTAGGATCCATATGAACGTGATACATACTACCTAGGTTCAAGGAATTCAACATAGAACATGCATAGGCCTACTTAACCATATATCTATCATAGGCGTTTAACTTAAAACATGCATTATTCTACACAAAACATGAGACCTATTTCACAACACATGTGTTCATGGTATAGGGCTTAAAACATTCATGAATGAAACCTACTTAACATGGTATCTAACATAAGCATACAAAATCATGAAGCATAGTACATAAGGTTAGGGTTTTTGGTAACATAAAATTCATACCACATGCTTGAACATATATATACATCATAGTAAGCCATAAACAAGTATTCTTGAAACCCTAACTCATCCCAAACCCTAGTTAAGGTGCTTGGCCGAAAATTGGAAGAAGAGATATCCTATTAATCAAGCAACATGTGAGATACCATAAGTAAGGAAAGCCCATACATTACCTATAATGCCATATGAAACCATTAGGACCCATAGTTGGAGCTAACCCTAATTTCTTAGCCCTAGATTGGGTCTTGGCCGAAACCCTAAAGGCCTACAAGTCCATGGAAAAATTCATATAGGTCAAAATCAACATCCAATACAATACATACAATACCATGAGAAGTCATTAGAACCCTTGATTGGATCTAATCCCTAAGTCCTAGCCCTAAATCATGCCTTGGCCGAAACCCTAGAAGAGCAATAAGTCCATGAAACATTCATAAAATTTACAATTAACATTCATTATATCATAGGGATTCATAGTATACATGCTTGGAGGGTTAGATCTAATCCTAACCCTAGAAATAGGGAAGTGGCCGAAACTTGTAGGGGGGTCTTAGGGTGCTACAAAAATTCCACAACTCATCATTTACTCTTTATTTATCATGAGAAAACATTAGAATGCATACATGAGATTTTTAACATCATCCTAGACCCATAAACTTCCTTGGCCGAAAGTTGTAGGGACCCTAGTGCATGGTTTTCTCAACATAGAGCTCAACAAAACCTTAAATCATGAAAGATAACATCAAAACTATTATACCACAGGTGAGGGAGTCTTACCCTTGTTATCTTGGTTTTAGACCTTAAATAGAGAAGAGGATGAAGAATTTCTTGACCTTAGATCATCCCTAGTCCTGGTAGCCTTGTAGGAAGACCTTGGATCTTGAAGAAGAAGTCTTTTTGTGAAGCATTTCCAAGGGGAAAACCCCTTGTGGGTTTCGGCTAGAAGGAGGAAGGAGAGGGAGTGGAAGAGCCTTGGTGGATGAAGAGAAGAGAAAACAATAACTCAAGTGTCTCTTCCCTTCTCATCTACTTCTTTTATACTAGGTGTAGGGGCAAGTGAAGAGGCATGGTGTCTTCTCTCATGGTGACTCTTCACTTCCCTTAGCCTCAACTAAAATCCTCTTCCTTTTCCACTAGCACTCCCTTGCTAGGTGAATTGGTTAGTACATGCATGATGATACTCTAGGTCCAAGGTTCAATCCTTGGCGCATGCACTTTATTTTTATTCCTTTTTCTTTTATTTTTGGCAAGGCCCACATAAGGCCCACCAAGTGTCATGCTAATCTTCCTAATTGAAACTCATTTCCATTTATGTTAAATTCTACCTAAGATCCACTAATAACCATGGTACTAGAAGAGTCCATGTAAGGCCCCTTAGTACTTAGCTTTTAATCCATATAAGGAATCATGCTAAGGTTCATACTATTATTCCTATATTACTCACGAATCCATATAGGCATGATCAATATTTTCAAGAAAAATATTGAAAGATTTTACGGGTCGTTACATTAATTAGCTCTTGGTTTCTTGATCTCATAGGGTATTTATAGGGCTAAGGCAGGGATTAAGAGGAGGAGTTGGTTCTTGGCCCACTAATGGTTCTAAACCTGATCCATTAATTAAGATCCATTCCACTAAAGGATCTTAATTGAACTTCCTCACTAACCCCCATATTTTCATATGGACTCCACATATTACGAGTCATCCATCCCCCGTGTTTAAGATCTCGCATGCCCATTATTTAATTAAATTACTGACAATTTAAATTAATTAACTTTTGGATTCTTGATTAGTACCACTCAACCTTATCAACGTGCCGGATCAAATCCACCTGCAGGGTTTAGCACGATGAACCGTTTGAGCTTATCAAGGGGCATCATCATCCTGACTCACTAGGACACGGATTTCGTCAATAATCATCGGCACATCATATTATTATTATTATCTCCCAACTTACCGGGTCTATCGATCTAACATAATAGATCTCGCCCATTGTAAATTATAGAAATAATAATTAATAATATATGCCTGATATTATTTCGGATTAAGGGATCGTCCTCCATAATATCATCTGAGGTCCTATCCAATTATCTAGTTAGTACAAATCGGATAACCTCGAGTTTCGGTCCTGCTCAATGTACTCATAGTACACTAGTGTAGTTCTATGGTCAAGACCAACCACACCTAACTACACTACAACCATCCCGATGGGTTGTCCAATTCCATCTCGGTTGTGAGCCTCTTATTTATGCTAAGCAGGGAACTGATAACAAGATCTTCCATGTGACACCACACACCATGTTATCTATAATGCAAAGCAATTGGACTTCATGTATATACTATTGTAAACAAATACCTAGTGTAGTTGTGATTCTCTTTTCATAATAATGATGTCCATATAATAAAAGTCATGTCTTTCAGTATACACATCGTACAAGTCGGACACTGATTCTTGTAGTGTCCCTACTTTTGACATTTGATGCACCGGATGTGGCTCTTGTCCCTCTGGACTCCTAGCGCTGGTACCTCCATTGCCACCGGTGGTGAAGATCGAATCATACAGGCAGGACACTGGTTTTTATAGTGTCTTCTCTCCCTGCACTTAAAACAAATAATATGAAATTTAAAAATTGACATAATAAAAAAAATACCTGTATTCACCCTTGCTCCCCCTCAATTCCTGGCATTGTTGCTCCTTCAGCTGTTAGTCCGGTGAAGAGCTGCCTGCTTTGATACCACTTGTAGGATCGGTGCCAGTTGATAGAGGGAGGGGTGAATATTGACTCAAATGTTTTGCCAGAATTTCGTCAGAAAACATCGTTTGATCGTCTTTCTATCAGGGTTAATATGCAGCGGAAAATAAAGTAAAAGAAAGATAACAGAACACGCGGGATTTACTTGGTTCCCAACCCCCAGGTCAGTACATCCAAGGCCTAAGCACTCAACATGAGTCCACTAGTGGTTTCCTTTCCAGACTTTCCGGAGACGGAGAAACCCGTCTTATAGTTTGAATTACAACAAAGAAAAATTAATTCAACTCGTAAATAAAAAGCAAACCAAAAAAACTCGGCCAACTCTGGAAGTTCGAAGTGTCGCACACTTCCTCCTGGAGCCTCCTTGGTCGCAGAGCTTCGACTTGGCGCGTTTGCTTCACACAAGATGCTTTAGCGGATGTGGAAAGGGATGTCCTGAGATGAGGGGTCAAACCCCTTTATATAGTGAGTTCTTGGGCGCCTGAGGGCTCTTGGGCGCCTGCCAGGTGTGGTCAAACTTCCATCTGTAGCAACGAACTCGGCATGGATAAACTCTGGCCTTCCTAGGCACCTGGGAAGCTCTTAGGCATCTGGGAAAGGCTCTTGGGCTCCTGATTCAAATCAGGCGCCCAGGAACGCCTCTTCTCAAGTCCTTTTTCCTGCGTTTTCTCTCCTATCTTGCCTCTAAATTGAGGAACCTGCAAGACAATAAACGTAAGACAATAACACACATAATCTTAGCCTAAATTTATTGGTTCTAACTTTGGATTTCACCCGAAGCCCTAGGTCGAACTGACGCCTAATGTTCCCTTTCTCGGGGAACGCACCCTCACCTACTCCACACTGGAGAAGTTACTTTTGCCAATCGGGACCTCTGGTTGGACGTTCGCTCAGCCTCCGAGAATTCGGATCTCGAGAAGTTCAACCTCGACCAGTCTCTACTTCTGTCTGCGATTCCCGCTCGATAAAAGCTTTTGACAACTGGGACTTTCAGCTGAACATTTGCTCGACCTCTGAGAACTCGGATCTCGAGACGTCCGACCTCGACCCGTCTCTACTTCTGTCCGCAATCCTCGCTAGGCTAAGACTCCATTCCCCGATCCCCAACCAGGACTTAGTGCTAAGTCCCCCGGACCAAGACTTCGAGCCCAGCTTCACTCACCAGGACTTAGTCCACCTAGCTTCACTCACTAGGACCCAGTTTCACTCATGAGGATTTAGTGTACCTAGCTTCACTCTCTAGGATTTCTTCCACCTAGCTTCCCTTGCTAGGACCCAGCTTCACTCACCAGGGTTTCTTCCACCTAATCACTTCTTTCCTAGTCATCTTAATCCTGACTTGACTTCTTCCAACCTTTAGGTAAATATAATCCCAAACCTCAAGTCTGATTTGGTTTAATCCCTTGGTCAAACTGACCAACCCTGGGTTTTATTTATTTTGCCAAACATCAGATCTTGTTTGGATTATCCCTTTGTCAAACTGATCAAACCTGGGTGTACCCTACCAAACATAAGGTCCTATTTAGTTTAACCCTTGATCACTTTGACCACCCTTAATATATTGTCTAACATTTATATTGTCACTAACTTTAGTATGTTGTCAAACATCGAAAGACTAGAGAATGACTGTTCATTATTGATGCATTTTGCACCAACAATAATTATTTTGTAGGTATGAGTGAGTGAGCAAATCAGTATTGCTGCTCCAGATCATCCTGATAGATTACCAAGAATCATTCTTGGAGTTGACCTAACTATCATGATGACACTGTGAAAAAAATGATAGACCATCTGAGTGTAGATAAAATTGTTGTTGATTTACTTTCGGCAGAGTCAGAGCTGGATTTGGTACCTCACTACTCTCCTCCAACTCAAGCACCTGAGGTGTTTAGCCAAGGATCTTCACAGCAAGCAGAAGAAGGTAGCCTACAAGCCTTAGATATGGTAGGTTGTAGTCAATGTAAGGAAAAGGGAGAACAAATTGATATATTACAGCAACAATTATCTATTGCTGTTAAAGGTTTGGAGGATGTTAAAAGTGAGATGGTAACGACCATAAGTGAAAAGGAGCATCTGCTAACATCAAATGATATATTAATTGCTGAGAAGGATTCCCAACTTAAAGATAAAGATGTTCAAATAAGAGAACTTCTTGAGGCACTGAAGCAATCAGTTGAGCCACTACCTACAAATTTTGGACAATGGCTTAAAAGAAAGAGACCTGAGTATAAGATGTAGATTAAGAAGATCCTGCTCCATCAATGACTGAAACCACAACTGAAACCACAAAATTAGATTAATAAGTAGATAAAAGTAAAGTAATTCAAAATGTCAAGAACAAAATCTTGAAGAATGTCAGGGCATTTTTTGTTGGTGCAATCATGCTCCAAACGTTATTTACATTTGATATTTTGTTAAATGAGTTTAAGATAGGCAATGTTGGTGATCTAACATGAAACTTGAGTAAGCGGGTACAAAGGGAAGTCCAAGCAATGTTGGTATGAAGAGTTGGCAAAAGAAGACTTAGCATGACAAAGCCAAGGGAAGCATTTCAAGGCAAATGCAAGGATGAGGAGTCGAGGGCTCGGAAGCATCCTAAGAGCACAAGGCTGATGGAAGATGTTTGAAGGCTTATGTCTTCACAAAGGGAAAGTGAAACCTGAGATTCATGAGGTATCAGTAGACTGATGAGAGGATCAGTCGACTGATACAGAGAGTAGAGTCGATTGATAAGAGGAATCTGTTGATTGCTTCCCATACAGAAAGATCAGTCGACTTGGTTAGATCCCAGTCGACTGGTAAGGGACCGTTGAAGGATGACAATAGAAAATCGACCGATAAGCTATTCACCCCCATCTAGCTAGACACAAAGGTCCTAACAAGTGGTATCAGAAGTTTCGGAAGAACTCACCGTCAACTAAAATATCAAGATGACATTTCAAGAGGGATATAGCACCGCACGACCATCATTTTTCGACGACAATGATTTCGCTTATTGAAAAGGTAGAATGGAGCATTATTTAATGAATGATATTGAAAATTAGTTTAGTATTGTAGATGGGTTCGAAAATCGAAGGATGAGTTCAGAGCACCTCTTCTAACCAAGGAGTGGACAAAAGAGATGTCCAAGAAAGCTCAAGCGAATGCAATGGCCACAACCACCCTACAATGTGGACTTTCCAAGGAGTAATTGAATAAGGTTGGACCATTTAACTCCGTTAAAGAGCTATGGAAAAAACTCATTGAGTTAAATAAAGGATCAAGCGAATCAAGGAGATCCAAGAGAGATCTAATGGTGGGCCAACTTCAAACCTTCACTATGAAGAACAATGAGATCGTAAGTCAAATGCATGGTATTCAAGGAGATTGTAAATGATCTTCATGTAATAGGTGAGAAAATTGACAATCGGGATCTAGTAAGGTATGCGCTTCAATCCTTTCCTAGAACCACCTTATGGGCATCAATGGTTGATGCGTATAAGATCTCTAGAGATCTTTCAAGAGTTAAGCTTGATGAATTATTTTATGAGTTTGAACTACATGAACAAGTTAACATGTCGTCAAAAGAGAAAAACATAGCTCTTGTTGTAGAAAAGAAGGAGAAGAAGAAGAAAGAGAAAGAAAAGAAGGAAGAATCTTCATCATCCGAGTCCGATCAAGAGTCTTCGAATAGAAATGAGGAGATGTCGGCTAGTGAAGTAGCTCACTATGTCAAGAAGATGATGGGAAGAACAAAAAAATTTACAAGGAGAGATGTAAAGAAGATGTTTCAACCTTTAAAAGGTAAAGAGGTCAAAGTTCAAGTTTTATACTAATGTCATTTGTTATGAATGCAACAAGAAAGGACACATCAAGCCAAATTGCCTGAAATTGAAAAAGAAAGAAGCAAAGGAAAAGAAAAGAAGGAGAAAAAGAAGAAGAAGGCAATGGTGGCTTAAGCTACATGGACACACCAAGCGTTGACTCATCGGATGAAGATGAGCTATGTCATGTCATAAAACACATGGCATTTATGGCTTTTGAGGATGACAAAGAAACTTCAAGTGAGGAGGAAGTGTCAAGTGAAGAGGGTTTAAGTGATGAATCATCATCTAGTGATGATGAGGTAAAAGGATCTCCCAAACTTGAATTACTTTATAAAACTATTGCTTATCTCAAGAATGCTTTAGCCAAGTCACAATCTAGGGTTAAGATGTTAAAAGGAAAACTTAAGTCTATTAGGAGTGGTGCATGTATGCATAGTGAATCAAGCATGACTAAGGAAGAAGATAACCATTTGAGAAATAAAGTTATTGACTTAAGAATATGTTTAGAGAAATTTACAAATGGGTCAAAGTATTTTGATATGATTCTTAGTAGTCAAAGAGTCATGTACAACAAGGCCGGATTAGGATATAAACCTAAGACCAAAGAGGTTGCATATATTTCTCTTATAGGAAGAAATGATACAACTAAAAGGAAAATCATTAAAAGCAATGTAAAACAAGCTTGTGTCTCTAAGAAGTATTTGAATGATATTATTGAATCAAGTGCATGGGTACTAAAAGATTGTGTTTCATATTGTTTAGGTAGAAAAAGAGAAGGATTCAAACATGTGGATTGTTGATAGCGGTTGCTCAAGGCACATGACCGATGATGTGAGCAAGTTCTCCACAATTAACTACATAAAGAAAGGAACGTTATCTTTGGGAAATAGTGGGACGTTTAATATTATTGGTAAAGGTACAATTGAGGTATCACCTCACCATCTATAAAGTGCTTCTAATTAAAAAATATGGAATTCAATTTGCTTAGTTTTAGCCAATTGTGTCATGCCAGATATAAAGTGGAGTTTCATGCAAATAAATGTTTGATTAATCACAATAGCTCAAAAAATATTATGTTGGAAGGGTATAAGAAAACAAATATCTATTATATCAATCTTTCTTATGCTTCTAACCTTTCTACTAAGTGTCTTTTATCAAAAGAACTAGAAGGATGACTATGACATAGAAAACTTGGACATATCAACATGAAGAACATAGCAAAGGTAGCCAAAATGGAGTTGGTAAAAGGATTACAAAATATCAAATATGTCGAGAATAAAATGTGTGATGCATGCCAAGAGGGCAAGCAATCTAAATCATCACACAAAGGTAAAACTCTAACTAGTACATCTTTACCATTATAATTATTGCATTTAGATCTTTTTGATTGTCATAGTACTCCTTCATTAGTAGGAAATAAATATTGCTTAGTAATTGTTGATGATTTTTCTAGATACACTTGGGTATACTTTATGAAACATAAGGATGAAACTCTAGAAATATTTATAGGATTTAGCAAAAGGGTTGAAAATGAAAAAAAAATCTCAAAATCAACCGAATTATGAGTGATCATGGTGGAGAGTTTGAAAATTCAATCTTCTCTAGATTTTGTCTAAAAAATGGGTACAAATATGAATTTTCTTGTCCAAGAACACCTTAACAAAATGGGGTTGTATAAAGGAAAATTTGAGTCTTGCAAGAAGCGGCTAGAACTATGCTTAATGCTTATTCTTTACCTAGTTATTTTTGGGCGGAAGCGGTAAATACCGCTTGTTACATCCATAATCATGTTTTAATTCATCAATTTTTAGAAAAGACACTTTTTGAATTATGGAATGGGAAAATTCCTAAAATTCACTATTTTAAAGTGTTTGGTTGCAAGGTCTATATCTTAAATACTAAAGATGATTTAAGAAAATTTGAGCCTTAGGCAGATGAAGGCATTCTAGTTGGGTACTCATCTACTGTAGAGGATATAGAGTATATAACAAAAAGACTCAAATAATTGAGGAAGCATCTAATATTGAATTTGATGAGTCTACTAGCACCTACCCTAGGAAATCCTCCATTGACAAGGATATAGATGAAAAAAAATCAAAACATTGTTGGTGCAAGATGCATCAGTGATGTCCTCCTCTAAGTGTTTCAATGTTTGACAATATGCTTAAGTCAATGATACATTGAACAAGGGAAGGGTGAGTTAAGAGAGGAGTAACAAAGTGATGAAAAGTCCTAGTTAACCTAGGCACGAAGTCCTGGTTCAAAGAATTGGGCTCTAAATCCTGATCATGGATTAGGCACTAAGTCCTGACCGAGGGTTGGCCACTAAGACCTGGTGAGTGAAGAAGGGCACTAAGTCCTGGTTCGAGGAATTGGGCACTAAGTCCTGGCCGAGGGTTGGGCACTGAAGACCTGGTTCGAGGAATTGGGCACTAAGTCCTGGCCGAGGGTTGTGTAACGCACGCCCCTTACATGAGCGACGCGTTACTTTTTTTTCTTTCTTTCGTACATTATTGCATATGAAGTGTAAATATAGCAGCGGAAATGATACTAAATCATGAACATATGGAACTGGATAAATTTTCTTTCTAACTAAACTACTTTAAGCACGTGAATCATAGCATGACATATTTAACAAGTGAGTATATAGTTCTACATTAAGCATGCATATGATAAAGACTTCAATTCCAACAAGTAGTAAGCGTAAACATAAGAACTAACACATGCAGTTTATAAGTAGCAACATTAAGTCCATAAGTAAGAGTAAGACAACAGTAGGATCGTTCTGCTAAGTCACTGTCACACACACACACATGCCCTCCTGCTGCTTCCCCTTCTTTAGAAACCTTTAGTTTGATCTGCAACATAAGAAGGTAGACTATAAGCATAAAATGCTTAGTAAGCTCCTTGCTTACTCATAAAATCCGTACATCACATATAAGTAGAAATCTACATCATTTGACATAAACATATAACATGAATAAATATTTAAAGCATTTAAAGCACATAAGCATAAGCACTTAAAACATAAGCATATGAGTCGTTATTAAGGACATATGGTGTGAGTAAGTACTTAAAGGATTGAACATTTGCATAATCTTTAAAACATAATCATGTGCATAAACATTAGACATAGCATATACAATATCATTAAGCCTAAACACGCGCATGAACACTAAACATAGCATATGCAATATCATTAAACCTAAACATGTGCATAAACATTAAACATAGCATATGCAATATCATTAAACCTAAACATGTGCATAAACATTAAACATAGCATATGCAATATCATTAAACATAAACATATGCATAAACATTAAACATAGCATATGCAATATCATTAAACATAAACATGTGCATAAACATTAAACATAGCATATGCAATATCATTAAACATAAACATGTGCATAAACATTAAACATAGCATATGCAATATCATTAAACATAAACATGTGCATAAACATTAAGGATGCTCTTTGAAAACTATATATAATATAATACTTAAACATTAACATATCATTATGATTGGGATCCCTGGTTTGTACCACACATTAAGGACAGCTACGGTAGTCCCAGAACCGAGGACAGCTACGGTAGTCCCAGAACCGTGGACAGCTACGGTAGTCCAGAACCGGGGCCTTGCTTAGGAGCCCATCCCTTGGATCTTTTTCAAGATCCGGTACAAGCCAATACATAAAGTAAAATGGCATACATGATTCCTTTTCTTTCCACAGCAATTTCTCTTTAGCATAGTGTTCATCATTTCTTTTCTTTTCTTAGAAATTGCTCTTTAGACATTCTTTTATTCATAATGTCATACATGTCATGGGCATACATTCAAAGCATAAATATCATCATAACATTCAAGCATGAACATGGCACGGAGAAAACATAATTTCATGGTAAGGAAATTCATAACATGCCAACTTATCATTCATGATTCATAAAACACATAATGTTCAATTTAAGACTAAGGATAATACACCTAGGGAACTTGTTCCATTTTTCTTTTCATCTATCATGGAATAATGAAACATAGATACCTTTAATTCAACCCTAATTCAACATATACTCTACTGGTCAAAACATTTAGATAGGGTTATCATGGCATAAAAACACAACACAACATCACACAACTCATATAACATGCATACATTGAATATCCTAGTACCAAGAGACATCATCAAGTGAGGTAGTGACCTTAACCCATCCTAAAACCCAATTTAAGGTACTGATCATAAACTTCTAAGATTCATATCAACATGAAAATGACAAAGAAACAAGAGTAATTGATTCATACAACATGCATATAATACATATTCTAACACTAGGAAATATTAGCAAACAACATGACATCTTTAACTCTCTTTTTTTTCCCTTTATCTATCATGGCATAATTAAACATGTATATCTTAAGTTCAACCATAATTCAACATATACTCTACTGATCAAAACATTTAGATAGGGTTAACATTGCATAAAACACAACACAACCTCACACAACTCTTACAACATGCATACATTGAGTATCCTACTACAAAGGGGCATTATCAAGTGAGGTAGTGACCTTAACCCATCCTAAAACCCAATTTAAGAAACTGATCAGAAATTTCTAAGGTTCATATCAACATGAAAATGATAAAAACAAGAGCAATTGGTTCATACAACATTCATATAATATATATTCTAACACTATGAAGCACTAGTAAGTAACATGACATCTTTAACTCTTCTTTTTCTTTCATTTTGGCCCTTATTTAGGGTATTAACCCCACGTGTTCCGAGGGGAAATATGGCCTAAAAATATATATAAAACCCTCAAACAACCATTAACAAGGAATTAAAACATTAGCTAGTCAAAAGAACTCAAACATCTTCTTGTGGCCAAAAAGTCTATGGCTTCATGAGAGCCTTGGCCTAAACCTTTAAGGGTCTTTTGCTTCATCTTTTTTTTTCATCATAACTCATAACTTAACATCAAGAAAACATTGGAGTCATTAGATAGCATCAAACACAAACCTAAGCCCTAAATCTCATGTTGGCTATGACTTGCCTATAGGGAAACCTTCACGATTTTTGCAACACATCGCCAAAAACATACAAGAACATGAATCAAAAACCTATATAACTATTATGTTGCAGGTGAGGGGAGTCTTACCCTGGTTGTCTTGGTTATAAACCTCAAATAGAGAAACAAAAGGAAGCTTTCTTGACCTTAGAGTACTCCTTGCCTTTGTAGCCTTGTAGAAGAACTTGGATCTTCAAGAGGGAGACCTCTTGTGAAGTTTTCCAAGAGGAAAACCACTTTGGGATTTTTGACCAAGAAGGAAGAAGAGAGGGGAGAGGAAAGGCCTTGGTGGAAGAGAAGAAGAGAAAAGTAACTTAAGCCTCTTCACTTCTCATTCCACCTCTTTATACAAAGTGAAGGGCAAGTGAAAGGGCATGGTGCCTCCTCTCATGGTGACTCTTCACTTCCCTTGTCCTTACACCTATCTACAATTCCCTTTATCCTCCTAATAGCACTCCCTTGCTAGGTGAATTAGTTACATATGCATTCTTAAGACTTACTGACAACTGTTTTTGTCGTGTTACGGTCTCAAATACAATTTAAGTACCGAATTCTTCTAAACTAATGTAGCATAGAGTAACTCGAGTCGTCTCCCAACGAATATAGTTGATGCATGATAATTCTCATGATTGAATCTTATTGCTTTTAGATTTTTGATATCAAACTAGGGTTTAAATTTGAGCATTAATACTACGAAAAGAAATGACAAAGCAGGTATAAAATCTAACCTAATTTGGAAAAATAGTGCAGGTAATGAAATCTAATTTAACCTAATTACAAGTGCAGTAAGGAAAAAGACAACTGGAAATTAAGCATCAACAAAATTAAACAGGGAACAGAAATACCTACAGCATTAAAGAAATCTAATCTGTCCTAATCTATTGCATCCAAATTACGTTCAAGAACAATAAGCAATTAAAAGAGACAAGACAATTGAGAACTAAGTAAAACAAGAGACATGAATTTAAATCTATATATAGAAACAATTTGTCGAACAACTTGTGAGCATGAATCAGAATAACAAATGTACGTGCAATTTGAAATGGGAAAATTCCATCTAATACAAGCAATCACTCAAAACACACATGACAACTCGAATCAAGTTGAAAGCACGCAAATTCACCCAAAGAACTAAATTTCTCTGAAGGAATTGTTGTTAAGGACTTGCTATGATGAAATGCCGACAAGGAATTCTGCTGGGAAGAATCTACTGTGAAGCTGATGAAGGCTGGATGTAAAGGAATTGGTGGCATAGTGATGGAATTGCAACCGAATTGGTAGCTACCGAATCAATTGGAGGAGCTGTGAAGAAATTTGATGAACTTGTGAAGAGCTGCTATGAAGTGGAGAAGAAGTGCTGCCGGATCTAATCTGATGAAGAAATCTGCTGAACACAAACTGCTGAAGAATGCTGGAAATTTAAGCTACTGCTGGAAATTGAAAAGCTGCGGGAATTGAATTGCTGGGAAGAAATTTGTGAACAAAAAAAACTGTAAAGAAATGCTGTAAACAGAAAGAAACGGCTGCCGGCGGTGGAGTGGAAGTCGTCAGCTAGGGTTCGGAACCCCCTAGCCCTAGCTTTGCGATGATGATGTGGATGAAAGCTTGATCGAGTCGGGAACCCCTCAAACTCGAGAGAAAGCTGTCGGTCGGCGGCGATGAAGTGGAAGCGGATGGAATTGATCGGATCGAGTCGGGAACCCCTCAAACTGCAATCGATCAAGCTTCGGTCGGGCTAGGATTGGAACCCCTAACCCTAGCTTGCGGCGGCGGTGAAGATGGTGGTGATGGAACTCCGCCGGCGGTGAAGGTAGATGAACGAGTCGGGAACCCCTCAAACTCGGTTGATCGAAGCTCCAGCCGACTAGGGTTGGAACCCCTAACCCTAGTTGCGGCGACGATGAAGATGGGGGAGAAGAAAAATTGCAGCGAGCCCTGCGTGTGGAGTCGATGATCTGAATCGAGGCTTCCCCTTCGGTTTTCTCTTGCTTCGCGTTTGGTTGCTCAGCCCAGCTCTGGGTTCCAGCTCATCCAAGCCGCACTGAGTTCAGCCCTAGCTTCTGTGGTTCGAGCCCAGTCATGCCAAGCCCAGCTGTTGGTTCAGCCACCCCCCCCCCCCCCCAGCTGTTCGGTCCACTTCAGCCCTGGTTCAGCCACGCCAGCTTAGAAAGAATCAGCCCAGCAGTGGTTCGGTCCAACTTGGTTCACAGCTCAAAAGGAATTAACAACGGACGGCTGAGATCGATTTGGCTTCATCCAACGGTCAGATCTCTTCAGATCTGAACCAAACTCCACAGATCCCATTCAATGGTCCTGATCTACCTGTTCCCAGCTCGGATTAACTAGATCAGTGGTGGATGGTCCAGATCTTCCTTTTTCTTGATTGGATGGTCTAGAACATCTTGAGCTCGATCCAACGGTCAGATCACTTCTGATTTGGCTGAAATTTTCAGATCTTGATCTCTGGTCATGATTGATTCTATCTTGGACTCGGATCGACCAGAAGTTGACCGATGGCTCAGATCTAGCCATTCTCTGGAATGGACGGCTCCTATTAATCCGATGTTTGATCCTTTTGATCTGGATCCAATCCTGACTCAAGTCTGACCCAATTTGATCTAGGTCCATGATCAATTGAAGCCTACAAAATGATGTTCAAATTTAGTGCCAAAAATATCCCAAATATACAATGATTTGAAGTAAAAGCCAAAATAAGGGAAATACATGAAACCTAATACAATTGCAAACTTAAGCATATAAAATGTGAATCAAACATGGATTTTAGAGCCGAAAATAATCAACAAAATGATGGTTATCAGGCCTCCATCCTCTTTGCTTGGCCGACCACAACAAAGGGAGAGAACCAAGTTTTTGGTTCAATTTATAAAATAAATCAAATGTGGTTTGTTTTATAAAATTATGGATGATATAAATTTTTATATAATAAACCAAGGTTTGATTTATTTTTCATGGAAAATAAAATGAACCATGGATTGGTTTATTTTATAAAATCAATCATGGATTGATTTACCATGATAAGGAAATTTATTCCATAGGAGAGAAGAGACTTGATTGATTTTTTATCATGAATTAAAATATGATTTTAACCATGATATAAAATCAAACTTGGCATGATGGAATAAATTATTCCATATTTGAGAGGCTTGATGGTTGAGAGGCCACTATATAAAGGACCCAAGGCAAGGCTTGTGTGATAATCAAAGAGATGAAGGCATAGGCTCTCTCCCTCTCTTTCTCTCCTTCTCTTCTCCCCTTCTTGCCGTGCGCCAACCAGCCCCAAGAAGGAGCACCAGCCGACCGCCCCTGCCCTTTCCCTGCCGACCACCACCTGTTGCCGGAGAAGGAAGCTCCGACCATCTCTTGGCCGGAAGAAGGTGCTGCCGGAATTAGAGTTTGCCGCAAGGATCTTTTTTCCGCAAGCCTCTTCTTTTGCTTTGCCGGAATTTTGATTCCGACCATCCTTTTGTGGTTAGTCTTCCGACTTCTCTCTTGGTTTTTCTCGTCGCGCTCTCGGAGAATCTAGTAGTTCTCGAGAACACGAAACTCGTGGCTTTGCGAAGTCATCCCGAAGATACTCGGCATGGACGCGAATAGAGGCAGAGCTTCCAAGGGACGCTTACGGTTGGATCTCGTCCCTTCCTTCGAGTTACGCGAGGTAATACGTAAATTAGTTTATGTTTCTACAAAATTTTAAATATATGATCATGTCTACACAAGATAAAATTGCATGCTTAGATGTGTGATTAAATAATTTGAGAAATTATTTATGTTAAACCTTCCGCTGCACGTAATTAATTTTAAAATTACGAACTCGCATCCATGTCAACATGCACCCGATCCCAACAGGTACAACATCCCTCACAAGTTGGTGTCAGATAATAGTAGACAATTTGCAGGGCGCAAACTAAAAGAATGGTGTGAAGGGCTGGGAATTCACCAAGTCTTTGCCTCAGTCGCATACCCCTAAAGCAATGGCCAAGTGGAGGTCATCAACCGGGAGATCATTAGGGGGCTCAAGATAAAGCTGGACCATGTTGGAGGTAGCTGGGTCGATGAACTCCCCAGCATTCTGTGGTCTTACCGAACCACTCCAAGGGAAGGAACAGGCCAGAGTCCTTTTAACCTGGTATATGGTGCGGAGGCAGTAATTCCAGTGGATGTTAGGGAGGAGTCCGTCCGATGACAACACTATAGTAATGAAGGCAATGATCAAGAACGACTGATCGACCTGGACCTGGTGTCAGAGGTACGAGATAAAACAACTACCCGGCTAGTGACATACAGGCAGCGTATGCAACAAGTGTACAATCGTCATGTAATCGTATGAACTTTTCAAGTCGGAGACAAGGTCCGGAAGAGGATCAAGCTGGTCGACGATCTAGAAAAGCTCGAGCCGCGGTGGAGCGGACCCTACATCGTCGTCAAGAAGCTCGCCGGAGGCAGCTACTATCTACAAGACGACAAAGGCAAGAAGCTGGAGAGGCCATGACATGCCAATTACCTCCAGCCTTATCGCACTCGATGAGACTTGTGAGATACAATATATACTCACTTATGTATTTCTACTGCCTTGCAGCTTCAAGCATGAAATAAACAAAGATGTCTTACTAAGAAGATCCAACGCCCTCACTTAAAAACCCTACTACCTCGTGGTGCTGCGGATGCCCGAGGTGAGTAGGCTTGGTCATGGTGCTGCGGATGCTTGACCAAGAGTTGAAAAAACCTTACTACCTCGTGGTGCTGCGGATGCTCGAGGTGAGTAGGCTTGGTCGTGGTGCTGCGGATGCCCGACCAAGAGCTGAGAAAACCCTACTACCTCGGGTGTTGCAGATGCTCAAAGTGAGTAGGCTTGGTCGTGGTGCTGCGGATGCCCGACCATAAGTTGAAAAACCTTACTACCTCATGGTGCTGCGGATCCCCAAGGTGAGTGGGCTTGGTCATGGTGCTGCAGATGCCCGACTAAGAGATGAAAATACCCTACTACCTTGTGGTGTTGCGAATGCCCGAGGTGAGTCGACTTGACCGTGGCGCTGTGGATGCCCTACCAAGAGCTGAAAAACCCCTACTACCTCGATGTGCTGCGGATGCCCAACCAAGAGCTAAAAAAACCCTACTACCTAGTGGTGTTGCGGATGCTCGAGGTGAGTAGGCTTGGTCATGGTGCTGCGGATGCCCGAGGTGAGTGGGCTTGGTCGTGGCGCTGCAGATGCCCGGTCAAGAGCTGAAGAAACCCTACTACCTCATGGTGGTGCGGATGCCCAAGGTGAGTAGGCTTGGTCGTGGTGATGCGGATACCCAACCAAGAGCTAAAAAACCCTACTACCTCATGGTGCTGCGAATGCTCGAGGTGAGTATGCCTGGTCGTGGTACTGCGGATGCCCGACCAGGAGTTGTAAAAATCCTACTATATCATGGTGCTGCGGATGCCCGAGGTGAGTAGGCTTGGTCGTGGTGCCGCGGATGCCCGACCAAGAGCTGAAAAAATCCTACTATCTCGTGGTGCTACAGATGCCCGAGGTGAGTAGACTTGGTTGTGGTGCTGCGGATACCCAACCAAGAGCTGAAAAAACCCTACTACCTCGCGGTACTGTCGATGCTCGAGGTGAGTAGGCTTGGTCTTGGTGCTGCGAATACCCGACCAGAAGCTGCAAAAACCTTACTATCTCGCGGTGCTGCGGATGCCCGAGGTGAGTAAGCCTGATCGTGGTGCTGCGGATGCCCGACCAGGAGCTGCAAAAACCCTACTATCTCGTGGTGCTGCGAATGCCCGAGATGAGTAGGTCTGGTCATGGTGCTGCGGATGCCCGACCAGGAGCTGCAAAAACCCTACTATATCGTGGTGCTGCGGATGCTCGAGGTGAGTAGGCTTGATCGTGGTGCTGCGGATGCCCGACTAGGAGCTGCAAAAACCCTACTACCTCGTGGTATCGCGGATGCCCGAGGTGAGTAGGCATGGTTGTGGTACTGCGGATGCCCGATCAGGAGCTGCAAAAATCCTACTATCTCGTGGTACTGCGGATGCCCGAGGTGAGTAGGCCTGGTCGTGGTGCTGCAGATGTCTAATCAGGAGCTGTAAAAATCTTACTACCTCGTGGTGCTGCAGATGCCCGAGGTGAGTAGGCATGGTCGTGGTGTCGCGGATGCCCAACTAGGAGCCACAAAAACCCTACTACCTCGCGGTGCTACGGATGCTAGAGATGAGTAGACCTGGTCGTGGTGTTGTAGAGACCCGACCAGGAGTAGTATAAACTCCTATCTTCTTGTGGTACTGCGAATGCCCAAGATGAGTAAAGTTTGGTTGGGTTGCCAATGATGCCTAACCAGGAGGAGTGCTAGATGCTCGATAGCTAAACTGAAGCACAATAATGAGGAAATGCTACCGGGAATAACTTTGGACTTACTTCGTCTAAAGTTGCGGGCAACACTAGAAATGTGTCGGCCCTGTCTAAGTACTGAATAGGCCGAGCCCTGTCCTTGCCAGTATAGACGACTAAGCCGGACATTATGTACTCGTCTCTCCCCCGATGTAGGTCTTACAGATATGAAGAGGCCTCATAGGGAGGGGAGAATTGAAGAAAATTTCGTAGTGAACGGACTGTGAGACAAAGAAAATAGACACATTCCGTTTCTTTGCTGAAGTTACGCTTCAAATACATACAAACGGAGAGTACAGACATTAGATTTGACGATGAAGACATTTCATTCAATTCAGAATTCGAAGTACATCTCCTAAAATGCAGAAGGCAACTGCAAACGTGAAATAGAAAGTCAAAATTGCATCCATCAACTCAGATTACATGAGATAAGAGTGCAAAGTGTATCTCATTCAAGGGGGTGATTACACTTGAAGTACATTGGGAAGCAAAGATAAAGTGTATAATACAAATGATGAAGATAAGCAAGAGGGATTATAACTCCTTCTCCTCAGGCGGTAACTCGTCCCAGGCTTCGCTAACATTGGGAGAACCGAGGTCAGCGTCCGTCCTCAACACTCCCACCCGCTGGAGTTGCTAGACTACTCCGTGGATAGGAGGGCCTAAGTAGTAGCTGCCCTTAGTCATATTATGGACCTTTTGGATGATATAAGAATTCATCCAGAGCCATAGGAACCCGCAAAGAATATTGCCAAGTGATGAGGAGAAGTTTGCTATGCTCTCTGGTGAAACAGATGATATCGTTTCAGAAGAAAGAATTGTTGAGGCTAGAGTGTGCCGAAGTGTCGTACGCTTCGCCGGCGACTCTGAGAGCACCTGGCTTAATGTTCGAAGAAGCGGCTTCGTACCACTCTGGGCGGTAAACCCCCTCCCTCTCTGGTTTCTTCTTCTTGCTTTGGCCTCATTCCCCTTCTTGCCCATGAATCCTAAAGAGAGGAGGGGAAGAAGATGGAAGCGGAGCAGCGTTTTCGCCTTCTCTATTTATAGGGAAGAGGTCGTCGTCATGAGCAATAGGAGCGCGGCACGTGTGCAATGATGGAAGCCCACCCCGAGGCGTCACCCTTTTTTCGGTGTCATCATTTGGTTGGTTAGCGATGCCTCGGGACTCGCAGAACCTTTTTGGAATAATCCGAAGGACCGCATTGGGGTGAGTGACGGATGTACTGATTTCTCGGAGCCAGTAATCCGCCATTAGAGAGGAATTGACAATGCGGGTCCCGCAGACGCATAGCTTCCGACCATGCGGTCGGACTCCGTAGACCACCTCGGGAGACAAACGCTCGAGATCATGTCAGGCCTTAGACTCCTGAGACCACCTCGTGGCACAGACGCCCGAGGTCAAGTCGTACCTCAGGATCATAAGACCACCTCGGGAACAAACGCCCGAGGACATGTCCGGCCTTAGGCTCCCCAAACCATCTCGGAGGGATGCCGGGGAATAGGCCGCTCCTTGGCCCGAGCTCTTCCCCATTGAGTTTAGCCCCATCCTCTCCTTGGGGCCGCTGAGCTAGGTGTCACCTCCCCGTAGCTACGGTAGCTCGTTCCTTCACTGGAGGTGATACAACATAGGCTCGAGGTATAGAAGAAAAATCAGTTGTGAAGGTAGAATACACAAGACAGAGTCAAACAAGACAAATTATGCAAAAATGTTTCATTCAAGCTGAATGAGTACATTGGGGGTACATCAGAAGAAAGGAAAGTAAAAGGCCAAAAAAGGAGATACAAGTCTCAGGTTTGGGAAGAGCTCCTATAGTTTCTTCTCCTCGGGCAGCAGATCATCCCAAACCTGGCCCACTCTCATAAAGGTCAGGTCTACGTCTAGCTTCAACAAATTGGCCTTCTGGAGCTGCTGGATGGCACCATTAAAGACCTGCTTATGGTGCTTTAGGACCTGTCCAGCCAAAATGTCGCCAAATTCATCGGACTGTAAAAACCTGGCCTTGAGCTCTGCCTCAACCTCTGTCAGTCGGGATGCCTCGTCAGCCTTATATCATTGCAATTCAGCCTCGGCTTTATCCTTAGCAGCCTTCAACCGGGCCACCTCAAAAGACATATGATCTTGATCTTCTAAGGCTTCCTTGAGCCTCTTTGAGGTGACCAAAGTCTTTGAATTAGCCCGGGCGATGTCCTCCTGTAGGTCGGATACGTAACCAACCGCCGATGCTATCACAGATTCCTTCTGGGCCAGCTGGTGTGCATGTTCTTGTATCCGACCATTCAGGGCACCCGTCGAGGACTCCAGAAGCTAGACGTCTCCGGATAGTTTCTTCTCCCTGGCCTGGAGTTGCTCCCGCTCCTGGGCCAGGTTGCGCAGGTCATCTGAGAGGGCAGTGACCCCCTCTGACAATAGGCGCTCCCGGTGGCGAGAACTGTGCAAGGTAGACTCTGAGGCCAGCAGGGAGTCCATGTACTACTCCACTTTAGCCCTAAGGGCCCTGCTGACCTCCGCCTGTAGGAGGCCTCCTCAGCGGGCACGGTGAACCTCTACCCCCAACTGGTCTACTCATTAGATCAGGGCTTCGGTCTTCCATCTGGAATATGATTGGTTGCCTGCGACAAGATAGTCATAAGCGGTCTGCCACAAGAAATAACCAGAGTCAGAGGACATAAGCAAGATAGCAGAAAAAGCAAACACTTTTACCTTCAGGAGGAATTCGTGCAGGTGGGCTAAGGGCCCAGTTGAGGCACTTAAGGTCCTCCCTCGCGAGTCACCCTGGCTCCTCGGCGTGTCATCCTGGCTCCCGGAAGAGAGTGCATTGTTGGAGCGGGGGAGGAGCTAGATGGTTGGTGCCTCGGGGGGGGGGGGGGGGGGGGGGCACCGTAGAGGGGCCCGGGACGCCCTCCTCAGAGTTGGACGCTCCCTTGGAAGCGTGTTCCTCGGAGAAGACCTCCTTCAATTGCATTGGTTGGGGCTTCCTAGAAGCCACCTCCTCCACCGCTTGGATCTTCCAACGCAGGCGCTCAAGTATCAGTCGGGGCTCTGTTGGCATCGCCTGCTTGCCTTTCGAGGTGTCGAAGGAACTAGCTAGGGTGAGGGTGGTGGCCTGATGCCCCGTCGCTGGAGAGGTCATCTACTTGAAGCACTTAGACAGGGGCATCGTGTCCTCCTCCTTGGAGACAGTCAGGTCCTCCTCCTCCTCAAGGATAGATGGAAGCTGGGGAGGTGTAAAGTTCCTCAACCTCCTCCGGATGGCCGACCGCATAGTGAGCCGCTTCTACCTCAGCTTCCCAACTAATTCAGCCGTCGATAGACTAGCCTGAGACAACGACTCTTCCTCATCTCCTTCCATTTCGATGAGCGCAGGGGAAGGGCCAGCTCTTTGGTCATCCGACAGCTCAGGCACCTCTGGGTTATCGAGCTGCTCCGACGTCCCTTGGTCGATGGGCTGCTCGGTTGCTTCATCCGAAGCATCAACTGAGTCGACCACCGGGACAGTAGGGGCTGGAGGAGGGGTCAGGGCCTGTTGTTGTCCTTCTCCCATTTGAGGAGTTGGTTTATCGCCCGGGGTGACATGACGTCCTCTGCAGTGCACAAGCAACAAAATATCAGTTAGAATTAACGGGCATCTGTAAAAGGATAAGCTTACCGAGGATGGGAGTTATGCTGGTGACTTTAGAGCTGAGTCTCACTCGATACATGAGTTCATCACTCTACACCAGACCGGGGCCGGTAAACTCCATGCCGGCCAGGATGCTCTTGGCCCGCTGGTAGCCCGGATCCTACTGGAAGTCTCCTAGCTCCGGGAGGGGGGGGGGGTTGGTAGGCTTTCCCTCCAGCGAATGGGGCTGAAGGGGCGCTGGGTAAGTTGAATGATGAAGAAGCGTTCCTTCCATCCCTTGTGGGAGGAAGAAAGACTCCCTATGAACCTATGGCTGGGGTGAGCCATGAAGCTAAAGGCCCCTCTAGAAGCCTGGGTGAGGAGGAAGAAAAAATGGAAGAAGCGTATAGTTAAAGGAATGTCAAAGAGTTTGAAAAGGATAAACGCCCCGCCCATCTGGGCAAAGGCGTTGTGAGCCATCTGATGGAGAGGGATATTGAAATATGAGGGTATTCATGGAAAAAGGAGGAAGAGGGAAGCGAAATCCTAGTTCTACCTGTCCTAGGAAGAAGGTGAAAACCCCTAGGGGAGGTTCTACGGGAGATTGATCTACCTTAGGAACTTCTACCTCCAGTTCCATTGGAATATCGTACTCATAGGCAACTCGGAGGGTTTCTACCTTAACCCTAGAGGAAGCGGTTTCATACCACTCCGGTTGGTAACCCTTCTCCGGTGTCTCCTTCCTACCTTGGTCCTTTTTCCCTTTCTTACCCATGACTTCTAAGGAGAGAAGGGGAAGAAGATGGAATAGGGAGGGAACTTACGTGTGAGGAAAAAGCCTTAGTGAAAGAAGATGATAGTAGACGGGAACGAAGCACACAAACTCGACCAATCGATAATGCAGGAAGGCGGATGAACGCTTTCGCCCCCCCCCCCCCCCCCCCTTATAGAAGAAACCGCCCTCGTGTGGACAATGGGAGCGCTACACGTGGACTGTCATGATTACCCATCTCGAGGCTCGCCTCTCTGTAAGACCATCGTTTAGTATAGCCTGCGGCGTGTATCAGCAGGAGATCGCGAAGAAAAGATCTGAACACATGGCAAAGCTACATTCGCGGAGATGGTTTTTCGCCATTAAGAGACCCCATGCACTTTTAATGGGTGATAGACAGTCATTATTGTTGTGCCTCAGAATTCGCAGAGCCTTCTGGACTAATTCAAAAGATTTCCTCGGGTCAAGGGATGAATGTTTCAATTCCTCGGACCTGACGAGCCGCTAATGGAGAAGTGATGGATATATGAACCCCCAGATACATAGCTTCCCTTAGTCGCACCGCCAGTCTAATCAATCAGCCACACTTCCTTCGATTAGACTTGAAGGGAGGGACTTGTGATGGGGTTGAGCATCCCAGGTTTGACACGTGGCACGAGGAAGCTACGTGTCCAGGTCCACTGATCCCGACCGCTGAGGTCGGACTCCCGAAACCACCTCTGGCGGACAGGCGCCCGAGGTCATGCCGGGCCTTAGTCTCCCGAGACCACCTCGGGAGGATAGGCGCCCGAGTTCATGCCGGGCCTTAGTCTCCCGAGACCACCTTGGGAGGATAGGCGCATGTCCCCGGATTAAAATTTTCTATTAATTAGACATAATCCGGATGGATAGAAACTTTCCAAACAACCTTTTCATCATCGTACTATTCGATTGAGTGATCACTTAAAAAAACTTGTTGTTCAAGCAATCTAACTCCTTTGTCGAATAGCCGCGGAATAGATGATGATTGGATCGCCAGTTCTTATGTTTATCTTCGGGGTCCATGATATAAACAATAATTAATATAATAATGAAACAAGAATAAGATTTATACCTCTTGTTTACCTCTTTATCTTCTATCGTATTCCTATCCTCGTCTTGGACGTCATGTGGGTGACGGTCTTCCAAGAAACGAAGCCACCAAGACCTCTTCCTCCTTCTTCTTTGCTTGCACCGACCACCTCCAAGGAAAGAGCTCTCCTTGCGTCGGCCACAAAAAGAAGAGAAGAAAGGAAGAAGAAGAAGAGAAAGAGCTAGCCGACCACCTCCCTTCTCCTCTTGTTGCTTGCGCCGACCACAAAAGAAAGAAGAAGAATCCTTCTTTCTTCCTTGCACCGCCGACCACTCCTTCTCCTTCCCTTAATGCCGCACGTCCAAAGGAGGAAGAGAAGAACTCCTCCTTTGCTTGATGATGCCGGCGCCTAAAGAAGAAGAAGAAGAGAAGACTCTCTTCTTTGCTTGAAGCCGTCGGCCACCTCCTTTGATTGGCTTGTGGGGCCGCAACCCTAGGAGAGAGAGAGAGGGAGAGGAAAAAACCCAAGGTTTGGTTCTCTTGATTAGGTCTTGGTTTCATGGCTTTATGAGATATACATAGGCTATAATAGGGACCATGAGGAGGAGTTGGTTTTGGTCTCTTAACGGATCCTAAACCCGACCCGTTAATGATAACCCGCTCCACTAATGGGTTATCATTGAACTACCGCACCAACCCCATAATTAAATATGAGCTCCACCATATTATGTGTACATAATCTCTCCGTGTTTAAAATATCGCATGCCCATTAATTAATTAAATTACTGACAATTTAATTAATTAATATCTAATTCCATGAGTAGTACCACTCAACCTTATTATCATGTCAGACCAAGTCCACCTACATGATTTACATGATAAACTTTATGAGCTCCTCAATGGGACATCATCATCCTAAATAAATAAGACACAGTTTCCTTCTATAATCAACGACACACCATGTAAATAATATTATTTCCTAATTTACCGGCTATTGATTTAACGAATAAATCTCGCCCATTGGTAAATTAAAAAAATAAATATTAAGTACATATGCCCGTTATTATATCAGGATTAAGAGCATGTACATCATAATAACAGAGGTCTTATATATTTGATTATATAGTTAGTATAAATCGAATCACCTCAAGTCGATCTTGCTCAATGCACACAAAGTATACTAGTGTAATTTTATGATCAAGATAGACTAATACCAAATTACACTACAACTATGTCAATGGTTTGTCCAAAATCATCTCGGTTGTGAGTCTCTACTTATACTCTACAAGGAATTAATAACATGATCTTCTATGTGACACTACACACCATGTTATTTACAATGTAAAGTATTAGACAATATGCACACATATAATAAATATAAAATGCAAACAATGATCATGTGATTCTCATTCCAAAATGTAGATGTTCATACAAAAGCTAGACTTTTAGTATAAATCCTAACAATCTCCCACTTATATTAAAAGACTATACTGCTATCAAACTGCCATACATCTGACTCTCATACCCTCCACATGCCTATCAAAATCTCTCGCTGGAAGGGCCTTAGTGAAAGGATCTGCCAGGTTATCCTTTGATACAATCTTGGCGACAACAACTCCTCGCTTTACGATCTCTCGTATCAGGTGATACTTGCGCTCTATGTGTTTACTTGCCTTATGGGCTCGTGGTTTATTCGAGTTTGCAACTGCACCACTGTTATCACAATAAATTGTGATAGCTCTGGGCAAACCAAGAATCACATCTAAGTCCATCAAGAAATTCCTGAATCATACAACTTCTTTGGCTGCCATAGAGGCTGTCATATACTCAGCTTCCATGGTGGAGTCCGCCACACATTTCTGCTTGACACTCCTCCATACAATGGCTCCACCTCCTAAAGTAAACGCATACCCTGATGTAGACTTACTTTTATCCCTATCTGATTAGAAGTCAGAATCTGTGTAACCCACAGGGAGTAATTGATCTGCCTAGTAAACTAGCATATAATCCCTAGTCCTTCTCAGGTACTTCAATATATGTTTTACTATAGTCCAATGTCGTTGTCCTGGATTACTCTGATATCAGCTAACCATGCCCACGGCAAAGCAGATATCCGGCCTCGTACATAGCATATCATACATGAGGCTTCCCACAACCGAAGCATAAGGAACCACCTTCATCTCCTCTATCTCCTTTGATGTTTTAGGACACATCTCCTTAGATAAAGGTTTTCAGTTTTACAAATATCTAAATTTGAGACCCACATTCGTGACAGCCTCTTTTGGGTCTATCAAATTTTTAGCGCCGTTGCCGGGGAACATACGAGTTGAGTTGTTTGATTTTTGCTTGTGTGCTCCTTTCATATTTTTCTTGATCTATTTTTTGCACTTACTGCTATATCTTGTGATCTGATTTTATTTGTTTCATCTTTCTATATACTTTTACTACGATTTGTTTTTGATTTTATGACCAGATCTACAGGAGGTGATCTTGAAGATTTTGACCCAGAGATTGAAAGAACTTTCAGAGCTAGGAGGAACCAGCTCAGTGTTTCAGAGGCTTTTGACATTCTTCCTACTCAGTCTATTTCAGCTTATTCAGTTGATCAGATGGCAGACCACCAGAAGACCATGAAAGAAATTGCAGCACCAGATGACACATTTCAGTATTCCAGCATTGCTTATCCAGAGCTGGCTGGTGATTTTAAGCTCAGATCTGGACTCATCCATTTGTTGCCTAAATTTCAAGGATTATCTGGAGAAGACCCAAATAGACACCTGCATGAGTTTCATGTAGTATGCTCCACTATGAAGCCTCAGGGTATTTCAGAAGAAGATATCAAGCTGAGGGCTTTTCCCTTTTCCCTGACTAGAGCAGCAAAAGATTAGTTCTACTACTTACCTACTGGGGACGTGTCTAGCTGGATTTCCATGAAGAAGGCGTTCCTAGAGAAATATTTCCCAGCCTCCAGAACTGCAATCATTAGAAAAAGCATTTGTGGCATTCAACAAGTGGTGGGGGAGACACTTTATGACTACTGGGAGAGATTCAACAAACTTTGCTCCAGTTGTCCCCAGCATCAGATTAGTGAGCAGCTCCTTATTCAGTATTTTTATGAGGGATTATTGCAGATAGATAGGATCATGATAGATGCTGCAGCTGGAGGAGCCCTAGTAAACAAAACACCAAATCAAGCTAGGGAGCTTATTTCGAACATGGCAGAAAATTCTCAACAGTTTGGAAGCAGAGCATTATCTACTAGAGGAGTTAATGAAGTTCAGGTGGCTTCTAATGAACAAAGGGAGATTAAGAATGCATTGGTAGAGCTCACATCAGCGATTAAGCAAATGAGTTTTAATAATGCAAGTCAAAATTCAACTCCTTCAGTACCTCCACAATCAAGCCAAGTGATGAGTGTATGTGGCATTTGCTTTAGTCAAGATCATAATTCAGATTCATGCCCCAACCTCTAACAAGATGAGACAATAGCGGCATTGGTTAGGGGATAATTTCAATCCCGGAATAACCCCTATTTCTCTACTTATAATCCCAGTTGGAGGGATCATCCAAATCTGAGGTACGGGAACTCTTTCTACCAACAGAACCCATCACAGCAACAATTTCATTAGCCCCAACAAACTTTCCAGCAAGATCAGCCACAACAACAGCAATCACAGCAGCTAAATCAGCAATTTCAGCCTCCAAATCAGCAATTCCAGCAAACATTTCAGCAGCCATTTCAAGGGGTTCAACAAGGTTTTACAACATGAAACTCATGCAGGTGTCTATTTGGGTCTTCTCCAGATAATCCTTGAAATTTAGGCAACAAATGGATGAGTCCACAAGCCAAATGAGAGTCTTCTCTCCTAGGGCCACAACATGAAACTCATGCAAGTGGAGCATACAACATGAAACTCATGCAGGTGTCTATTTGGGTCTTCTCCAGATAATCCTTGAAATTTAGGCAACAAATGGATGAGTCCAGATCTGAGCTCAAAATCACCAGCCAGCTCTGGATAAGCAATGCTGGAATACTGAAATGTGTCATCTGGTGCTGTAAGTTCTTTCATGGTCTTCTAGTGGTCTGCCATCTGATCAACTGAATAAGCTGAAATAGACTGAGTAGGAAGAATGTCAAAAGCCTCTGAAACACTGAGCTGGTTCCTCCTAGCTCTGAAAGTTCTTTCAATCTCTGGGTTAAAATCTTCAAGATCACCTCCTATAGACCTGGTCATAAAATCAAAAACAAATCATAGTAAAAGTATATAGAAAGATGAAACAAATAAAATCAGATCACAAGATATAGCAGTAAGTGCAAAAAATAGATCAAGAAAAATATGAAAGGAGCACACAAGCAAAAATCAAACAACTCAACTCGTATGTTCCCCGGCAACGGCGCCAAAAATTTGATAGACCCAAAAGAGGTTGTCACGAATGTGGGTCTCAAATTTAGATATTTGTCAAACTGGAAACCCTAGGAGAGAGAGAGAGGGAGAGGAAAAAACCCAAGGACCTAAAAGCATGAATCATTATCCTTTCAAATAAAAAAAATGTTTTCAAAAGGTATTCAAACTTATCTCTATTTTTCAAATTAATTTAGTTTACTGTACCCTACCTTTTCATTTCTATTTTTTTTAAAAAATATATTGAATTTCATGTTAAATATCACAATAGACTCATTTTGAATAGGGCTTGTTTGATTTAGTTATTAATTGGTCAAACATAGTCAACTGAGTTAAACTTAGTCAACACAGTCAACCCTAGTCAACATAGTCAAACCTGATCAACACTGAAATCCCTTAAGGAACCTGGATAAAAGTCAGATTGTGTCGGATACAGGGCGAGTTCTTCTTAATCTTTTTCGAAAAATTCAGATTTTTCAAAAACTTTATGCTCTAAAACTTATTATCATCTCAAAATAAGGTTTTCAAAAATTGATTCAAAAACCTTCGTATACTACTATCTATTTGAAAATTATCATCATTTCAAAATGTTTTTCGAAAACTGTGCTAACATTTCAAGTTATGTTTTCAAATTTATCTCCTTGAAAGTTATCATACTCAGAAGGTTGTTCACAATTATTTCTTTTGATTTTAATAAACCCTAAAGACACAGAGGAAGGTCCACTTCATGATCTACAAGGACTCCTAGGATGTGTAAAATTTAGGGGGAGTTTGAGTCAAAAGAAGAATTTCTGAAATTTCTTTTGGTAATTATTTGTTTTGAAGTTATTAAATAATTCTTATAATTTAAATCAAACCCTAAAACTCAGAGGAAGATCGCTTGTAGTCAACAAGCTTCCTAGGACTGGGTCAAGTTTAGGGGGAGATCAAATTAAAAGAATTATTGAACATTTTCAAAATTATATGTTTTCATGCGCTGCACGTTTAAAATCCTTTTGAAAACTTAAATAATTTTTTTCAAAATACTATTATTTTATTTTTCAAAATTTTTGTGGCTTATGAAATTATCTTTGAAATAATATGTACTTGGGTTGGAGAAATTTCCAAGACACTTAGGAAAATGTCCTTGTAGTCAACAAGGTTTCCTGTGATTGTGTCAGACTGAATGATAAACCAAGTCAAGTAAAATATTATGTCTTCAAAAGTTCACACATTTTTCAAAATGTACTAGCATATATTTTCAAAGTACTATCATTTTGGATTATCAAAATTCTGCTTAGAAATAATATTTGCTTGAGTCTTGAGAATTTCCAGGACATTTAGGAAAATATCCTTGCAGCTAACAAGGTTTCCTAGGATTGTGTTAGACTGGAAAAGAAACCTAGTCAAGTAAAATATTATGTTTTCAAAATGCATAATACTTTTCAGAAATTATTTATATATTTCAAAGTGTAATAGTTTTCAAAAACAATACCTAGACTTTCCAAAAAGGCTCAATCTGTTTTTTTTAAGTACTTGCATATTTTTCAAAAAATGCATATTTTTTTTGAAAAAAAAGTACTTATATTTTTCAAAAATTGCATAATATCTTTCAAAAGTACTTCTATTTTTCAAAATATAATGTTTTCAAAGAGTACTAATACTTTTCTAAGGCAATAATATTCTAAGTACGTGAATTTTCTAAAAACTTGTCAACAAATACAAAATATTTTTTTAAATTCACAATACTTTTCAAAGTGGAGTTTTCATTGGTACAATTTAAGCTACTTGCTATACTTTCAGAATTATAACAAGTATTATTATTTTCAAAGCTCATAAACTCTGATACACACATTTATTTCTTAAATCTTCTTTCAAAACCTCCTTATTGATATATGGCCAAGGGGGAGAGAAATAGAAAAGAGAGAGAAACTTTTTTTTATCTCGTTTTCACAAAAAGCTAAGTATTTCTAAGTGCTTTAAAATTGGTCTAAGAATTTTGTAAAGTACTTTAAAAATGTCTGATACACACATTTTTAAACTACTTCCAGTGCTTTCAAGTATTTCTAGTGCTTCAAATTTTTTTAAGTATGTCTAAATGTTTCAAATGTTTTTAAGTACATGTTTTTTTTTCTAAGTAAAATTTTTCTTAGTAAATTTGTCTGAGCAAAAACTCTTTGAAAATTTTGACAAATGGTTCTAAGTAAAGTTTTTTAAAAAAAAACTTGTCTAGAAATTTTTTAAAGATTTGTGTATTTCAAAATACACAAAGTATTTTATAACAAAATTTAGCTTCAAAATTTTGGCTTCAAAATTTTGCCTAAGTAAAATTCTTTTTGCCAAGTAAAAGTTTTGTAACAAAATTTAGGTTTGCAAAAACTTTTTTACTTTACCTTGTTCACCCATGTTTGCTTTTGATATATGTCAAAGGGGGAGGAAGGGTCAAAGTTAAGTGTTAAGTCAATGATTCAGGGGGAGTATGAGAAAATTTTTTCCTGTTCAAATTACATTGGTTTTAGACTGTTCAGAATTGCTATGTTTTATTGGTCTTAACCTTCTTGCTTAAACTGTTGTAATTTTTACTTAACTTTGAACCATGTTGCCATAAATCAAAAAGGGGGAGATTGTTGGTGCAGGAAGCACCATATCAAACCTTATTTTGATATTGGCAAAGGATTCAAAGTTAAGTTTATTTGTGATCTAATAAAGTTACTTGAGTGTGCAGAAACAAAGTCCTAGCGAAGGACTGCTAGGCACCTGGCGAAGGACTGCCAAGAAACAAAGTCCTAGCGAAGGGCTGCTAGGCACCTGGCGAAGGATTGCCAGGAAACAAAGCCCTAGCGAAGGACTGCTAGGCACCTGGCGAAGGAATGCCAGGATATAAAGACCTAGCGAAGGACTGCTGGGCACCTAGAGAAGGACTGCCAGGATCCAAAGACCTAGCGAAGGACTGCTAGGCGTCAGGCGAAGAACAGCTTGGGACTGAAGCCCTAGCGAAGGAATGCTAGGCACCGGGCGAATGACAGGTATCCAAGACCTGGCAAAGGACCGCTAGGCAAAAGTCCAACCAGAGGAGCGGTTGGCATCAGGTACATTCTCCCGAGAGGAGTAGGTGAGGACGCGTTCCCCGTCGAGGGAACAGTAGGCGTCGGTTCGACCTAGGGCTCCATTTTGGAGGCCCAAAGTCAGAACCAAGACAGCTAAGGCTGTATAAACTAACATCTTATTGTTTTATGGTGTTTTGGACTAACCCTGGATGCAGGACCGAAGGAACGAGTGTCTGCAGCTCAGAGAGCCTCAAAGGAATGAGGCAACAGCTGACCAGGGTGCCCGGAGTGTCCTGGGCGCCCCCAAGGTGAACACAAAACACACAAAACAAAGGCAGGCTTCGACAGCTCATCTCCCGGGCGCCCCCGTGCTCCCGGGCACCCCCGCTGCTCCCGAGCGACCCCAGTGCAAGCCTACGAAGAGAAGCCAGCCAAGCCAAAGGGATAAGATTTGACCCGGTCAACCCGGGCGCCCCCAGCGTCCCGGGCGCCCCGGTCAAGATGTGATCCCGAGTTTGAAGGGATCAGAAGTTGACCGAGGGAAAGGCGGATCGGCCGACACGTGGGGGGGCGCCCCCAGGGCCTATAAAAGGGCCCTCGACCCCGAGGCTTGGGACAACGAATTCTTTCAACGCTTCTACGCTCTTCGGCTTCCGCGCTCTGCTCCAGCAACCTCCCGACTCAATATACAAGCACTGACGACGTCCTACTGCTCCGGAAAAGTAATCTACATCGGACGTCGGTAAAAAGAAGAGCTCAATTTCAGTACTGTACTTAAATTGTAATTCCATTTCTGTAACTATTTTTTACGCGATTATAGTATTGCCCACAGTAAACGGTCAGCGACCGTGGGCCTTGGAGTAGGAGTCGACCTAGGCTCCGAACCAAGTAAAAATATCTGTGTTTGCGTGTTTTTGTTTTTAATCTTCTGCTACGCATTCTCTTTTCAAATCCGAACGCTTTCCGATATTCACCCCCCCTATCGGTTCTCTCGATCCAACACTCCATGCCGAAAAGGTAGAAAACCTTTCTTGGAGTTTTGCATGCTAAAACGAGCTAGGACAGTGTCTATGTATGAAGCTTGAGATAAGCACAACATCCTTTTCTTGCGATCCCTTATAACTTTGATCCCAAGGATGTGTCCAGCTTCCCAAGTCCTTCATATCAAACTGTTTGGACAACCATACCCTTACGTCTGACAACACTTTGACATTGTTGTCAATGAGCAAAATGTCATCTACGTATAGTACAAGAAATACTACTACGTTTCCGTCACTCCTCTTGTATACACTGTTGGGACCGGGTGCATGTTGACAAGAATACGGGTTCGTAAAATTCTAAATTTTTACGTGCAGCGGAAGAATTAGCATAAAATAATTTCTTAAATTATTTTAACCTCGTATCTAGCATGCAACCTTATGATGTGTGGACATGATCATAAATTCAAACTTTGCGGAAAAGTAAACTAATTTACTTAGTACCTTGCGTAACTCGAAGTAAGGGACGAGATCCAACCGTAGCGTCCCTTGGAAGCTCCGCCTCTATTCGCGTCCACGCCGAGTTCTCTTCGGGATGACTTCGCAAAGTCACGAGTTTTGTGCCGACGAGAACTACTAGATTCTCTAAAGACACAACTAGAAGAACAAGAGAAAAGATAGGAAACTAACCACCAAAGTAACGAAATCAAAATCCGAAAAGAAGGAAGGAATCGCGATCCGCTTCTTCTTCTTCTTCGACTCTTCCTTGGTTGTTGTTGCTCACGCCAACCCTAGATGGGTGGATGGTGCGCCGGCCCTAATGGGAGCTTGGGGCGCCGGCCCTAAGAAGAACAAGGGGCGCCGGCCCTAAGGGGAAGAGAAGGGGAGGAAGAGAATAAGAGAGAGAGAGGGAGAGAATTAATCTCTTGATTACTCTCTTGATTAGTAATTCAAGGCTTGCCTTTGGTTCCTTTATATAGTGGCCTCTCCCTTGCCAAGTCTCTCTTATAACGGAAATAACTGAATTAGTTATCATAAGAAATTTATCTTTATAAAATTTCTTATGACTTATTCCGTTATTCCTAGTTTTATTATAACTTACTTTATAATAAAACAAATTCTCTTAACGGAATTTTCATAACAAATTTATCCTATAAATTCTCTTATGAATTATTCTGTTAAACCAAGTTTTATTATAACTAACTTTATAATAAAACAATTATATCTCTCCTTTTATTATGGAATAAATTTTACAAGAAATTTATAAACTTTCTTATTATGGAAAAATCAATTCATAATTGATTTTATACAATTAAAATAAACCATTCCATGGATCATTTTAATTTCCATAAAAGAATAAATTTCTATAAATTTATTTATATAAATTTCTTTACACAAATTTATTTATCCATAATTTATAAAACAAATCGCGCTAGATTTATTTTATTAATTAAACCAAATAAATTGGTTTTATCCCCTTTGTGGCCGGCCAAACCAAAGGGGTTTGGCACCCTCTTTGGCCGGCCAAACCAAGCCAATCCGATCGCGAATTAAACTCATTTAATTCGCCCAATAAGCCTTCAAAAGACTTAGCCATTTTAAGTTTCCGTTGCGCCTCTGATTAACTCAGATTCGACTTATTTCTCTTGATGCAAAATCCAATTTTCAACTCGTTTTAAATCCCTCGGATTACTCGTAGTGCGTGTGACTAAATAGGCTTTCGATTTATGTTGGCCGTCTATAATCAACTAATTATAGAACGATCATGAGTGGCACCTAGTAGTACATCATGACCCCCAATTAATCGAAAGATCAACGGTTGACCTCAGAAGAAATTCTGAAATCCTTCAGCAGCTCTAATGAATCGTGCCTCATTCCCTTCACCATCTTATACCCATTTGGTTCAGGACACGGTCTATGTGTGTCAGTCCCCACTAGGCTGACTACGTCACACCTAGCCCAAGTAGTGTCTTTCTCGTCCTTTGGATTTTTAATTACTCTCATGTATTTAAGATACTCGCACTCTAAACATGATATGCTCTGGCCAGAGGCTTTGAGTAACAATCCGACGATAGGCCTGGGTATACATCTCCTCGCAAGGAGTGGTGAATCCTTTATAGGTTGTCCAAACATCTTCGGGCACTTCGGCTTATACCCAATCATCTTGGGTCCACACCTCCTTGGAGATGCTTGCTTAAGATGTTAAAGTATAAGTATCCATGACCAAGATGACTTTGAACACCGCAAGTCAAAGGAACATCGCACTTAAGCTGCAGTAAGAACTTCATTGACAATCTATATAGATTACCATATGAAGTTTTACAGCTAGTCACTCCAATGAACTAGTTCCCTTAACTAGCATCCATGTTTATCTCCGGACATCCCAATGTCTCCAGCCAGTGAGAATTAGCTGATTAGAGAATAACCCATGCTAGTCTCAACAGAATTGATAGTGTCCGTATTTATCAATTCATCGACTAGGGATATTTCAATACTTCACATTGCACATTAGAGATAATCACTAGTTGTGATCCCATCACAAATTCTCTTATGCTGTGAATTGTATTACGACATTCAGTAGATGAGTTTAAGATCCAATCAAATACACAAACATGTATACTCAAATAGTGAATTATCATTTATTAATATAAATGTTTACATCATAAGGCGATTGCCTTAGGACACTTCTCTCATATCACTAACATACACAAGACTCATCCGGATTTGTATGAATCCATAAGACTGGATTACCTCATCAAACTGGATGTTCCAAGACATTGGAAGCTTGTTTCAATCCATAAATAGACTGATTAAGCTTGCACACAAGATGCTTTTTGCCCTTTGCAATGAATCCCTCTGGTTGCTTCATATAGATGTTTTCTTCAAGACTTTCATTAAGGAAAGTTGTCTTGACATCCATATGCCAAACNACGTGCAGCGGAAGAATTAGCATAAAATAATTTCTTAAATTATTTTAACCTCGTATCTAGCATGCAACCTTATTGATGTGTGGACATGATCATAAATTCAAACTTTGCGGAAAAGTAACTAATTTACTTAGTACCTTGCGTAACTCGAAGTAAGGGACGAGATCCAACCGTAGCGTCCCTTGGAAGCTCCGCCTCTATTCCGTCCACGCCGAGTTCTCTTCGGGATGACTTCGCAAAGTCACGAGTTTTGTGCCGACGAGAACTACTAGATTCTCTAAAGACACAACTAGAAGAACAAGAGAAAGATAGGAAACTAACCACCAAAGTAACGAAATCAAAATCCGAAAAGAAGGAAGGAATCGCGATCCGCTTCTTCTTCTTCTTCGACTCTTCCTTGGTTGTTGTTGCTCACGCCAACCCTAGATGGGTGGATGGGTGCGCCGGCCCTAATGGGAGCTTGGGGCGCCGGCCCTAAGAAGAACAAGGGGCGCCGGCCCTAAGGGGAAGAGAAGGGGAGGAAGAGAATAAGAGAGAGAGAGGGAGAGAATTAATCTCTTGATTACTCTCTTGATTAGTAATTCAAGGCTTGCCTTTGGTTCCTTTATATAGTGGCCTCTCCCTTGCCAAGTCTCTCTTATAACGGAAATAACTGAATTAGTTATCATAAGAAATTTATCTTTATAAAATTTCTTATGACTTATTCCGTTATTCCTAGTTTTATTATAACTTACTTTATAATAAAACAAATTCTCTTAACGGAATTTTCATAACAAATTTATCCTATAAATTCTCTTATGAATTATTCTGTTTAAACCAAGTTTTATTATAACTAACTTTATAATAAAACAATTATATCTCTCCTTTTATTATGGAATAAATTTTACAAGAAATTTATAAACTTTCTTATTATGGAAAAATCAATTCATAATTGATTTTATACAATTAAAATAAACCATTCCATGGATCATTTTAATTTCCATAAAAGAATAAATTTCTATAAATTTATTTATATAAATTTCTTTACACAAATTTATTTATCCATAATTTATAAAACAAATCGCGCTAGATTTATTTTATTAATTAAACCAAATAAATTGGTTTTATCCCCTTTTGATGGCCGGCCAAACCAAAGGGGTTTGGCACCCTCTTTGGCCGGCCAAACCAAGCCAATCCGATCGCGAATTAAACTCATTTAATTCGCCCAATAAGCCTTCAAAAGACTTAGCCATTTTAAGTTTCCGTTGCGCCTCTGATTAACTCAGATTCGACTTATTTCTCTTGATTGCAAAATCCAATTTTCAACTCGTTTTAAATCCCTCGGATTACTCGTAGTGCGTGTGACTAAATAGGCTTTCGATTTATGTTGGCCGTCTATAATCAACTAATTATAGAACGATCATGAGTGGCACCTAGTAGTACATCATGACCCCCAATTAATCGAAAGATCAACGGTTGACCTCAGAAGAAATTCTGAAATCCTTCAGCAGCTCTAATGAATCGTGCCTCATTCCCTTCACCATCTTATACCCATTTGGTTCAGGACACGGTCTATGTGTGTCAGTCCCCACTAGGCTGACTACGTCACACCTAGCCCAAGTAGTGTCTTTCTCGTCCTTTGGATTTTTAATTACTCTCATGTATTTAAGATACTCGCACTCTAAACATGATATGCTCTGGCCAGAGGCTTTGAGTAACAATCCGACGATAGGCCTGGGTATACATCTCCTCGCAAGGAGTGGTGAATCCTTTATAGGTTGTCCAAACATCTTCGGGCACTTCGGCTTATACCCAATCATCTTGGGTCCACACCTCCTTGGAGATGCTTGCTTAAGATGTTAAAGTATAAGTATCCATGACCAAGATGACTTTGAACACCGCAAGTCAAAGGAACATCGCACTTAAGCTGCAGTAAGAACTTCATTGACAAATCTATATAGATTACCATATGAAGTTTTACAGCTAGTCACTCCAATGAACTAGTTCCCTTAACTAGCATCCATGTTTATCTCCGGACATCCCAATGTCTCCAGCCAGTGAGAATTAGCTGATTAGAGAATAACCCATGCTAGTCTCAACAGAATTGATAGTGTCCGTATTTATCAATTCATCGACTAGGGATATTTTCAATACTTCACAATTGCACATTAGAGATAATCACTAGTTGTGATCCCATCACAAATTCTCTTATGCTGTGAATTGTATTACGAACATTCAGTAGATGAGTTTAAGATTCCAATCAAATACACAAAACATGTATACTCAAATAGTGAATTATCATTTATTAATATAAATGTTTACATCATAAGGCGATTGCCTTAGGACACTTCTCTCATATCACTAACATACACAAGACTCATCCGGACTTTGTATGAATCCATAAGACTGGATTACCTCATCAAACTGGATGTTCCAAGACATTGAAGCTTGTTTCAATCCATAAATAGACTGATTAAGCTTGCACACAAGATGCTTTTTGCCCTTTGCAATGAATCCCTCTGGTTGCTTCATATAGATGTTTTCTTCAAGACTTTCATTAAGGAAAGTTGTCTTGACATCCATATGCCAAACCTCATAATCCATATGAGAAACAATAGACAAGAGAATCCGGATAGATTTAAGCATGACTACCGGCGAAAAAGTTTCCTCATAATCGATACCCTCTTTCTGAGTATACCCTTTCACAACAACCCTTGCTTTAAAGGTTTCCATCTTTCCATCTGATCCTCTCTTTCTTTTATAGATTCACTTGCATCCCATGGCTTTTACACCATCAGGTGGTTCTACTAGCTCCCATACTTGATTAGAATCCATAGATTCTATCTCAGAGTTCATCGCCTTTTGCCAAGATACCACATCTTTATCTTGGAGTGCCTCGTCATAGGTCCAAGGATCAGGCTCATGTTCACCAGGGACCAAGTCCGAAGACTCTCCTAAAAACATGAATCTGTCAGGTTGTCTAACAACCCTCCCACTACGACGAGATACTACCTATGTATCCTCAGTGACACGCGGTGCAGTCCCTTGTGGTATGTCCTCCTGTACCGTTGGTACTGAAGTAGGAACTTCCCCTTTCACTTCCTCTAGAACAATCTTACTCATGGGCTTGTGGTCCATTACATAATCCTCTTCTAAAAATCGGGCATTCGTGCTAACGATAACCTTCTGATTTTTAGGACTATAAAACAAACCGTCTTTCGTTCCTCTGGGATAACCTACGAACAAGCATATTTCTGTACGAGATTCCAACTTATCAACGTCTCCCTTCAGCACATGTACTGGACTACCCCAAATCTGAATATGTCTCAGACTAGGCTTACGCCCAGTCCATAATTCTATGGGAGTAGAGGGTATAGATTTAGAAGGCACTAAGTTCAGAATGTACACTGTCGTTTCCAAAGCATATCCCCAGAACGAATTCGGTAACTCCGAAAAACTCATCATTATCTAACCATCTCCATAAGAGTCCTATTCCTTCGCTCCACCACACCATTCGGTCACTCGTACAAAGTGCAAACAATTGGGATTGAATCCCAGTCTCTGATAAGTAACTCCTAAACTCTCCCAAGAGGTACTCTCCACCACGGTCAGACCGTAGTGTCTTGATACTTTTACCTTGACGTTTCTCCACATCAGCCTTGAATTCTGTGAACCTGTCAAAGCAATCAGACTTGCGGCGTATTAAGTAAATGTATCCATATCTTGAATAGTCGACTACAAATGAGACAAAATATTCAAAGCCACTTTTTGCCTGGATAGACATAGGACCACACAAATCAGAATGAACCAACTCCAACACATCTTTGGCTCTAAACCCCTTGGCCTTAAAAGGTCTCTTGGTCATTTTACCTTCCAAGCAAGATTCGCAGGTTGAGAAGTCTTCCACCACCAATGAACCCAATGGTCCATCAGCTATCAACCTTTGAATTCTACTCAAGTTAATATGACCCAACATTAGATACCAAAGATATATTTGGTTCATTTTCAAAGACTCTTTTCTCTTGTTAGGATTAGAAGACGTGATATTAATTTCTATTTGCATCGTGGGAGTTATTGGTTCAAGAGTGTACAAATTGCCAACCAATGCACTAGAACAGATAATCTCTCTATTCCTTTTGATAACAACCTTGTCATTAAAAGAAACAGAATATCCATCCAAAAATAATTTAGAAACTAAAATTAAATTCTTTCTAAAAGAAGGTAATTTCTTAAAACCAAACATTTATTCTTAGCAAATGATAAATAGACATCTCCCACTGCAATAGCCGCCACCTCCGTAGCATTGCCCATGTAGACAGTAATCTCGCTCTCATATAGTTGTCTGGTTTCCTGGAACCCCTGCAATGAATTGCAGACATGATCAGTGGCTCCCGTATCTACACACCAAGTACCGGTAGATAACACCGTTAAACATGCTTCAACAACTAATGAAAAAGATATACCTTTATTGTTCTCCCTTCGACGGGGACAATCCACCTTCAAATGTCCAGTCTGCTTGCATATGAAGCACTTGTCTTTCGGCTTTGTCACCTCAGCCTGAGGTCCTTGAGATCCAGCCGCTTTCATTGCTAATCCTTGTTTCTTTTTCTTCTTTCCGCCTTTCGGCTTAGAAGCAGAAACTTTTTCACCATCATAAGCTTGAGTACTTTGACGAAATAACCCCTCTGCTGCCTGGAATTCTGTCAGAAGTTCTGCCAGTGAATATGTCCTTTTGTTCATATTGTAGTACAGGCGGAACTGCTCAAAACTCGTGGGTAGTGACTGGAGAAT
This sequence comes from Boesenbergia rotunda, assembly GCA_024364735.1. Classification (NCBI taxonomy): domain Eukaryota; kingdom Viridiplantae; phylum Streptophyta; class Magnoliopsida; order Zingiberales; family Zingiberaceae; genus Boesenbergia; species Boesenbergia rotunda. Next base: position 30,383 of record JAGFNQ010008697.1, on the reverse strand, counting down.
GATATCGACCTAGGTCTCCCCATCGATTTCAGCTCTAAGGACGTCCATCTCATTCAAATGAGCCATCATCTTGAGAACATGATCCCTCACGGGTGTTCCTTCAGCCATGGTGGTCGTCATCAAGTTTCTCATAGTCTCTTGCCTAGCATCCTAATTATGGTGTCCGAAGAGTTCCTTGAGATTGAGCATCATGTCATAGGCAATAGTGAAGGCCTGATGCTGATGTTGCAGTACATTTGACATAGAAGCTAAAATGTAACACCGCGCCATCTCATCTGCCTTTACCCACTTCCTATTACTCTCCTTCTCCTCTTCACTAGAATTGTCACTAGGCTTAGCGGGACATATCTCAAAAAGTATAAATTTGTACTCCTCAGCAGTCAAGACAATATCCAAGTTCCTTTTCCAATCAATGTAATTGGCACTAGTAAGTTTATTTTCTTTTAAAATCACAGCAAGTGGGTTGAAAACCATTTTGAAAAATCCTGAGAATCACAATGGTCAAACATTAGTTTTTAAAATAATATTGATTTCTCAAACAATAAAATTTTTAAAACACCAACACCTTAAAACACCATGAATTTAGTATGCCACGATAGTGTGGGCATATATTAATTCAAACATTTATAAGAGGAGGTTTTACCCATTAATTTTATTATCTTGTCAACCTTACTTTTTGATAAATAAAATTAATAGTTGGTTTATCTTCGGCCATACAAATAATAGCAGTGACTCCGATGGGGAGGATACTATTAAATGCATCTAAGTGTACACCATTACACGATACTAAGTCAATTATCTAAGATTATGTTCCTTCCGATGAGGAAGATCACACACTCTTAAATAATTTCCTATAATCATATTTGATCTAGTGATCTACAAAACAAACTCATCCGATGTGGAGGAAGACACTCAGAGCCAACGCGCAAGTTTGTTTGCATCACTTATCAAATTAGTAATGGAGGCCACGGGACTCAAAGATTCCCTCTCCCACTTAGTATTTTAAAAATTGAGGAATTTTCATGCATTCACAACAAACATAATAATCGGCAAGCATAATATAATCGGCAAGCAATAAAGACCTGCTGCTCCGTTCTTTAGATTTCTTTCCGGTCGTCGGTATAATTTCAAGTTGCTTTCAATTCTGTATTCGTAAATCAAAATCTTGTAATACCTTTTTTCGAAATATAGAATTGCCCAACGAAAACGGTCAAGGACCGTGGGCCTTGGAGTAGGAGTCGTTACAGACTCCGAACCATGTAAAAACAATAGGAGTTAGCATTGCTGTATTTTTCATTGCGCATTATTCTTACTTATCTGAATTTATTTTTATCAATATTCATCCCCCCTCTATCGATTCTAAACGATCCCACAAAGCTCTCCTCTTTGCTTGAAGCCACCGACCACCTCCTTTGATTGGCTTGCGGCGCCGCAACCCTAGGAGAGAGGGAGAGGGAGAGGAAAAAACCTAAGGCTTGATTCTCTTGATTAGGTCTTGGTTTCATGGCTTTATGAGGTATATAGGCTACAATAGGGACCATGAGGAGGAGTTGGTTTTGTCTCCTAACGGATCCTAAACCCGACATGTTAATGATAACCCGCTGCACTAATGAGTTATCATTGAACTACCGCACCAACCCCATAATTAAATATGGGCTCCACTATATTATGTGTACATAATCTCCCCGTGTTTAAGATATCGCATGTCCATTAATTAATTATTACTGACAATTTAATTAATTAATATCTAATTCCATGAGTAGTACCACTTAACCTTATTATCATGTCTGACCAAGTCCACTTGCAGGATTTACATAATGAACTTTATAAGCTCCTCAAGGGGACATCATCATCCTAAATAATTAGGACACGTTCAATCCTGTTCGATTATATAGTCGGTATAAATCGAATCACCTCAAGTCGGTCCTGCTCAATACACACAAAGTGTACTAGTGTAATTCTATAGTCAAGATAGACTAATACCAAATTACACTACAACCATTCCAATGGTTTGTTCAAATCCATCTCGGTTGTGAGCCACTACTTATACTTTATAAGGAACTGATAACATGATCTTTTGTGTGGTACCACACACCATGTTATCTACAATGTAAAGTAACAGACAATTTGCACACATATAACAAATATAAAATGCAACCATGACCACTGTGATTCTTATTCATATTCATACAAAAGATAAACTTATAGTATACATCCTAACAGTCATTTTGGACCTTAGGCTCCCGAGACTACCTCGGGAGGATAGACGCCCGAGGCCCTCTCGGGAGTGGATCCCCCGAGACCAACTCGGGAGAGCGGAGCCCGAAGATCAATACATCAGATAACCCGACTTCAAGTAACCATTCCTTTTTCCAGATCAGGAAAGTCGTCGGATAATCATTTCTGCCACACGCGATAATTGAGGTCTTAATAATCACCGCGATCGTTACCTAAAAGTTATCATGTAACCGATGATCACAAAACGTGGAGGAAAATGTGGAGACATGTGACCAAACCCTCAGGTATATAAAGTATTTCGGCACCCAGGTAAAGGGGTATGCTTTTTGAACTCACACAAATTCTACTTCCTCGTTGTCCTCCTGCCAAGTGATCAAGATTCTGACTTGAGCGCAGCAGTGGGCTCCGCCGGAAAACCTCCGGTGTATTCCTATTAATGCTCGTGTTGATCTTGCAGGGCGCGATCTTCTTCTCCCCGTCGCCATCCTAGTGGGTTGCACCTCGGTGACTCGTCGTCTGCGTCGATTCCTTTCCGGAACAACATATATTTATTTAATTTTTATATTAATTCATTTAATCTCTAGTATAATTAGATTTTACATAGTCATGATTCGAAATAATAAAAACACATAACATAATAAAATATCATATAAAATTTTCTCTAAATATAATAGTATTTTTATAGAAATATAAATATTATTTAGTAAAACAAACGATATATATATATATATATATATATATATATATATATATATATATATATATATATATATATATATATATATATATATATATATATATATATCCTTCCTAATCTACTTTCAAAATTAGTTTTTCACTGGTAACATGCTTCAATGAGCTATTTATAAATAGTTTTAATAAGTGAAATTGAAATTTATCTATGACTGTTTTTAAAAAAAATGAAATTAAGGGGGCGTTTGGTTCAAATTTGTTAATCGGAATGGTAATGAGATTCATTGAGGAGTCAATGAGAATAAGAATCATGATTCCATTGGTAGTGTTTGGTTCAATGCTTCAAATTTGTTATTGTCATTGAGGATGTTTGGTTCAGTTTAACTTTAGTAATGGGAATCCATAAAAATTTCATAGTTACCTAAAATAATAGAATTATTACAAAATAGAGAAAGTGAAATAAAATGAGTTGAGAGATAAATTAGAAAAATATAGAGAGAAATTATGAGAAGTAAGGTAACAAAAAGAAATTAGAAGAAAAAATAAGAGAAAATATAATAATAGAGAAAATAAAGATAAAAAAGTAGAGAGAAAAAATAAGATAAGATAGATGTGATAAAAAATAGAGAGAGAAATCATTAAAAAAAAATATAGAGAGAAAAAATGAGATGAGAGAGATAGAAAAAATAATATAGAAAATGTAGAGAGAGAAAGTGATAGAAGATATAGAGAAAAGTTAAAAATAAATATAAATAAATTATGATAAGAGAGGTAGAGAGAGAAAGTAATATTAAATATATATAGAAAGAGAAAATGAGATGAGAGAGGTAGAGAGAGTGTGATATAGAAAATGTAGAGAGAGAAAGTAATATAGAAAATATAGAGAAAAAGTAAAAAATAAAGATAGATAAATTATAATAAGAGAGGTAGACAGAGAAAGTGATATTGAAAATATATAGAGAGAGAAAGTAATATAGAAAATATAGAGAAAAAGTAAAAAATAAAGATAGATAAATTATAATAAGAGAGGTAGAGAGAGAAAGTGATATTGAAAATATATAGAGAGAAAGTGAGATGAGAGGGTAGAGAGAGAAAGTGATATAGAAAATATAGAGAGAGAAAGTGATATATGAAATATACAAAAAATGAAAATATTGATAAATAAATTATGATAAGAGAGGTAGAGAGAGAAAGTAATTATCAAAATATACAGAGAGAGAATGAGATGAGAAAGTGATATAGAAAATATAAAGAGAGAAAGTGATATAGAAAATATAGAGAAAAAATACTATAGAAAATATTAAAAAAAATAAAAAATTAAGATGGATAAATTATAATAAGAGAGGTAGAGAGAGAAAGTAATATTGAAAATATATAAAGAGAAAATGAGATCAGAAAGGTAGAGAGAGAAAATAATAGAAAATGTAGAGATAGAAAAGAATAAATACGTAGAGAGAAATTTTAAAATGTAGAGAGAGAAAGTAAAATGAGATAATATAAAAAGAAATAGTAAAATAAAAAATAAAAAATAAAAAGAGGAGTGTTTTGGATATATGAAAAGGAAGGAATGATTGAGGAATTTGATTGATGAGGGGGGAGTAGGGAATGAAAATGAGGGAATGATTCCCTTATTTTCATTCCCATTGACACTTATCAAACAGTGTCAATGGGAATGATTACCATCCATTCATATTCCCTAGTCCCTATTACCCTAAATCAAACGCCCCCTATGCGACCTTTTATTAAACTAAAAAACTATTTAGTTGACATAGTACATTAACTAACTATTATATTACAATCGTTAAGGATCATATACAATATTAAATATGACACTTCGAATTCAGTCCAGAAATTTTTTTCAGGAAAACATTAGAGTTTGCAGACCTTGGGAGAGATTGGGAGGATTGGATTACTCTAAACTGAAGTTAGAAGGGCAAGACATAAAGAAACCTAAACTAGGAAGGATTGAAATGTTTAAAATCCTAAATATAATAGTAGGGTTTGGATTTCTCGAATTTGAAGGACTTTTCTATAAAAATGCCTTCATTTATAACTCTCTTTCTCCTCCCTTCTCTTCTTCACCGCGGCCAAGAAATCCCGATCCCTCCCCTTCTCGTGAAGCCTCTGCCACCCAAAAATCCCCTCCCCTAGATCCCTCTCCTCCTCGCGAAGCCAGCCACCCGTTCTTCCCTCTCTACTGGTCGATTGGAGTTGATCTCCTGCTTGGAGATTCTTCGGAGTTTGTTTCACCCAAGGGTAGAAGACCGGCAGCATTAGCATCAAGGGCGACGACGGAGCTCAACACATCTCGGCTTGAGTAGGAAAGGGCTGAGATCTGGCTCTCGGATTAGCTGTTCTTCCCCTACAATCAGTGACCGATTCTTGGTTTGGCCTATGATCTAAGGCGCCCTTCTTCTCTGGCTGAGTTAGGAGAGTGCTTTCATACTTGGATCTTCAACGAGTGAAGTGGTGGTTGAACTCCAAGGGGACAGATCTCAAGCTGGGATTTGGGTTTCTTTCCTCACGTTCATAGATCTGTCTGATTGGAGCAGCAGCTCTAGGTAGGGGATTGCGGGCAATCATCAGAGATAAGACCCTGCTGTTCAATTTGGTTATTGCTTAAGATCAGTATGATGGAATGAGTGTTATATTAGTAATCCCGATTTGAGATTGATTGGAATGGATGATCTGAGATCTCGAATATGTGTTGGTTTGATTGCTTGATGGCAGATCGGATTTAGACGCTTTCGTTAAGAATCAAATTTTGGGAGTTTGTCTTGTTCTTATTGGATTGGCGCTAGTTGGATGATTTGGTCAGATCACAGAGTCTTTGCATGTGTTCTTGATTTCCTTCATTTTCTCTGCTCCATATCCCTATTTTCAATGGAGTTGTAGAACGTTTCGGATTTCCCTTTTGATCGCGAAAGGGCCGTTGATGTATCAGTATCTTTTGGCATTTGAACACAAATTTTTCAGCTGTCTTCTTGCCATGAGTCCACGTTGGGATTGTGGTGTGTGTAGCTGTTTACAATTAATCTACATATGGGACCCACTGTTCTTGGATGAGAGTTACTTTAGATATAATCACTTCTGCAGTGAGAAACCATTAGGAGAGGGTAAGCTATTCTTATTGGAGTTAGTCTCTTTATATGGTTTATGGGTTAGGCTTATGCTAGATATAAATAAGTTTAACCATGATAACTAAAATAATTAGGGTCAGCCCGAATTAGTTTTGATAGTTTATTTAGCTAAGTATCGTTGGTCAATTTAGCTAAATGATTGTGTCCTTTGATACAAGATATTGATTGACTTGGTGCACTCGTTATGGATATTACTTTGGATAGGAGGTTCTCTTCACTTGTGGACTCCTACTTTGAGGCGGGTACTTCTTGTTTGTCTTCTTTAATTAGATCCACATTACCTTTATGCATGACTGTTTATTTTTATTGCAGTAGGTTTTGTTTACCTTATATCTGCTGCTGTTGTGATCCTGCTTATTACTTATTGCTTGATCTTGGATATGATCTAATTTCTGTCTATACAATCTCGTCTTATTGTTATCTAATTCTGTATAGTATTTGTACGAGCATGTGTACGTAGATATAGTAGCCTATCACCATATGTTTGCATTATTGACTCTAGTTATACTTGCATGTGTACCTAGATGTATAACGGTTAGGTTATGATACATGTGTTCGACCTGTACATGGTAAGTTGTGTTATATGCTGATGACCTGGTAGGGTGTTAGAGTCATGCACCATCCCTGCATTGTTTCATGCCGGCGACCATCAACTCCCTTGTGGTTTAAGCCTGGTGCTTGCTACATGATCCGCATACTTAGCCACTCATGGGTTAGTGGTTACAGTTAGGTGTGTGCATTTACTCTGTATTGCTCCGCTCGACCACTCATGGGTAGTGATTCCAAAGTGTGGTAGTAGGCAGAGATCCCTCCTCTTTGTTGGGAACGAGATGGCTAGAGAGGGGGGGTGAATCTAGTCAATCACAATTTCTTGCTCTTTGATACTTCTGCGTGATCAGATTAGTAGCAGCGGAAACAAAAACACAGAAGCAGCAAAGAACAGACAGCAAAACACAAAGGGAAGCAAACCGACGCTAACACCTCGATATACAAGGTTCGGGGATAACTTGCCCCTACTCCTTGGCGTGCCCGTGAGGTGGGCGATCCCTTGATCGTCGGCAGATCAAGCCCCGGTGAACACCGGATATCAAGCGCCTCCTTCTCGGTGGAGTAACCTCTCCACAAGCTGTCTCAGTAGATGAATACAAGATTAAGCACACGAGACACTCGAGAAGGGTAGCTCACAAAGCTCTTACAGGAATGCAACAAGATTGCTCAAGAACAAAGCAGCAGAGAGCATGAACACAGCCCAACAACAACTTCCCAAGTTTTCTGTCTGTCTCTTGTTCGCCACCGCTCCTCTGCCTCAGCTTCGCCACTTAAGCTCTGCTCACCATCACAAGCTTCATCAGCATCCACTGAGCCAGCCTGAACCCACTGACCTCCCTGAGCACTCAGTCCACTGAAGACCTCCTCTCCAGCTGAGCCTCCGTCAGTCGCCAGCTGCGTCAGTTGCCCGTTGAAACCTGAGAATGAGAAACAGCCAAACCTGCTCAACGGAAAGCCTCCCATTGACCCTCCTTGAGTGTTTGAATCACCTGCTATCACCTGCACACTCCAATAGAGGCTTAGCAATGCATATCAAAACATATCAGCAGTGTATCAGAGAATCGGCAGTGAAAACAGACGCGATCAGAGCTTCTGACAGCATATTTGAATTAAAGTTCTGCGCCTGATCGGTCACCAGACCGATCAGGGTGAAGCCTGATCGGTCACCAGACCGATCAGAATGGATCCTGATCGGTCACCCAGATCGATCAGGCAAGATGAACAGTTACTTTTTAATCAAATCCAAGATCCCTGATCGGTCCCCGGACCGATCCAAGACTTTGATCAGCAAGGGAACTCAACTCACCGTTTGCTCCCTGATCGGTCACCAGACCGATCAGGAGCCGTGCAGTGAGTGAAACACACACTCCCTGATCGGTCACCAGACCGATCAGACATCGCTGGATCGGTCACCAGACCGATCCACGAAGGAGCAGCGTGCCAACTCCCTGATCGGTCACCAGACCGATCCAGGGACTCAAACTTAGCCCTCCAAGCTAAGTTTTCATCCACCTTAGCCCTCCAAGCCAAGGATTTTTCCATCTAACTCTCCAAGTTGGGAATTTGCACCTAACCCTCCAAGTTAGGACTTTTCACCTAGCCCTCTAAGCTAGGACTTTTCACCTAGCCCTCCAAGCTAGGACTTTTCACCCAACCCTTCCGAGTTAGAACTTCATCCAACCTAGCCCTCCAAGCTAGGCACCTGACCCTCCAAGCCAGGACTTTTTCACCTAATTCTCCAGGATGGGAATTTGCACCTAACCCTCCAGGTTAGGACTTTTCACCTAGCTCTCCAAGCTAGGACTTTTCACCCAACCCTTCCGAATTAGGACTTTTCCAACACCTGGCTTCACTCACCAGGACCCGACTTCACTCACCGGGATTTCCAATACCTGGCTTCACTCACCAGGACCCGGCTTCACTCACCGGGATTTCAATCACCTGGCTTCACTCACCAGGACCCAGCTTCACTCACCGGGATTTCAATCACCTGGCTTCACTCACCAGGACCCGGCTTCACTCACCGGGATTTCATGCCCAGTCCCCGACCAGGACTTAACCCACATTCATTCAACCAAACTTAAATCATTGTCAAACACCAAAACAACAACCGGGTCAGACTGCATCAACAATCTCCCCCTTTTTGTTGTTTGACAACCCGATTTAAGTTTAGGTATCAATCAATTTGAAGTCCGTTCAATTCTCATAAGGGAATCATGATCCTCCCCCTATAATAACCATAAACTTAATCAGCCATTTTCTCCCCCTTTGTCAAACATCGAAAAGGGTATGGTTATTAAGTTTAAACATACCTCCCCCTCAAACACGGGTCTCTCCCCAAACCCAAAATAATCAAAGGATAATTTTTGAATTGCATATGAAAACATTACAGAAATATATCATGGTCAAACATGTATATGTTTCATATGACAAGGAAGTCAAAGGATGATTTTGAAATTGCATATGAGAGGCATATACCATAAATGTATCATGGCAACAATGTATATGCATCATACGCTAAAAAGCGTGAATTGCACATGTAAGCATATACAGAAATATATCATGGTCAAATACGTATATGTTTCACATGACAGGTAAGGAATCCAACTGTATCTGAAATATAGTCCTGATTGGTCTCCGTGACCGATCAGGTCTGTTGATTACATGATACAGAAATATTTTGATTAGTCTGGGGAGCGATCAGATTTCAGAAAAATTTCTAAACCTCTGATACGTTCCTGATCAGACTGCATTGACAATTTGCATTCCGTAACAGGGGAGATGACTCTATTAATATTCGTCATTTCAGAAAAATTTCCTAAACACGACATTAAGATCAAGAGTCATGACTCAACAAACCCTTTCTTATGAATTTGAACATTCCAACATAGGTTTGTATCAAATCAGTATTTAGGTTTTGTTTCAAGTACCACTTGAACAAATTTGTATTTCCTTAGTACCAGGATTGTACCAATGGAAGATCAAGTATATTTCAATTGTAATCGATTTGTATCAGATTTGTGTGTTGTATGATCATTAAACTGATACAATTCGACAAGACGATATTGGTTTGAGGAGGTTTTGGATCAATTTGGAACGATCTGGGAGTTCCTCGATCAAAGTTGGTCTGATCGGTCACCGGACCGATCAGAAGCACCCCTGATCGGTCGGTGGACCGATCAGGGATGATACAGAATGGTTTCTGAAACTGTTATATTTCAGAAATGGATTTGTTTCACCCCTTAACCACTCCTAAACCCCAATTAGATTCAAATTTAACTCCTAACAGAGTTCCATTAAACAACATTCATGTTTCTCTACCCAAAGGAAACAACATGATTTGTATCTCTTTAACTATCATGTATATTATCAAATCATGCAACATCTCCAATATATCTTGAGAGTAAAACTTGTAAATACAAAGGTCAAAGCATGATTCCAGAAAACATGATAAGTTTGAAAGCGATCAACATATGATTAAATTTCAAAACATGCCTATATAATACCAGTATCAAGGCATGATCAAATTCCCAATTTTTTTCAAGTTCATTTACCATCATAAGCAACACTAAGTGTGAAGACCTTGAATACATGCCAATTCTTTTGATTCATTTCAAGAAAACACTGAACCTAGACCTTAAGTTCATGTTCTTGTCTAATGATGTATTGTGAGATTTTCAACGTGTCCATACTTGTTCTTTAGCATGCATCCATGTTCTACAACACTATTTGAGTCAAAACATGATGGTGTTCTCTAAGCATGAAATTGAGTATCAAAACATGTTTGTATCAAAGCATGATCATATCAAGAAACCTTAGTTTGATACAAAGAGGGCACTAAATCAAAGAACTTAAATAGTGAATGTTGAAGCACATGTTCTTTGTTTGGTGATGTCTTGTAAGAATTTTGATAGTGATCATCACAAACTATGTGTTCTTTATGTTGGCCTAATACTTTCATGTTGTGAGACACATACAAGAAAATCATGGCATACTTGATCATGGAAGAACTTAAACACTAAAGTAGATTATACCATGACTAAGTATTTTAACACATGAATACCATAAAAATCACTAGCCAAGGGATTACATTGTCATAAGATCTAGAACAATGGAGCTCAAAACATTTAATTCGAATTTTCCATAACCATCCATGTGAATGACAATTTTCCTTTGGTCATGGGTTTGGAGCACCAAATATCAACCTCCTATGTTGATAGATGCTCCCCCTCAAATAATGCCTATACGATTCTAAAGATAGAGGTTTTAGGTACCCAAATTTTGGGACCTAAAGAACCTTCAATCAAAGACTTTGGCACCCATGCCTTAGTCTTTTTCTTTCTAACCTTTTGAACCCTAGAATTATTTTGTGATCTAAAATGGGTTCTAGATATCAATGACATGAAACTTGATTCTTTAGGTTGGTAACCTAAGCCAACCTTGTTGTACACCGCTTTTTGTGAATTTAGTATCATGTCTAGAGTTTTAGAGCTAGTTGAAAACTTCTCAAGAATATTCTTGAGGTTTTCAACTTTGCTCTTCAAATCCTTATTTTCATCCTCAAGGAATTTGTCATGCAAATCATTAATGTCCTCAACCTTAGAGGATATCAATTCTTTTACCTCCAACCTTAATGCTTTGACTTTGGCCTTAGATTTCTTTAACAATTTGGTTAAACATGCGATAGCTCTATAGCACTTATCTAACTCGGGAGAAATTACCTCTTCATCATCCGAAGATGATGAAGGCGCGGTTGAGGAGTCACTTGATTCATCACTCTCCTCCTTTGACTCTTGTAGTGCCACTAGAGCCACGTGACAGTGGATGTCCTCCTCCTCCTTGTCAATCTTCTTCTTCCTTTTGTTTCCTGCCACAAAAGCAAACCCTTTCTCCTTGGGGCCTTGGTTAGAGATCTCATGTAGCTCCATCTCACAAAATAAGTCCTCTAACTTAACAAAAGATAAGTCCTTGGAAACCTTGTAAGCATCCACCATGGATGACCACAAGGCATTCCTAGGAAATGATTTAAGGACATACCTCACTAGGTCTCGGTTTTCTACCTCTTCACCAATGGAGTGGAGACCATTCAATACTTCTTTGAATCGACAATGAAGCATACTTACATTTTCACTTTCTCCCATTGTCAAGTTCTGAAGTTGGCTGTGAAGGAGATCCTTCTTGGCAATCCGGGTGTCTTGAGTTCCTTCATGGAGCTCAAGAAGTTTATTCCATAGATCTTTGGCAGAGGTGAAGGGGCCAACCTTGATTAGCTGTTCTTTGGTCATCCCACATTGCAAGGTCACGACAGCTTTGGCATTTGCTTCCCCCTTCCGGATTTGCTCAGGCGACCACTTGGAAAACTCAAGCTCCTTTCCTTCGTTATCCTTTGGAAGGGAAAACCCTTCCTTGACAGTGAACCACAAGCTCATGTTTGTCTTCAAGTAAAACTCCATTCTTGACTTCCAATATGAAAAATCAGTGTCGTCGAAGAATGGAAGTCGGTTTGTGCTCATTCCTTCTCTTCCAGCCATCTTGTTGTAAGCTCTCGGATGTTAAGCCGTGAACAGAGCACCTTGCTCTGATACCACTTGTTGGGAACGAGATGGCTAGAGAGGGGGGGTGAATCTAGTCAATCACAATTTCTTTCTCTTTGATACTTCTGCGTGATCAGATTAGTAGCAGCGGAAACAAAAACACAGAAGCAGCAAAGAACAGACAGCAAAACACAAAGGGAAGCAAACCGACGCTAACACCTCGATATACAAGGTTCGGGGATAACTTGCCCCTACTCCTTGGCGTGCCCGTGAGGTGGGCGATCCCTTGATTGTCGGCAGATCAAGCCCCGGTGAACACCGGATATCAAGCGCCTCCTTCTCGGTGGAGTAACCTCTCCACAAGCTGTCTAAGTAGATGAATACAAGATTAAGCACACGAGACACTCGAGAAGGGTAGCTCACAAAGCTCTCACAGGAATGCAACAAGATTGCTCAAGAACAAAGCAGCAGAGAGCACGAACACAGCCCAGCAACAACTTCCCAAGTTTTCTGTCTGTCTCTTGTTCGCCACCGCTCCTCTGCCTCAGCTTCGCCACTTAAGCTCTGCTCACCATCACAAGCTTCATCAGCATCCACTGAGCCAGCCTGAACCCACTGACCTCCCTGAGTACTCAGTCCACTGAAGACCTCCTCTCCAGCTGAGCCTCCGTCAGTCGCCAGTTGCGTCAGTTGCCCGTTGAAACCTGAGAATGAGAAACAGCCAAACCTGCTCAACGGAAAGCCTCCCATTGACCCTCCTTGAGTGTTTGAATCACCTGCTATCACCTGCACACTCCAATAGAGGCTTAGCAATGCATATCAAAATATATCAGCAGTGTATCAGAGAATCGGCAGTGAAAACAGACGCGATTAGAGCTTCTGACAGCATATTTGAATTAAAGTTCTGCGCCTGATCGGTCACCAGACCGATCAGGGTGAAGCCTGATCGGTCACCAGACCGATCAGAATGGATCCTGATCGGTCACCCAGATCGATCAGGCAAGATGAACAGTTACTTTTTAATCAAATCCAAGATCCCTGATCGGTCCCCGGACCGATCCAAGACTTTGATCAGCAAGGGAACTCAACTCACCGTTTGCTCCCTGATCGGTCACCAGACCGATCAGGAGCTGTGCAGTGAGTGAAACACACACTCCCTGATCGGTCACCAGACCGATCAGACATCGCTGGATCGGTCACCAGACCGATCCACGAAGGAGTAGCGTGCCAACTCCCTGATCGGTCACCAGACCGATCCAGGGACTCAAACTTAGCCCTCCAAGCTAAGTTTTCATCCACCTTAGCCCTCCAAGCCAAGGATTTTTCCATCTAACTCTCCAAGTTGGGAATTTGCACCTAACCCTCCAAGTTAGGACTTTTCACCTAGCCCTCTAAGCTAGGACTTTTCACCTAGCCCTCCAAGCTAGGACTTTTCACCCAACCCTTCCGAGTTAGAACTTCATCCAACCTAGCCCTCCAAGCTAGGCACCTGACCCTCCAAGCCAGGACTTTTTCACCTAATTCTCCAGGATGAGAATTTGCACCTAACCCTCCAGGTTAGGACTTTTCACCTAGCCCTCCAAGCTAGGACTTTTCACCCAACCCTTCCGAATTAGGACTTTTCCAACACCTGGCTTCACTCACCAGGACCCGACTTCACTCACCGGGATTTTCAACACCTGGCTTCACTCACCAGGACCCGGCTTCACTCACCGGGATTTCAATCACCTGGCTTCACTCACCAGGACCCAGCTTCACTCACCGGGATTTCAATCACCTGGCTTCACTCACCAGGACCCGGCTTCACTCACCGGAATTTCATGCCCAGTCCCCGACCAGGACTTAACCCACATTCATTCAACCAAACTTAAATCATTGTCAAACACCAAAACAACAACCGGGTCAGACTGCATCAACACTCTTTCCAGAGATCAAAGGAGATAAGAGAGATATGTCCCCCATATGTACATAGGGTGGAGCGATAGCTCCACCAACATCCTATCCACTCGGTCACTCAGGAACAATGATGACAGAGTGCGTACAATGTCACAACCCTACCCACTCGACCAACACATATAACATGTCTCGGTGGCTTGGTGGTGTCAAGGGAGACCATGTCATTGCATCATGTGCATATGATGCTTTGTGCATTTGATTGTAATTGCTGCATTTGTTTGTTGCATATGTTTGACATGAACACACAGGAGATATTATGTGTTTGGTGTCGATGACTCTACACCTGCTCATATGATACGAGCCTTTTATGATCATGATAGGCTGATTTCTGGTATGTACACTCATTTGGTACTTTCAGTTATGCATATTCTGATATTTCCTTTGAGACTGTATCCTGTTATTTCTTTATAGCTTGTACAACTACTTATACCGCCATGCATATCCTTCTCTATACCTGCAGAGTCCACTTGGACTCATCACTCGTCACACTATTTTTGTTTTCAAGTTGATTGGTCGCCAGAGGAGCCCAGTTGTCAGTTCTAGGTTCCGACGACTCTGGCTTGGGTTCTTTCGCGTGTTTTCGATTTCGATTTTGGCATATCTCTTATTCTGTATTTGTTTCACGTTGTGGACATGTATTAGATTGTATTTGACTCGTAGTTTTGTATTTTTGAGTTCTCTATTGGACTTTATGTGATGTTTTGCTCCGCACCTACCTGGATGGCAGCTCAGGTAAGCTTTTATGGATTTTAGAGCTGTTGATGCCTTTTCTTTATATGTTTTATCTTTATTTGAGGCCAGAGACCCTATATACTATGTGTGTATTTGTATAAATGTTCCAAATTCTCAGTCGTATAGAGGAGATGTCGTCCGATTGTATATTGGACCAGTGACTCCCCTCTCTCGGAGCGTGACATAAAAACTTATTTGCTCGACTAACTATGAACAATAAGAATTGAAATGCTTAAAAATATTTGGAATATATAACCCTTTAAAGTTTTAATGACAGCAGATCAGGAACCTTTGATAGTAATCCTTACAGTAGCGAGTCTCGGTGATGACTAGAGCCAGTAGTTATTTATTTATTTATTCAGGTTTGAGTTTTGAGTCTAACTAGTTTTAGAGGTGGATGATCTGATCCCACCTACCGATGCCTAATAAATCAAATCCGAGAAGTGCAAGTGAATCCTAGGCACTTCAGCGTCACGATGGTTTAGATAGCCAAGTGTGATGGGATCATCACAATGGAAGGTGGTGAGTAGGAGTGCAAATGGATCAAATCGAATTGAATAATATAAAAAAATTAATAATATTTAAATTTGAGCTTCAAAAATATATGAGATATTCAAATTTAATTCGAAGTTTGAAAATATAATTAATTTTGGCTTGAGTTCAGTTCGACTCTACCTAGTGGGATAAGACTTGATTATTGTTGTTTGTTGTTCGGTTCGAAATAAAATTTAAACTCGAGTTCAATTTGAATGGTTCGAATTTTGATTCGAAGAGAATCAAATTATAGTTGGAAATAATTTAGATTTGAATTCAGTTATAATTATTCAAACTAAACATATTTAAATTAAAAATGTATAAAAATAATCAAAGTTCGATTCATGCCGGGCTCATGAGCGGCTTGTGAACAATAAAATAAAATATATTATTAATTTGAATTCAACTAAAAAAATTATTGAGCATCTTCAAATTCGATTCGATAATTTCAAATTTTTTTCAAACCTCTTTGAAAAATTCACAAACAACTAGATTTGTTTGCAGAGCCGGCCCTAGGCCAGGACTACCTGTTGGTGCCGAAAGCACCAGATCGAACTTGGTTTTGATAATGTCAAAAGATTCAAAGTTAAGTTTATGTGGCGATCTAATAAATTTACTAAGTGTGTAGGAAAGTCCTAATTTACCTAGGCACGAAGTCTTGAGTTGTAGGGTTGAGCACGAAATCTTTGTTGGTGCAGGAAGTACCAGATCGAACCTTGTTTTGATATTGGCAAAGGATTCAAAGTTAAGGGTTATTTGTGATCTAACGTTGTTCACTGAGAGTGCAGGAAACAAAGTCCTAGCGAAGGGCTGCTAGGCACCTGACGATGGGTTGTCAGGAAACCAAGTCCTGGCGAAGGGTTGCTGGGCGAAAACCAAGTCCTAGCGAAGGGATGCTAGGCACCTGACGATGGGCTGTCAGGAAACCAAGTCCTGGCGAAGGGCTGCTAGGCGAAAACCAAGTCCTGGCGAAGGGCTGCTGGGCAAAACTCAAGACCTGGCGAAGGGCTGCTGGTCAAAAACCAAGTCCTGGCGAAGGGCTGCTGGGCGAAACTCAAGACCTGGCGAAGGGCTGCTGGGCAAAAACCAAGTCCTGGCGAAGGGCTGCCGGGCAAAAGTCCAACTGGAGGATCCGGTTGGCACCAGGTAAATTCTCCCGAGAGGAGTAGGTGAGGACGCGTTCCCCTTGAGGGAACATTAGGCGTCGGTTCGACCTAGGGCTCCATTTTGGAGACCAAAAGTCAGAACCAAGACAGCCAAGGCTGTGTAAAATTAACTTATTAATTGCTGTTTTGGACTAACCCTGGATGCAGGACCGAAGGACTGTGTTTCTGCAGCTCAGAGAGCCTCAAAGGAGTGAGGCAGTAGCTGAGCAGGGCGCCCCGGATGTTTCGGGCGCCCCAGAGTCAACCCAAAGTCAGCAGAGCAAGTAAACGCCCCGACAGCAGCACATTTGGGGGCGCCCCGGATGTTTCGGGCGCCCCGCGCGCGTCGGGCGCCCCGCGTGTCGCGGGCGCCCACTGTGCCACTGGCAGCTGCGGCAGCTCATCCTCGCGAAGAAGATGAAGCCTTGACCGGTCAACCCGGGCGCCCCGCGCGCGTCGGGCGCCCCAGTCAAAGGTGATCCCGAAGAAGCAGAGATCAGCCTTGACCAGAGGGCTCGCCGGATCGAAAGCCACGTGGGGGGCGCCCCGAGCATCCCGGGCGCCCCCAGCCCTATATAAAGGACCCTCGACCCTCTTCTTCAAGCATCAATCACTGCGACTTTCATACGCTCTTCTGCTTCCACGACACGCTCCAGAAATCTTCCATCTCGAGCTCTGACGATGTCCTGCTGCTCCAATACTCCGATCTACACCGGACGTCGGTAACGAAATATTCATTTAAGTTTACGAAGCTAATTCTGTAATACTTGTGATTGTAAACTTTCTCGAACGTATAGAATTGCCCGCAGAAAACGGTCAACGACCGTGGGCCTTGGAGTAGGAGTCGACACAGGCTCCGAACCAAGTAAAACGACCGTGTTAGCATTGTTTTTGTGTCTTATTTCCGCTGCGCACTTACTCTTTTTAAATCCGAACGATTTGCGACATTCACCCCCCCCCCTCTCTCGCAATTCTCGATCCAACAATCTTGGCTGAGAGTTGGGCACGAAGACCTGGCTCGAGGAATTAGGCATGAAGTCCTGACTGAGGGTTGGGCATGAAGACCTTATCTGGAAGATCGGGCAGAAGACTTAACCGAGCGAGGACTACGGACAGAAGTAGAGATGGGTCGAGGATCGGATGTCTCGAGATCCAGGAGTCTCAGAGCCCGAGCAAAAGTCCAATTGGAGGAACCGGTTAGCAAAAGGTAACTTCTCCAGAGTAGAGTAGGTGAGGACGCGTTCCCCGGAAGAAGGAACAGTAGGCGTCGGTTCGACCTATGATTTCATTTGAAATCGAAAGTCAAAACCAGACAGCTCTGGTTGTCATTCATGCATATATTTATGTTATTATATTGTGTTCTTGGACTAACGTTGGTTGCATGCTAAAGGGACCAACTGTTGCGATCAGGGGCGCCTGAGAGGGCTCAAGCGCCCGAGAACCTAGGCGCCTGAGAGGACTCAGGCGTGCTAGAAGGGGTTTTCACAGCAGTGGCAAAGTTGAGTTGGTAGTCGTACCACGTCAGCTCCCAGGCGCCTCATTGCTTCCAAGCACCCTAGTGATCCCTGGCGCCCATGAACAGGATAAAAGTTGGCCGAGTCTGCGGATAAGGACGCGGCTGATGCGGTGATGTGTAGGGTGCCCCTATAGCTTATCAGTCGCCCGAGATCCAGTATAAAAGGGGTTTCACCCACTTTGCTTTAGACATCAACTCAAGCACTCGAAAACACTACGATAAGCTTTCATGCTCGAGTTTCTGCGCCAACAACGTTCAAGATCGACGACACGCCGCTCCAACAAGTTCTGCCCTTCTTCTTAAATATTGTTGGTATAAAGTCTTCAATTTAATTCTATACTTAATTTGGTATACTTGTATATCATTTTCTGACTTATAGTATTGCCCAACGAAAACGGTCAAGAACCGTGAGCTTTGGATTAGGAGCCGTCACAGACTCCGAACCAAGTAAACAAACTGTGTTAGTAGTGTTTTTTTTAAATCTCAATACCAATGAGCCTCACCCGTAAGGGATTCACAGATGTTGGAACTGGATGGCTATAGAGGGGGGGGGTGAATATAGCCAGACACTCAAATCGCCCCCTCTTTTAAAACTTTCTTCCTATGATCAGATTAGTAGCAGCGGAAACAAAATGTAACAGGAAGAATAAAACAGAGAAAGGAATCAAACCAACGCTAACACAGCGATATACAAGGTTTGGGGATAACTTGCCCCTACTCCTTGGCGTGCCCGTGAGGTGGGCGATCCCTTGATCGTCGGCAGATCAAGCCCCAGTGAACTCCGAATAGTAGCAGCCTCCTTCTCGGTGGAGAAACCTCTCCACAAGTGATTTTAAGAAGATACAAGTTAAGCACAGAGACACTCGAGAAGACAAGCTCACAAAGATGTAACAAGATCGCTCAAGCACAAAGCAACAGAGAGCACGAACACAGCCCAGCCAAACTTCCCAAGTTTCTGTCTTGTTCACCTTCGCTCCTCTGCATCCAGCTTTGTCTCTTAAGCTCCAGCTCAACGTCGCCAGCTCCATCAGCACCACTGACTCACACCCTGACCCACTGACCTCTCTGAGCACTCAGTCCACTGGACACTCCTCCAGCTGAGCCTCCGTCAGTTGCCAGCCGCGCCTTCGTCAGTTGCCAGTTGCGCCAGACGCCGTTGAGACCTGAAAACACAATAGATCCAAACCTGCTCCAAGGAAAGACTCCCATTGACCCTCCTTGAGTGTTTGAATCACCTGCTATCACCTGCACACTCCAACAGAGGCTTAGCAATGCATATCAAAAAGAAATCAGCAAGTAGCAGAGAATCGGCAGTGAAAATAGACTTCTGACAGCATCTTTGAATTAAAGTTCTGCTCCTGATCGGTCCCCAGACCGATTAGGGAGGAGCCTGATCGGTTACCAGACCGATCCAGCAGTCTTCTGCACACTCCTGATTGGTCCCCAAACCAATCAGGCTCATGCCTGATCGGTCACCAGACCAATCAGGATCCAGCCTGATCGGTCACCAGACCAATCAGGCTTGAGTGAAAAGTGATTCTTTAATCAAATCCTAAGTCTCTGATCGGTCACCGGACCGTTCTGGACCTGATTAGCAAGGGAACTCAACTCACTGTTCGCTCCCTGATCGGTCACCAGACCAATCAGGAGCTGTGCAGTGAGTGAAACACACACTCCTTGATCGGTCACCAGATCGATCAGACATCGCTGGATCGGTCACCAGACCGATCCTCAAAGGAGCAGCGTGCCAACTCCCTTATCGGTCACCAGATCGATCCAGGGATGCAGACCTAGCCTTCCGAGCTAGGATTTTATTCACCTTAGCCCTCCAAGCTAAGGATTTTTCAATCTAACTCTCCAAGTTGGGAATTTGCACCTAACCCTCCAAGTTAAGACTTTTCACCTAGCCCTCCATGCTAGGACTTTTCACCTAGCCCTCCAAGCTAGGACTTTTCACCCAACCCCTCCGAGTTAGACCTTCATCCAACCTAGCCCTCCAAGCTAGACACCTGACCCTCCAAGCCAGGACTTTTCACCTAATTCTCCAAGTTGGGACTTTTCACCTAACCCTCCAAGTTAGGACTTTTCACCTAGCCCTCCAAGCTAGGACTTTTCACCTAGCCCTCCAAGCTAGGACTTTTCACCCAACCCTTCCGAATTAGGACTTTTCCATACCTAGCCCTCCAAGCTAGGATTTTTCCACACCTAACCCTCTAGGTTAGGATTTTCTCACACCTAACCCTCCAGGTTAGGACTTTTCATACCTAGCCCTCCAAGCTAGGACTTTTTCTCATGCCAGCGTGCGATCTCCCGATCCACCTGGACTTAATCCAAATTCATTCAACTAAACTTAAATCATTGTCAACACCAAAACAACAATCGGGCCAGACTGCATCAACAATCTCCCCCTTTTTGTTGTTTGACAACCCGATTTAAGTTTATCAATCAATTCAATTCTCATAAGGGAATCATGATCCTTCCCCCATAACAACTATAAACTTAATCAGCCATTCTTTCCCCCTTTGTCAAACATCGAAAAGGGTATGGTTATTAAGTTTGAACATACCTCCCCCTCAAACATGGGTCTCTCCCCAAATCCAAAATGATCAAGGTTAAGTTTTGAATTGCACATGAAAACATATACAAAATTATATCATGGTCAAACATGTATATGTTTCATATGACAAGTAAGTCAAAGGATGATTTTGGAATTGCATATGAGAGGCATATACCATAAATGTATCATGACAACAATGTATATGCATCATATGACAACAATTATCGCAGTTCCATCAGACTGATAATCGATACAGAAAAATTTCTGATTTATCTATGAACGATCAATTTTCAGAAAAATGTCTGTAATTCTGATTCGTTCAAGATCGGACTGCATTAACACTTGGACTTCCATGTGAAGACATATACAGAAGTATATCATGGTCAAATACGTATATGCTTCATAGGACGAGTAAGAAATGCAACTGTATCTAAAACATAGTCCTGATTGGTCTCCGTGACCAACCGGGTCTGTTGATTACGTGATACAGAAGGATATTTGATTAGTCTGGGGAGCGATCAGATTTCAGAAAAATTTCGAAAACTCTGATATGTTCCTGATCAGATTGCATTAACAATTTGCATCCCATAACAGGAGAGAGGACTCTATTGATATTCGTCATTTCAGAAAAATTTCCGAAACACGACATTAAGAACAAGAGTCATGACTCAACAAACCCTTTCTTATGAATTTGAATATTCCAACATAGGTTTGTATCAAATCAGTATTAGGTTTTGTTCCATGTATCTTGACCATCATCCTACTACTCAGTTCTATTGATACTTCATCAAAATTGATGAAGGGGGATTGGTCTGAGGAGTGGTCTGATACAATTTAGATTGATCTGAGAATCAGTTTTGATCTGATCGGTCACCAGACCGATCAGAATGATTCCTGATCGGTCATCAGACCGATCAGAGTGTGTCCTGATCGGTCCGTGGACCGATCTGGTTCGATATAGAGAGGTTTCTGAGTTTCAAAAACTCTGAGATCAGATTTGTTTCATTGTACAATTTCAGAACCGAGATTTCAGAAACCCTAATTCAATTAGATTCAATCCCATTAATCCTAAAGGGTTTCTCTTAACTAAAATCCATTTCCCAAAATGATCAACATGATTTGTGTCAAAGCATGATCAGTAATTTCTAAGCATGAAATTGAGTATCAAAACATGTTTGTATCAAAGCATGATCAGGTTCCCAAAATCTAAGTTGGATACTTCAAAACAGATTTGTATCAAGTCAATGGATGATCAAGTTTGTTCAAAACATTTATCAATTTCATAATCCCCAACTCTGTCCAACATGTTTGTATCAAGATAATATCAAAATATAATCGATTATCCAAACATGCCCATACAACATGAGTATCAAGGTATGATCAAATTTCGTGACACTCAAGGTATGATCAAATTTTCAAAACATACTTGTATCAAATTAGTATCTAACTATGACCAGATTTCCAAAACATGCATGCATACAATCATTTAACCAGAAAATTCATAAACATGGACAGCTTACAAAATCATAAGCATGGATAGCACACAATCCCTAGATGCATATTGCTATTTGGCAAGGATGAGCTAGTTACTTTTCTCTTTGTTTTGGAAACAAAATTGATCATAGTAAAACTTTAACACAAACGTAAACTACACTTATGCATGATTAATTATGTTCCAAGTGTATTCATAAAATGCTTGCTTCAATCAATTTTGATAACTCATAGATCTAGATTTGTCCCAAGTCTAGAATCTTAATTCTCCATTCTATTGATAGTTCATAGATTAGATCGGAGAATTCATAGTCCCACATTTCTATCAAGTTCATAGTTGAAATCAAATTTGCATGCCATAGATTAATGATAATAACACACATTGTAAAATCATGGCATATTTGATCGTGTTCACCAAACAAAAACACCTTAAGCTTGAGTTATGGCATATCATAAATCATATCTTGCAGTAAGACATAAATTGCAACGAGAAAACTAATTATCCTAAGCAATTCATGGCAAGAGCAAGTTATGTGTGAATCTAAACCCTTCATGCAATATATAAAAACAATTTCCAAGGCTTGTTGACTTATTTTGATACTAGTGTAACCTTAGACTTGGTTTGGAGCAACACTTATCAACAACCTATGTTGATAGATGCTCCCCCTCAAACAATGCTTATACAATTCGAAATATGGAAGTTTTAGGTACCCAAATTTTGGGACCTAATGCATCAACAATGAGGGACTTAGGCACCTATGCCTTAATCAATTTCTTTCTAACCTTTTGAACCCTAGAATCATTTGATGATCTAAATTGGGTTCTTGATATTAATAATACAAAGGTTGGTTCCTTAGGTCGGTAACCTATACCGGCCTTATTGTAAACCGCCCTTTGGGAATTGAGTATCATGTCTAAGGTTTTGGAGCTAGATGAGAATTTCTCAAGAACATTCTTGAGATTTTCAACTTTGCTCTTTAAGTCCTTATTGTCATTCTTAAGGGTCTTAACATGCAAGTCATCAATTACCTCATTCTTAGAGGTTTTTAAATGTTCTACTTCCAATTTCAATGACTTAACCTTATTCTTTGATTTCTTTAACAATTTGGTTAAACATGCGATAGCTCTATAGCACTTATCTAACTCGGGAGAGATTACCTCTTCATCATCCGAAGATGATGAAGGCGCGGTTGAGGAGTCACTTGATTCATCACTGCTTCCTTCACTTGAATTCTCTACAGCCATGAAAGCAAAATGATGAGAGTTCTTCTCCTCCTCTTCTTCCTTCTTCTCCTTTCTCTTGTTACCTGCCACACAAGCAAACCCTTTCTCTTTTGGGCTTGTGTTAGAGATCTCGTGTAGCTCCATCTCACAAAATAAATCCTCTAACTTAACAAAAGATAAGTCCTTGGAAACCTTGTAAGCATCCACAATGGATGACCACAAGGCGTTCCTAGGAAAAGCTTTAAGAACATACCTCACAAGGTCTCTATTTTCTACTTTCTCATGGATGGAGTGGAGGCCATTGAGGATCTCTTTGAATCTTCCATGAAATTCACTTACCTTTTCATTTTCTTCCATGGACAGATTTTGGAGTTGACTGTGAAGGAGGTCCTTCTTGGCTATTCGGGTGTCTTGAGTTCCTTCGTGGAGCTCAATGATTTTGTTCCAAAGATCTTTAGCACTTGTAAAAGGACCCACCTTGATCAACTCCTCCTTGGTCAACCCGCATTGCAAAGTGACCACCGCTTTGGCATTTGCTTCACTCTTTCTTATTTGCTCAGCCGACCAACTTGAGAAATCGAGATCTTTTCCTTTAACATCTCTTGGAGGAATGAAACCTTCTTTGACCGAGAACCATATGCTCATGTTTGTCTTCAAATAAAACTCCATCTTCGATTTCCAATATTGAAAATCTGTGCCATCGAAGAGTGGAGGTCGGTTTGTGCTCATTCCTTCTCTTCCAGCCATCTTGTTGATAACTCTCGGATGTTAAGCCGTGAACAGAGCCCCAAGCTCTGATACCACTTGTTGGAACCGGATGGCTATAGAGGGGGGGGTGAATATAGCCAGACACTCAAATCGCCCCCTCTTTTAAAACTTTCTTCCTGTGATCAGATTAGTAGCAGCGGAAACAAAATGCAACAGGAAGAATAAAACAGAGAAAGGAATCAAACCAACGCTAACACAGCGATATACAAGGTTCGGGGATAACTTGCCCCTACTCCTTGGCGTGCCCGTGAGGTGGGCGATCCCTTGATCGTCGGCAGATCAAGCCCCGGTGAACTCCGGATAGTAGCAGCCTCCTTCTCGGTGGAGAAACCTCTCCACAAGTGATCTCAAGAAGATACAAGTTAAGCACAGAGACACTCGAGAAGACAAGCTCACAAAGATGTAACAAGATCGCTCAAGCACAAAGCAACAGAGAGCACGAACACAGCCCAGCCAAACTTCCCAAGTTTCTGTCTTGTTCACCTCCGCTCCTCTGCATCCAGCTTTGTCTCTTAAGCTCCGGCTCAACGTCGCCAGCTCCATCAGCACCACTGACTCACACCCTGACCCACTGACCTCTCTGAGCACTCAGTCCACTGGACACTCCTCCAGCTGAGCCTCCGTCAGTTGCCAGCCGCGCCTTCGTCAGTTGCCAGTTGCGCCAGACGCCGTTGAGACCTGAAAACACAATAGATCCAAACCTGCTCCAAGGAAAGACTCCCATTGACCCTCCTTGAGTGTTTGAATCACCTGCTATCACCTGCACACTCCAACAGAGGCTTAGCAATGCATATCAAAAAGAAATCAGCAAGTAGCAGAGAATCGGCAGTGAAAACAGACTTCTGACAGCATATTTGAATTAAAGTTCTGCTCCTGATCGGTCCCCAGACCGATCGGGAGGAGCCTGATCGGTCACCAGACCGATCCAGCAGTCTTCTGCACACTCCTGATTGGTCCCCAGACCAATCAGGCTCCTGCCTGATCGGTCACCAGACCAATCAGGATCCAGCCTGATCGGTCACCAGACCAATCAGGCTTGAGTGAACAGTGATTCTTTAATCAAATCCTAAGTCTCTGATCGGTCACCGGACCGTTCTGGACCTGATTAGCAAGGGAACTCAACTCACTGTTCGCTCCCTGATCGGTCACCAGACCGATCAGGAGCTGTGCAGTGAGTGAAACACACACTCCCTGATCGGTCACCAGACCGATCAGACATCGCTGGATCGGTCACCAGACCGATCCACGAAGGAGCAGCGTGCCAACTCCCTGATCGGTCACCAGACCGATCCAGGGACGCAGACCTAGCCTTCCAAGCTAGGATTTCATTCACCTTAGCCCTCCAAGCTAAGGATTTTTCAATCTAACTCTCCAAGTTGGATTTTCACCTAACCCTCCAAGTTAGGACTTTTCACCTAGCCCTCCAAGCTAGGACTTTTCACCTAGCCCTCCAAACTAGGACTTTTCACCCAACCCCTCCGAGTTAGACCTTCATCCAACCTAGCCCTCCAAGCTAGGCACCTGACCCTCCAAGCCAGGACTTTTCACCTAATTCTCCAAGTTGGGTCTTTTCACCTAACCCTCCAAGTTAGGACTTTTCACCTAGCCCTCCAAGCTAGGACTTTTCACCTAGCCCTCCAAGCTAGGACTTTTCACCCAACCCTTCGAATTAGGACTTTTCCATACCTAGCCCTCCAAGCTAGGATTTTTCCACACCTAACCCTCCAGGTTAGGATTTTCTCACACCTAACCCTCCAGGTTAGGACTTTTCATACCTAGCCCTCCAAGCTAGGACTTTTTCTCATGCCAGCGTGCGATCTCCCGATCCACCTGGACTTAATCCAAATCCATTCAACTAAACTTAAATCGTTGTCAACACCAAAACAACAATCGGGCCAGACTGCATCAACAACAGAGACAGACTGTTGCCCCAGCTGTTTCAGGGACGGCAGCTTGCCCTTTCTTACCCTTTTCTTAGCCTACACAGGTCTTACGCAAAAGATTTCTCTACAATCTTTACGGTTACCTTTCACAGATTAGTTACTATGAAAAGGACTGAAGTATAGGGATAATTTAGGTTCACAAAAACAAAGAGGTTGCTAACATGATCTTTATCATTAAAAGAACTTATATTAAACAGAGCTTATATTACATGTCATCATACAAACTGAGAGATAAACAGCATAGACACATAGTACAAACTTATTTTACAAGACTTATTTACATGCTGTATTTACATGACAGACCTATGATTTACAATGGAGGAGGAAATTAGTTGTAAGACAGTAAGAAAACACTTACAACTTCGAGAGAGAGAGAACTTGAGCTGGAACTTGGAAGAGGCTTGCTAACACTGAGGGTCCGTGCCTGCTGGAGGAGAAGGAGGAGGTTTATATAGAGAGAAAAGGGTTGCGTGGAAGAGACATCTGGAGTAATCAGGGCCTGGGTAGGTGAGTAAGGAAGAGGCATGTGGAGAGAAGAGATAAGAGAGAATCTGAGACGTGGAAAGTATATAGCCAGGCTTTGCAGAAAGTTGTTGATGGGATAATGGCTGGTAAGGATAAGTCTTGCTGTAAAGTAAGATGCTAAAGAGAGAGTGGCCAAGAATGGTGGGTATATATATATATATATATATATATATATATTATATATATATATATATATTGTATTTCTAAAACAAATTTTTTCTCTTCTTCGTTACTGAATCCCTCACCGCTCACCGGAATCTTAGCTTTCTCGACCTGCCCTCGAATTCTCCTCGCCTAAGTCCCTCGCCGCACCTTCCCTCCCTCACCGTGATGACTACGAGCCCTCTCTCAATGGTGCATTCCCTCGGCGATGGCGAGACGAGCATCTCTGGCTCTCTCTCTTGGTCTCTCCCCACCCTCTCGGCTCTCGTGAACTAGGTTTTCCGGCCCTCTCTCGTCGCACCCACCCTCGATGCGATGAAGATCCCTACGACGAAGCTCCCAACGAAATCCAGTACATTTCCTGCTAATCTGAAGAATTCTCAGATTGCATTTGCCTAGGTTACCAAGTACATTTCCTGTTATGAACTCTATGATTGGTTAATTTAGTTGCATATGTATTTTGGAACAAGTAACTCATTTCTCCACACAGTTTAATAACTCATGAATTGGAATAAGTTGAAATCAGAAGTTATGGCATCATGTGGGTTCACCGTTATTAATGCGCCTCCGGGTAGAGACAAATATGTGTCTAAGTTCCTTTTTGTCAATTTCTATCTCTGTATTTTACTTACCTGCTATGATTGCATATTTAATTGGTATTACAGTTTGAACTGGAAGCCATGCGTATGGCAGGTCCATGGGCACAATTCGGTAGTTCAACAGTGAGAAGGTTGCTTCTCTGGCATATGCACGAATCCAAGGCAGAGCATCACTTACTGCTTGATGAACGAGGATAAATTTGCATCAATTTTTATTTTCTGTCATTTTCTTAATTAGTATATTTAATTTGACTGATCTCATCATGTCGAGTTGTGCTTAGATATTTTCTATGAGGTGCTTGACTAAATACAGTTTGATCAGAATTAATCACAATTTTTTATTGCAATAGAGTTGCCAAGTTAGATGTGCATGTTCAATAAAGTCAAACATAGGAAATGATTAATTCTATCTAGTATTAGAAATTAATTGTATTTATTTCAATGTTAATTATATGATTCTTTTACATTAGAAATTAATTATTTTAAATATTTTTAATTTATTGAAATATACGATTCTTTCTTATAAAGTATCATGTAGATGAGAAATATAAAAATATAATATAATATAAATTTAATGATAAATTGAAAAATGCAATTATATACTTATTTATAAATAAATTTATAAATATTATTTAAAATAAAATTTGAGACCGAATTTATATATTAATTTATAAATAAAATTATTAATGAATTTATAAACAGATTAAAATTATATTTGTTATATAATTTGAGATAGATTATGACGGATTCAAAATAAAATTAGAAATGAAATTTATATTTGAATTAATTTTATTTGGTTAAATTAAAAATATATTTATAAATAGTTTTTCAAATCGTTTTTGAAATTAGAGGTGGAATATTTCCGTCTCAAAAATATAGCCACGGGATTTTCACTAACACCTCGTTTGAAAAATTTTTAAGCAATGGAATTAAATTGAATTCCATCAAGAATTGAATTTCAACGGTAATTAAATTCAATTCTTATGTTTGGAATGAGTCGATAAATAAAGGAATTGAATTGGAATGAGTCTAAAACTAAATGAATTTGATTCCTTTTACTATTTTACCTTTCATTTATAGGTTAGGAATTAAAAATTATATTTATGTCAGGTTATTTTAATATTTTTCATTTGGAAATTCAATTCCCACACCAAATCATATCTATTTGGGACTGATTTCAATTTCTTAGTTTTGTTGGATTTCAATTCCCATGAAAATTTAATTCTTTCATTTAAGTTGCTTCTAAATCATGGAATTCAAGTGTAACGGATTTTTGAAACGGAATATTATGTTTCAAATATTCTTTACCGATGGAAAAATGATTTTCAATGCTGGAATTTTTCGTCTCTGAAGATCTATTTTGTTTTAGTGATCGGAAGATAAAATTAGGACATAATTTAATTATAATTTCATCCAAGACCTTTAAAGATTAAGGACCAGTTCGTTTGAACCTCGAATCTGCACGCAAGGTCCAACCTATCTAGGTGCAGTACCGGCATTAGATGTTCTGAGTTGGCTGTCACAGAGCTGAGGCCCAGTAAGTTGATTCTGATGAGCAAACAGATTTGATTAAAAATATTTTTTTGATAATAATATATTTTTTTCAAATTTAAATTAATTTCAAGATTAACAGTGATTAGTAATTTCACTCAAAAGTAATTAATTAATTGTCATTTAGAGGGGCTCCACAAGATTAAAATTGTATTTGGGCTCCACAAGCAAACGAATTTCCAAGTTAGAATGCCTATCTAAGTAGGATAACAATTTGATAATATCTTAGGTACTGAGTGACAGAATATGGGGTAAAAATAAAAAGAGATTTGTTTTCTTAGAATCGTCAAACGTACAATAGTATTTTATTTCATCACACTGTTTAAAATTGTCATTACGTTTGAGGTTATTGTAATAACCATAAGTTGGAAGCTATTATATTAATTGTAAATTATTTTTAAATCTTCAATTGAATCTTAAATTTTATCTCAAATTTTATCTCAGTCCATATATTAGAAAAAGTTTATTTTCACTCCCTATATATGAAATTTCATTTGCTTTAACTCCCTAATAAATATTTCTTTACCTAATTATCCTTATTATTTTTAGATACAAAAAGTCTAAAATGAGGTATAGTTCATCCTAAATTCAATATTATATAATTAAAATCTAGTATATTTTCTATTAAGTTAAGTACCACACTTTTTATACGTATAAAAAGTCTAAGAAGAAGTATAATTCTTTCTAATTTCAGTATATTTCAATTAGAATTTAGTATATGTTCTATCAAATTGAGCATAATTCTTTTTCCACCAGACCAATTGATTAGAAGTTCATACCTAATTGTCCTTATTATTTTTAGGTACAAAATATCCAAAATGGGGTATAGTTACTCCTAAATTCAATATCTATAATTAAAATTTAGTATATTTTCTATCAAATTAAGTACCACGCTTTTTATACATATAAAAAGTCTAGGAAGAAGTATAATTCTTCTTAAATTCAGTATATTTCAATTAGAATTTAGTATATGTTATACCAAATTGAGCACAATTTTTTTTCCACCGGGCCAATTGATTAAGAGTTCATACCTAATTGCCCTTATTATTTTTAGGTACAAAAAATCCAAAATGAGATATAGTTCCTCCGAAATTCATTATCATATAATTAAAATCTAGTATATTTTCTATCAAATTAAGTATCACACTTTTTATACGTATAAAAAGTCCAAAAATAAGTACAATTCTTCCTAAATTCAGTATATTTCAATTAGAATTTAGTATATGTTCTATCAAATTGAACATAATTTTTTTCCCACTGGACCAATTGATTAGGAGTTCATATCAATTGATTAGCTTAGGATGAATTGATTAGGCCATATTCAATTTGATATAAAATATACTGAATTTTAGTTAAATGATGCTGAATTTAGAAAGAATTATACTTGATTTCAGACTTTTTGTACCTAAAAAAATTGAGGGATAATTCGATAAATCTGGAGTTGAAACACATGAAACATTGCATGTAGGGAGTGGAAATAAATTTTTTATGATACAGGGACTGAGGAAAAAGTTGAGTTTGCATGC